>CM040246.1:78407818-78803401 GCA_022545495.1 Chrysanthemum lavandulifolium
GGTGGATCCAATAATGTATTTTAGTAAGTCCGCAATATAATAAGTAATTGATATCGTCTAAAAAATAATAAATAAATAGAGCTCATGTAATGTTGAGATTTTATTATAAGATATAAAATGCAAGAAGCATGCTAGTGATTTTTAATGCTTAGAGCATATAAGAAAAGTTCTCGAGAACATTATTTGATTATAATGAATCAATAACATTATTTGATTATAATGAATCAATCATATTATTAGGCATATATGTTATAATCGCCTTAGAATATACTCACCGAAAATTGTACCATAAAATAAATATGTTTGCCCATGTTACTTTGTAAGAAGACTTGGTCTTCAATATGATGTAAGTTTCATATAGTTTGATAATTTGAATATTGATGGAACTCTAGCAGAGCTTCAAAGGCGATTGCATGCTTAGAAATTAAACCTTGAAAGAAAAGATAATTTTTCTCATTGAATATCTTAAGGATGAAATCCTTAAACATAATAAAAGCTAGAAAGATGCTAAATAACTATATGGATAAATGACGCTCATGTTTATGAGGTCACGTGATCTTGAAAAGACCCTTTGATATATAAAGATGATGATCACAATATGGATTTAAAAGTGTGATACTAAAATGCGTATGGAGCGATTGAAGTTCTCGCTAGTGGTCATACATGATATAATATATCATTCACTTTGAATTTGTTGGCAATGAGTAACTTATGAAGTACTTACATGAGGTGTATAACATATGGTAATATGAATATGCGAACAACGTGTAGAGAATATTTATTCATGTGATTCTATCAAGACACTTTAATCGCATTTCAACGACTCAATGAGCTTAAGTGATGGGATCATCGGGGAGAGAAGATACGCGTTGCACTTTTTTTCCCTTGACCACGGTTTTGTCCCAGTTTTTCCGCAAGGCTTTTAATGAGGCAACATCCCGAGCGTATAAAGGAATTATGTATTTTTTCTCCTTCACTAGATTTTGTCCCTCGAGTTTTGTCTAGTAAAGTTTAACAAGGCATAATCCTCAAATGGACATCAAGGAGAGTGTTATGGATAATTATAATATGGATGTCCATATCTTATAGGATATTGATTAGAGATATTTGAGTTATATAAGGAGATTACATATCTTCCAATATGTCGACCACCACAATGATTGATCTCAAACTAGATATGTATTTACAAGAGGAGGAACCGCAATTTCATGGCGTTTAGTTAAGCAGACGATCTCAGCGACTTAATCCAACCATGCAGAAATTCTAGCGATACATGAAGCAAGCCGAGAAAGTGTTTGGGATGCATTGTCAACTGAAGGAAGGGTTTATTAAAGGTGACAAAACCAAGCACATTTCACCGAAGTTCTTTTTCACTCATGACATACAAAAGAATGGCGATATTATTGTTCAAAAGATTCGTTCAAGCGATAATTTAACAGATTTATTTACCAAGGCACTCTCTACGTCAAAATTTAAGAAATTAGTATATGGCATCGGAATGCGGCATTTCAATGAGCTCAAGTAAAGTGATTATGAGGGGGAATAATACGCACTGCACTCTTTTTCCCTTAGCAACGGTTTTTCTCCCACTGGGTTTTTTCCTAGCAAGGTTTTTAATGAGGCGGTATCCAAAGCGTATTTTGAATGATGTACAATCAAGGGGGAATGTTATGAATATTTATTATAATAATTGTACACATTCATATCCCCTAACTAGTAACCCCCACCTTTATGATTACTTTGTAACTTCCAACATTGTACTTAATATCATTCATGTTAAGGTCCTTATAAATAGAGGCACCTAATGTGATATGTGACACACCAATATCAAGTTCTATCTTTCTCTTCCATACTCACTTATATTCTCTTAATTATTGTTCTTATTGTGCTACTAGGTCTGTTGTTTTACAACACGATATTTCTTAACCAAACATATTATCGGCTTGCTTCATGGATGGCTAAAATTTCTGCATTCGTTGAGATCGTTTGCTTAGCTGAACGCCGTGAAATTGCGGTTCCTCCACTTGTAGATGCATATCCAGTTTAAGATCGACCATTGTGAGGGTCAAATATTATGGAAGAAGATATGTAATCTTCTAATATAACTCAAATACTTCTAATCAGTATCATATAAAATATGGACATCCATATTATAATTATCCATAACACTCCCACTTGGATGTCCATTTGAGGATTATGCCTCGTTAAAACCTTACTAGATAAAACCCAGTGGGACAAAATCTAGTGAAGGAAAAAAAAATACATAATTCCTTTATACGCTCGGGGATGTTGCCTCATTAAAAACCTTGCCGGAAAACCCTATGGGGACAAAACCGTGGTCAAGGGAAAAAGAGTGCAACGCGTATCTTCGCTCCCCCTGATGATCACATCACTTAAGCTAATTGAATCAGTGAATGCACCTTCATGTGTCTTGATAGAATCACATGAATAATTACTCTCTACATGTTGTTCGTGTATCCGTCATACGTCTCATTTAAGTACATCCTTGTACTTCACATATACACATTTTAGTATGACATATGTAAATTGATATTGTGATCATCATCTTTAAAAGTAAAGGGGTCTTTCTTCATCAATTAACCTCATAAACATGAGCGTCGTTTATCCATATAAAGATATATAGCATCTTTCTTTAGCTTTCATTATGAAAAATGATTTCGTCTTTAAGATCTTTAATTCATAAAACAAGACAAAACTATGTATTTCATTTCAAGGTATTCAACCATCTTGAAAATCTCCTCATGAGTTTCATTCACATTTACCTCATCAAAACATATGTAACTTATACCATATTCAAATATAAATCTCTTTAAAACTAACATAGGTAAATTTTGTTATTTCAATGGCTCATTTTTAACCAATACCATATTGCCTTTCACTTATATAGTGATATATTCATCTTGATCAAGTGTTATTCTTGAAAACTTTCTTATATGCTTTCAGCATGTTAAATCACAAGACATGCTTCATGCATTTTATATCCCTTGTGGAATCTCAACTTCAAATGAGCTCTATTCATTTTCTTTTAGACGCATATCGATTAGTTATCATATCACCAGAATTATAAATATTAAATATATTATTGGATCCACCACATGAGATCATGTCTCTATATTCAAAGTCTTTGCGAAAATATTTGTGTGCCATCAATTATGCCTTAAAGATAATAGTTTCAATACTTTAATTTCGCTCTCTCATAATGACCAATGCATATCCAATAATTTTACACATTCATATATACGGACTTCAAGTCCCAATAACCATGTCTCGTCACAAGAGATTTTAATCTTTCATTTGTTCTTTGCGTCTTTACTTCTTTTGGCCATTCATTTATACATCTGCACTTCCTGCAGGTATGCTTCCATGATCCTCACCATGATTATAGCGCTATCTTATTTATTTACATAATCATTATCATATATATTATTGTATACAATATCACCATCGATGTCGATTCATTTATATTTTCGATTCCACACTTTACTAGACATTGTAATATATCATTTATTGATATCTCATAGTTTTTCAAGTACCGGGGTTTTTCAATTACCTTCATGTCTAGTGTCTCTATAAGAGAACTATTATGGGGACTTTATTACCTCGATTAGACCATCTTAATTTTGTTGCTCCATTTTATCTATTCATTCGAGGACTTTTATTTGGAATCGATTAGTCATCACGTTGACGTGCCATAGACTTACTACCAATAATTGGTTTCCATTTTGGGACATACATTATAATTGGAGCACTAGCGGTATAATGATCTAGTCACTTCTTTATGTCACTAAATAAGTCCGCAATTACTAGAACCTGGAATGTAAACTGTCCCTTCAAGTTTATATTCATTGGTCTCGAGGATCAACATTTATATTATAATTCATTCCATATCTCTGCTCATTCTCCCTGAATGAATTATCAATTACAACATCCCATTGTTGTGCGTTGTGGTGGTTTTTCAATACGGGTTTGCACATTTACATAAACTTTAATGGGAAACATATGGTTTGTGACCATAAACCATTTTATTTGGGAGTATTCATTAATCTTGTTGGCATGATGCGAATTCATAATTTATAACATGCCCCATAATCTAAGATTATTTTTTTTCTCATAATTATTAGCTTTGCAATCAACTGAAGACGTTTCATGAACGTTTCAACAAAAGCAATTCGCGTATGAACTTGGGCTATATAAATTTCAACACTTATTCCAATAATCGCCCAATACTTTAGAAGTTTTCACCACCATTCTCAATAATACAATGTGGAAAACCGTGCTCGCATTTTATAAGTCGAGCCACTTATTACGCTAACCTTAAATTGCGTATTTGATGATCATTTTGACGATGCATCGATTTTAGAAATCAAAATGATCCACATGGCACATGTACATGCCTACATACATGCCCTTTCAATTTTTCCAAAATTTATAGGAATTAAGTCCTTACTTATGATAAGATAAATGAGAACCATTTTAATTTGTAAAAGACAAACGTGTCACTAAAAATATGCATTACACTTATAAGTATGAGAATCATTTTGGTGGAACATTGTCGTATAAGAGTAATGGACATATCGAAATATGAGAATATGATGACTTGGTTAACTCAAATTGTGTCATTAACTTTTGATACGGAGAACATGTTTAGACTTATCATATTATGTGATTTTATTTGCTTGTGAGATACTTGATTAATGACATGCATGTGTTTTGAAAATTGTGCAACTACGCTAGTTAAATTACTTCATATGTTTTATTATTTGATAATGTTATGGGTTAATATATGAATAGTATATTAAACTATGTGAAAATTATAAAAGTGCTTATAGCAATTTGATTGGAGAAATGTGATGTTGTATTAAGATCTCCATTCATATTATTTGATGTTTACATAGAAAGTGCAATCGAAGCACATGTGGTCATAAACTAGAGTTTATGAGCCAAGATTATTTATTGGCATGACCGGTTGGACCATCCCGGATCAATGATGATGCGAACCATATACAAGAACCATGAGTTTTTCAAAGGTGATTTGATTGGTTTTATTGTTCTCAATAGAAGTTAATTGTTCATATATCACCACAAAATAAGTAAGGACTTAATTCCTATAAAATTTTGGAAAAAATTGAAAGGGCATGTATGTAGGCTGTACATGTGCCATGTGGATCATTTTGATTTCTAAAATCGATGCATCGTCAAATGATCATCAAATCGCAATTTAAGGTTAGCGTAATAAGTGGCTTGACTTATAAAATGCGAGCACGGTTTTCCACATTGTATTATTGAGAATGGTGGTGAAAACTTCTAAGTATTGGGCGATTATTGGAATAAGTGTTGAACTTTATGTAGCCCAAGTTCATACGCGAATTGCTTTTGTTGAAACGTTCATGAAACATCTTCAGTTGATTGCAAAGCTAATAATTATGAGAAAAAATAATAATCTTAGATTATGGGGCATGTTATAAATTATGAATTCGCATCATGCCAACAAGATTAATGAATACTCCACAATAAAATGGTTTATGGTCACAAGCCATATGTTTCCCATTAAAGTTTATGTAAATGTGCAAAACCTGTATTGAAAAACCACCACAACGCACAACAATGGGATGTTGTAATTGATAATTCATTCAGGGGAGAATGAGCAGCGAGAGATATGGAATGAATTATAATATAAATGTTGATCCTCAGACCAATGAATATAAACTTGAAGGGACAGTTTACATTCCAGTTCTAGTAATTGCCAGACTTGTTTAGTGACATAAAGAAGTGACTAGATCATATATACGCTGCTAGTGCTCCAATTATAATGTATGTCCCAAAATGGAATGGCACGTCTGCAACGTGATAGACTAATCGATTCCAAATAAAAGTCCTCGAATGAATAGATAAAATGGAGCAAGAAAATTAAGATGGTCTAATCGAGGTAATAAAGACCCCATAATAGTTCTCTTATAGAGACGCTAGACATGAAGGTAATTGAAAAACCCCGGGTACTTGAAAAACTATGAGATATCAATAAATGATATATTACAATGTCTAGTAAAGTGTGGAATCGAAAATATAAATGAATCGGCGTCGATGGTGATATTGTATACAATAATATATATGATAATGATTATGTAAATAAATAAGATAGCGCTATAATCATGGTGAGGATCATGGAAGCATACTGCGGGAAGTGCGATTTATAAATGGATGGCGAAAAAGTAAAGACGCAAAGAACAAATGAAAGATTAAAATCTCTTGTGACGAGACATGGTTACTGGGACTTGAAGTCCGTATATATGAATGTGTAAAATTATTGGATATGCATTGGTCATTATGAGAGAGCGAAATTAAAGTATTGAAACTATTATCTTTAAGGCATAATTGATGGCACACAAATACTTTCGCAGAGTCTTTGCATATAGAGACATGATCTCATGTGGTGGATCCAATAATCTATTTAATATTTATAAGTCTGGTGATATGATAACTAATCGATATGCGTCTAAAAGAAAATGAATAGAGCTCATTTGAAGTTGAGATTCCACGAGGGATATAAAATGCAAGAAGCATGTCTTGTGATTTAACATCTTGGCATATAAGAAAGTTTTAAGAATAACACTTGATCAAGATGAATATATCACTATATAAGTGAAAGGCAATATGGTATTGGTTAAAATGAGCCATTGAAATAACAAAATTTACCTATGTTAGTTTTAAAGAGATTTATATTTGAATATGGTATAAGTTACATATGTTTTGATGAGGTAAATGTGAATGAAACTCATGAGGAGATTTTCAAGATGGTTGAATACCTTGAAATGAAATACATAGTTTTGTCTTGTTTTATGAATTAAAGATCTTAAAGACGAAATCATTTTCATAATGAAAGCTAAAGAAAGATGTTGTATATCTTTATATGGATAAGCACGCTCATGTTTATGAGGTTAATTGATGAAGAAAGACCCCTTTACTTTTAAAGATGATGATCACAATATCAATTTACATGTGTCATACTAAAATGTGTATATGTGAAGTACAAGGATGTACTTAAATGAGGCGTATGAGCGGATATACGAACAACATGTAGAGAGTAATTATTCATGTGATTCTATCAAGAAATATGAAGGTGCATTCACTGATTCAATGAGCTTAAGTGATGTGATCATCAGGGGGAGCGAAGATACGCGTTGCACTCTTTTTCCTTTGACCACGGTTTTATCCCCATAGGATTTTTCGGCAAGGTTTTTAATGAGGCAACATCCCCGAGCGTATAAAGGAATAATTTTGTCCCACTGGGTTTTATCTAGTAAGGTTTTAACGAGGCATAATCCTCAAATGGACATCCAAGGGGGAGTGTTATAGATAATTATAATATGAATGTCCATATTTTATATGATACTGATTAGAGGTATTTGTGTTATTATACAAGATTACATATCTTCTTCCATAATATTTGACCCTCACAATGGTCGATCTTAAACTGGATATGCATCTACAAGTGGAGGAACCGCAATTTCATGGCGTTCAGCTAAGCAAACGATCTCAACGAATGCAGAAATTTTAGCCATCCATGAAGCAAGCCGATAATGTGTTTGGTTAAGAAATATTTTACATGATGACAACGCAACAAGCATTGCTCAAGCGAAGGAAGGGTTTATTAAAGATGAGCGAACCAAGCACATTTCACAAGTTCTTTTCACTCATGACTTACAAAAGAATGGCGATATTATTGTTAAAAGATTAGTTCGGCGACAATCTAGCAGTTGTTACCAAGGCACTCCATACCTCAACATTTAAGAAATTGGTATATGGCATCGAATGCGGCATTTAGTGAGCTCAAGTAAAGTGATTATGAGGGGAATAATACGATTGCACTCTTTTCCCTTAGCTATGGTTTTCTCCCGGGTTTTTCTAGAAGGTTTTAATGAGGCGGTATCCAGCGTATTTTGAATGATGTACAATCAGGGGGAATGTTATGAATAGTTATTATATGATTGTACACATTAATCTCCACATTCATATCTCATAACTAGTAATCATCACCTTTATGATTGGTCTTGTAACATCTCATTTTGTACTTAATACCATTCATGTTAAGGTCCCTATAAATAGAGGCACCTAATATATTATGAATACACACCAATAAGAAGTTCTATCTTTCCCTTTCATATTCTCTTATATTTCCTTGTTTATTGTTCATATTGTGCTACTAGGCTCGTTGTTATACAACAAATAGATAAATCAAGTATGCAAAACACCATTCAAAAATAAAAAGATACATAAATGCAATATAAAGTTGGCCTTGTAAAGAAATAATGCATCTAGCAAATTGACTACCAATAAAGACTAGGGCCTTATTTGATAGCCTTTGAATTGGACCATTAAGAAGAATACAAATGAATCGGTAAGAGTATATGGTGTTTGATAAGAATATAGATACTGCTCAACCAATTTCTAAGCCTCTGGATCATGTAGTGCCAAAAGTATGCAAAACCATTAAGTACCTCACTATTCCCTATTTTAACCTTTTTTATCTTTTAATACTCTAGTAGTTATTACTTTTCGTTTTATACTTTACTCAAAAGAAGAAAGTACTTGCATGTTTCTATGATGCCCAACATATATTGACTATTTTATTTTTAATAGCTTTGACACTATAAAAAAATTATTATTTTTAATTTTACTGAAGTCATTGAACGCCATGCATGTTTGTAAAATTTTATGAAACAATTTATTTATTTTTATAATTTTTACATAACAATTGGTGTTATATTAATATAGGTTACTTGTCAACAAGTTACATTTCAATTTACACTAAGTGACTATGAAGGATAAAATAGTAATTTTAATCATTCAGAGTGTTGATTCAGAAGAAATTTCAAACGTTCATTTTTGTTCAGGTTATAGCTCATTCAGAATCTTTGAATTATTCAACGACTTTAATTCATTCAGCGCTAAATCATATCGGTTTATCAAACAACCTCTAAGTCTCCAAATTTTCTCTCTTATTAAGCTTTATCATATACATCTCTATCACCTATGTTAATTACCCCAAGGTTTAACAAACGACCACGCAGGATCCGGAAATGATATATTCACTGCAGATATATAAAATCCGTCAGGACGTACCAACCAATAACAATATACTCAATACCTCGGAACCTGTCACACTTGTTTCGCACAAGGTTACCGAAAACCTCTAAGCACTGGTATTTTTTACCCCACCAAACTTCACCATCGAATATTGTCCCACGATCAAATCTGTCGCAAAATGACCAATGATAGTCACCATTGGAAGGGACAATATGATTTCCCATATCATCATCTTTTGATTTAACATGAGTAACGATATCACCAGGAGTGTTGTTAATAATATACATTCTCCATTTTTAGTAAAGAAGCAAGCATTTGTGATAGATGCAAATGAAGATGCTAGGACTAGATAGATTAAAGGCTACGCATAGTAAAAAACAGTTAGAGAAAACGTTATTTCATAAATTATAAGAACTCGGTCGCAATGTAAGTTATGTTCTCAACCTATATATAAACAGAAGAATTAGTGCTAGCACTTTAAACAAAATGATAAAGACAACTATTAATGCTAGGATTCGTATAATCCATGGTGGTTTTTTTTTTTTTTTTTTTTTTTTTTTTTTGACTAAGCTTAATATTTTTTACTTTATGATATTTTGTGTTCTCTTTAGAATATTTTGAGTTTTGGTCAAATGTCATGCACATTGGAGTACATAGGATTAGATTACATGACATGAACTTTATTGCATTTCAGAGTTGTATTTATTGGTGGTTTGATAAAAGTCAACTCTAAAAAACAAAAGGTAACATTTTCAACTGTAATTTGATTTCGTTAATTAATACTACAAAACAGAAACGGATGAAAAAAAAGGAATAAAAAAGATAGCATTATTTTTTGGTTTTCAAAGGAGAAACTAACACACAGGTATAAAAAAAAGTAATTAAATTAATCACGCTTTACTTTTTTATGTATGAAATGTTTCACATTTGTAGCAAATACGTGACATATGTATTGTTCTTTACGGCCACACTCCTAATTGTACCCAGCCACCGTCGGGACGCTTAGATGCAAAAAATCCATTTGGACGTACTAACCAATAACAATATTGAGTACCCTCTTTGTTTCGATCGCATACTTTTCGTACGTGTTTATCAAACAAAGCCAAGCTTCGAAATTTCGAACCACACCAAAAGTAGGCATAGAAAAGAGTTCGACCATCAAACCTTTGGCAAAAAGACCAATGATAAGTTCCTTTGAATGGGATGGTATGATTACCAAGATCATCATCTCCTGATTTGACATGAGCAATGAGATCATTATCAGGCATATCGCTCGTTACAAAAATATGCCACTTGTTGAATACACAAGACAGCGGTTAGAGAAGCAAATGTGCATGTTAAAATGAAAATGATGAACAGTTTATTCATTGCACAAGACCAGAATTTTACATCTTACATGCATTTAGTTGTCTCTATTTATATGTTTAGTTGTTTAACGAGTGATACTTGTAACGTTTATAGGTTCATTTTATTATGTTATGTTATATATTTAATGTAGATTATTAATTTACTATGTGATGCCTTCTTCTTAATTATATTTGTGTAACATCTAAAGTAAAATCATAAATGTGAATTTAATATGAACTACCCTCTCGTATAAATGTGAATTTAATGTAGTCTAAAGACCCATGAACAACTGTTTTAGAGAAATGGAGAGAAAAAAACGCAATGTTATATGTATTAGGCAATAAGCCATGAGAATGAACAAATAAGCAAATATTGTATTGGAAAATGATATTGCGTGTAGTGCGACAGGCGGTGGCGGAAGAGTTTAGGGTGAGGAGGGCTGTTTTAGGGTTTAGGGATCGGTTATTTTAGACTCGTGATACCACGTAAGACTTGAATTTCTGGATGAATGATTTGATTGATCCTATTCCACAAATACATAATACAATATATAGGAATACATAGAGTATTCTATAATCGGGCTTGATCCCATAAACATTATAGGCTAACAGCAATATCGTAAATGTAGACCTCGGATAGCATTGTAGATACTAGATAGCAATGGAAGTCTCTAGAGTCGATGTCAACCATTTCGAAAATGTAGTTTACTGGATGCTTATTCTTTTATCACAAACGTTTGTGTGGAGCTTGTAAAACACGACCAAGTGTCTTGGTCGTCGAGCTTCTGGTTTAATAAGTTCTTTGCTAAAAACCAACTTAAGGTTAACATGGGTTGGTTCTAAAAGATTAACATGACCGATGTTCGATCCTAATTAACTCACCCAAATAGCTGGAAAATCACATCAAGTCTAAAATAAGTCTCACGATTGTAAACTAAGTTGTTATTTTATTCTATTTTTTTGAAAGGCAAGAAGATACGTCCTAAATTATAAGTTCAATATGGTATTTTTTTTATTGTCACAAATTTAATATCCACTTTCAATAACAACCAATCAAAATACTTCTAAATTGGTGAAAATGAAATCTTATTGGTTAACATTATAAGGGCCCACTTATCTTAAACTTTGTAAAATTTGAAAATGGATATATAATTTGAGGCGGAGAAGTATAAACATTAAAGTTGTGGGTTCCCGAGGAAGCCACAAAAGAATACAAGGATCGAATATACCAAAAAGCACCAAAAGCCAACTCGTAAGCCCAAACAAACAACAAGACCCAGTTACATAAATAGTCAAAAGGCTTTATGATGCAACGGTTCGGTTAGGGGCATTCAAATTGAGGCGGGCCGATATCCAGTCCTAAAGATCCTTGGAACGAAGGGAAAATTTCTTCATTTTTCAACACTATCCATGGCATCTGTTTGAGCATTAACCACTTTGTTTCGCAACTTCCATACGGACGACAAAGAAACACACCTTGTAAAATCTTGTTTGTTTTGGTGCAACTGATGGATCCAACTTTCCCAAGAGCAATATCCTTGATGGAGAATGACGAAAAATATATAGGGGAAGGAAGCCCCCACCAACTCTAAATCTTCCTGCAAATCGGAGCACCTTAGAGCACTTAATCAAACAATGTTCAAGGTCTTCATTAACCAAACCACATAAAGGGCGGAAATGGATGGTAGCCGAACACCACGAGCTTAAAGTCCAGTAGGCGGGTTGTTTAAAGCACGCCACACATATATTTACCTTTCGTGGAACCAAAGAGTTCCACAAATGGTGGTTACCCAGTTCAGAGCCTGAAATAACAAAGTTTTGAACAATCGTAGTGAGAGTTTTTACTTTAAACATCCCTGAGGTATCCCAAGACCATGACCAAACATCTTCCCGATCACCATCAAAAGTAAAGTTACTGATAGTGGCCAATAAATAATTAACGTCACTAACACCCCTCCCACGAGGAGATAACCGCCAGCTCCAATTACCACCCCCAAACACCTTCATTAGTGCACCACCTATCTTTGACCTTACAATCTTGATCCAATTCAAGTTTGAAAAGCCTAGGGAACGAGTCCTTAAGATAAACATCATTGCCATTAATGACCTTCAACTGAAAAGAGGTTTTGAAAGATGGGACCAGTTTTTCAATATCCGAAACAACATTAATAATATCAGTCCAAACTCATTTTTTAATAGCCGGTGTTGAAAGAGAGCCAAATCAACCATAATCCCATAAAAACTTTTGATTACAACACGCGCCATTTCCATTTTACAAAGAGGCTTAAGTTTTTAGCTAAGATACTACCAACACCTAACCCTGCTAATTTAGCATCAAAGAGAATACTATTCCATTTTACCCAATAAATGCCTATTTGAGAGTCTTTAAATCCCAAAAAGAATCGACATCTAATAGTGTGACATCTCACATTTTTCAGGTTATTACTTAACCATAAACTTAAAACATTTTACTGTGAACACTTGAATTCATGCCATTACGTATAATCGTTAGGTAACCCGCTTAAAACGAAAATCTACTTTACACGTATACCGACACTACACTAAGTTTAGTCTACGTCAACTAAGTACTTTAACACTCTCATTAGCATATTTTATAAGTCTATACATTTGGTGATGCGCGGAAGGCGCGTTGAGTAAAAAACTTCCTTTTCTCGAGCAAGTTTTTCAACCTCTGGCGGTGAATCTAATCGTTGTAGTGTAGTATGGGGTAAGCCTTAGGGATTGATATCGTTCTCTAGTAGAATAGGAATGCAAGTAAAAAATCTATGACAAGAAGGTGGGGTTGAGGATGATTCTTTTTTTATCGTTTTTATGGTTTTTTAAAAGCTAAGGTAAATATCTCAGGGCAATTGGTTGGGGGGTGGTACTTCTACCGATTACTCTACTTTAACTAATTATTTAATTACTACGGATAGCTATGTTCAATTGAGGTGTGCTCGTATGATGATTAAAGATGTGTTCACTTAGATGTTATTACTCCCTAATTATCTTTTATTGGTTGGTTGAGTTGTCACGTCCTTTATCTTAACGCGTTGTATTCCTAAAAGTCATAGGCGTGCGTCTCCTAGTTTTTAGGTTAACTCTCGTATATGATTCACGGAATCAGCAAGCCTTAGCCATTTCATCCATGCACTATATCATCATTAAGCATACTCAATCATTAAACACAACGATAGCCTAAATGCACTTTTAAGCAAAATTCAATTAAGACAAGAAACAACCTAACAACAATCAATAACTAGGTTTCATAGATCTAAGCAAACACACAAGTAATTTAGCTAGACATGATAGACAAGCAAGCATACACACAATCAATCGAATATGGGGTGAACATAATGATAAATTGGATTAGCAAACTTATCTTGATGTGTAAAATAGGGTATGGAACCTAGAATCTTGTCCATTCGGACTACAAGCGAGTTAGGTTTTCTCTCCAAAAATCTACCTCTCAAAATACAGAAAAATCGAATTCTATATATAGATGTACAATCGCGATGGTGTCACCTTTTGCATGGGATGCCGTCAGGTTGCCGTCATTAGAGTTTCGTCTGGGCCAAGTCATCGATGGGACGGCGTCACTTTAGAGTTGTGACGCTATCGGTCTTTAGTTGAGACGTCGTCTTCATTCTAAATCTGGGTCGTCTGTAGTGAAAACTGTGAGTGACGCCCTTCATATTTAAAGCGTGACGTCGTCAGGTTATATGACCAGAAATTTCATTGAGCCGTCGCGTGCATGTTTTGATCAAGTCTTCATAGAGGCGGCGTCGCCGCTTTGGATGGGGCGCCGTCGAGTTCTGTGATCGGTCTTGAGTGGCTTCGATCTTGACTTTGCCATTTCTTCATGTATTTGCTCCTTTTCGTCCAAATGTGCTTCATTCCAGATTTTGCTTCCAAAAGACCTAAAAAGTAAAAGGAGCGAAATTAAGCGATGCGGATATAAAATGTGTCGAAATAGGGCTTAAATGACCCCTAAAAGCGTGATTTTTAAATCCTTATCAAATATCCCTACACTTGGTATTTGTTTGTCCTCAAGCAAATGTGCTTTTGACCAATCAATTTATAAGTTAGGGGGCATGAAGCATTGGTTTAAAAGAGTTTACAACAAGTAAAAGCGCCACAATAGTCATAACAAGCACGAAAATTATATATTAGCACCTCACAAGTGGGGTTTGGATTCTCTCATCTCTCGGGTTATATAATATGAATGTAAATGGAAGAAACACACATTACCTGGCATAGTACATAGATTACCATAAGCTTGAGAATAGATCAAAGGGTTTTGTTGGATAGGGATATTTAGTGGTGGCAAGTCAAAAATCTTATGTTACAAGCATGTAAAGTGTGGCGGTTCTAAGCCAAGACTCGACTCGCTAACACTAGATAATTTGAAAAAAAACAAACATAAATTTAAAAACATAAACATAAAGATAGATGTAGGATGGTAGTCCGTGTGTTTTCTTCATTTTTCATTTTTTTAACTCTTTCTTTTCGATTTTTTGTTCATACCTTTTACTCTACCATCCTTTACGATAACATCAAAACACAAAGGATTATAGGAGCATTCCTACACTTGAGTTTTATTTCTTTAACACTAACTGACTGATTTGAAAAGATCAAAACACTTGGAGTATTTAATTACGTGAAAAGGGAATTTGAATTTATCGTTCTTTCCGTTACTCCATAAAATATTACTTTTACCCTTGAGTCCCAATCGTCCCAAAAGTGTGTACAAAATATATGACTCGACTTAGCAACCATGCAAGTAACTAGATATTTGAACTAAGGGTTTAGTAATGATGACAATAATGCACTAAAGATGAGTGCATACAAGGTAGGCTAAGGCGATTTGGGGGTGGATTGTAAACAATGCTCTTTATTGATATTCCGGAAAACCGAAACAACACGAGAACCGCGATTTGGGTGTACAACTGTGGTAGCGCCTAACCATGACATGCACCTAGGTACCTCAACTCTAATCATCTCCTTCCTAAACAACCTTTCCGACCGAACTTTCCAAATTGAAAATAGGTCTAAAAATTCGTTTTTTGGGTCCTATGTTCCACTTCTAAATTGGGCGTGAATCTCAAAGATTTCCCATGCATCTTTAACACCACGTCCCCAAATATCCCCATTCGCTATATAGTCAAGTCTCATTTGGGTTTCATGGGCGTCGAGTGTAAAAATGGTAGTGGAAGCGATAAATCAAGACCATGATAAAGGACATTTTGTAATAAGTATTTAATTCGAGTCCACGCCTCGGGAAAGGATTCATCATGATGTTGTTGGAACCTCAAGATCTCATTTTGGAGTGGAAAGGGTAGATTATGTAGTGGATTTTGTCGATTGGGTGAAATTTTCGGCGGATTCGCGTTCTCCATAACGGCTAACGTAATAGTCAATGAAAATGGTTATGAACAAAAGCTCAAAGAAGGGGGATAGACTACAAGGAAGCTAATGAAAAAGAGAAAAAATCTCACTAGATAGGAATCAAGTGAGGGAACCTAAACGAGATAGAAATCTAACTAGCTATTCTATTCTCCGGCAGCGGCACCAAAAACTTGATGCGCGAGGAAGGCGTTCGAGGTCAAGGAAACTTCCTTTCTCGAGCAAGTTTTTAACCTCTAGTCGATGAACCTAATCTTTGTAGTGTAGTATGGGGTAAGCCTCGGGATTGATATCGTTCTCGGAGGAATAGGAATGCTAGTAAGAAATATATGACGAGAAGGTGGGGTTGAGGATGATTCTTTTTTAATCTTTTTTATGGTTTTTAGAAAGCTAAGGTAAATATCTCGGGGCAATTGGTTGGGGGTGGTACATCTACCGATTACTCTACTTTAACTAATTATCTAATTACTACGGATATCTATGTACAATTAAGGTGTGCTCGTATGATGATTAAAGATGTGTTCACTTACATGCTATTACCCCTAGTTATCTTTTATTGGTTGGTTGAGTTGTCACGTCCTTTATCTTAACGCTTTGTATTCCTAAAAGTCATAGAGCGTGCGTATTCCCTAGTTTTTTGAGGTTATCTCTCGTATATGATTCACGGAATCGGCAAGCCTAAGCTATTTCATCCTTGAACCATATCATCATTAAGCATACTCAAGCATTAAACACAACGATAGCCTAAATGCACTTTTAAGCAAATTTCAATTAAGACAAGAAACAACCTAACAACAATCAATAACGAGGTTTCATAGATCTAAGCAAACACACAAGTAATTTAGCTAGACATGATAGACAAGCAAGCATACACACAATCAATCGAATATGGTGTAGAAATAATGATAAATTGGATTAACAAACTTATCTTGATGTGTAAAATAGGGTATGGGACCTAGAATCTTGTCAAGTCGGACTACAAGCGAGTTAGGGTTTGCTCTCCAAAAATCTACCTCTCAAAATACGAAAAAAAGCGAATTCTATATAGATTTACAATCGCGACGGCGTCACCTTTTGCATGGGGCGCCGTCGGTCGCCGTCATTAGGGTTTTATCCGGGCCAGTCATCGATGGGGCGGCGTCACTTTAGAGTTGTGACGATGTCGGTCTTTAGTTGAGGCGTCGTCTTGATTCTAGATTTGGGCCGTCTAGGGTGAAAATTGTGAGTGGCGCCGCCGTATTTAAAGCGTGGCGCGTCGGTTATATGACCGAAATTTCACGAGCCATCGCGTGCATGTTTTGATTAAGTCTTCATAGAGGACGGCGTCACCCTTTGGATGGGACACCGTCGAGTTCTGTGATCGGTCTTGAGTGGCTTCGATCTTGACTTTGCCATTTTCTTCATGTATTTGCTCCTTTTCGTCCAAATGTGCTTCATTCCAGGATTTTGCTTCCAAAAGACTTAAAATTAAAAGGAACGAAATTAAGCGATGCGGATATAAAATGTGTCAAAATAGGGCTTAAATGTCCCCAAAAGCGTCGTTTAAATCCTTATCATTTGGTTATACAAGTTTTACTTAAATCACTTAAGACTTACACTATGTCTCATGCATGCATGTAACACTTAACAATTCACCACCTTTAAATTTTGTAAATATATACACATTTACATTTATCAAATTTGAAATTATACCCCTACCCAGTGTACCAAAACCGCCACCCGTGTGGTGTGACCCATGGTTGCTTTTGACATATATTATAGCACCTTACCATTCCTATACAAGTACTAGTAAGCCAAATAAGCACCCAAACTCTAGTTAGCATAGCAAATCACAACCCTCACTTGTCCTTCTTCCTTTTCCATGCCTCAAGTAAGGCTTGTGACACCATTTCTAAACTAGTTACTACACCAACATGTGATACCATAAGTCTTCTTGACCATACCTAAGAATCCCACTACAAATAAGGACCAAATGCTAGCTTATTTCTCTCAGAATCAAACACACTCACTTACGTTTTCCTTCTCTCATACACACGGCAGCAAATACCTCCTCAGAACAAGTTTTCAAGTTTGGTTAAAGATTTGGTTCAAAAGGTTTTACATAGAATAGAGTTTTTGTTCAAGAAATTAGGGTTTTCTTACAAGATTTGGGTAGTTTGTGTACATTTGATCATCCACTCATCCACAACACTTGTAAGCATTTTATAAACTCATTTCATACTCATTTTCATACATATGTAACATTTCATGCTTGATTTTGTATCACCTCTATATTTTTGTTGTGTTGAAAGTTGTTTAAAAGTTAGATTAAAAAACCCTAAAGTTGTCCTAAATTGTTAGTCGACTTATGAGCACCACTAAACCACTTTAAGACAAACTTTTGCCAAATTACTTGGAACCGCAGTAAAATATAGGGTCTTAAGTAGTTCCTAGCCAAATTTCATAATTTTTGGAATTTTTGTTACTATTTTTAGCATTGTACTCAAAATCGGGTGTTAGAAAAGTTATGAATCCAAGTTCCAAACTTGAAGCACTTATTGAACACTTTAGACTCCAAATGAGGAACAATGGTAGTTTTAGATTTTGTAGAAAACACCTAGACCTAACCACAAAAACTTGAATCACTTGAACAGGTTAAGTAACAAAGAAGTTATGGCCTCGGAAACTTGAGTAAAAATTCTGAGACAAACTGTAACAACAAGTCCGCCTGTGTTTGTGTATAAATAGACATCTAAAACATGTTTTCATAAACCCGGGCCTTGATTTCTTAAGAGTAGACATATTTACCTACGTTCATAGACTTGAATGACCAAAATCGGGCTAGAAACAAAGAAGATACGCCAATTTAAAGTCGGAATTAACTTAAAATCATCAACTTCTTTATAGGATTTTTGAGATCGAAAACGCATTTTACTTGTTTTTATTAAACGTTTTAACCTACGTAACTTTATAAAACTTCACTACAAGTATTTAAAGGTGATAAAACTTTATAAAACTCATATGCATATAGTACATATCATATATTTCCTCTGACGAGTTATTTACTTAGGTCGCGGTTAGGATTTTGCTCGTTGAACTTACGTAATGCTTTCCCGTATTCAACACTTGTTGAAGTGAGTTTCATAGCTCTAATTTTACTTGTTTATACTCATTTTGAAATACTTTGAGGTGAGAATACATTAATTTCTTTTACATACGGACACAAGTACTTAAACATTTATGGATTACCTAAGTTACCGCTATTGCCGTTAAGTTCCCATAATCATGAACTGTTAATTACTTGTAAGCACGAATGTTATGAATAGATCTATTGGTTGACACCCCCGTTCGGGTAAGTAGCGCTTACTTTACTGGAGGTACCGGTCAAACGGACGCATATCATTTGGAGAACTTTGGGTGTTTGGCAAGACACCTACAGGGGCATACATACTTATATACATACTTAATACGTTAAGGCTTCGGGGTCATGAGGTTAGTGCAATTGTAATACTTTTATTATGACATTGTATTTCTTATAATAGTCACACATAGAAATCTTGTGGTCCACTTTTACATTTACTTAAACCTATGAACTCACCAATATTATGTTGACATTTTAACATGTATTCCTCAGGTCATTGAACTAGCATCACTCATAGAGTCACATCTTGCGGTCTCACCATCATGAATATTTCTTGCATTATTATGGTATTCGATGTGAAGTTAAAACTCTTTTCATTTGTGATATGTATAAAACTTATTTACTTAATTGAATGTGTATTTTTCAAATGACTCATGTAGAGGTCGTTCTTTATATCTTGTCTTTGTGCTATGAGCGTCACGCCCGGTTACCTTTCCGTTGCGATATTTTAGGGTGTGAAAAATAGACTCTAAAGGTTGATGACTTTTGAGGCGCTTTAAATAAGGATAAGTAGAAAATTAGGAGATTACCAAACACCGATTTCACAGTGTAAGTCTCCCCAATAGAGAGGTTCTTAGCATTCCAAGCCGAGAGCCTAGCATTAAATCTATCCACAATATCATTCCATCCGCCTAGCCCTCATCCTTCTTCGCCTTTGGAAGGCCGAGATACATGAAGGCAATTTTCAAATGCACAACCAAGGGAGGAAGCAACCCGCTCTACATCCGAAATATGCACACGAACACAAAAGAGTATACTTTTGAGATGTTAACTTTAAGACACGATGACCATTCAAAGCAATTAAGGATATCTGATAAAACCTCTATAAATTAATACTCGATAAATTAATAACCTCGATAAAATTAATAATTTGTCCAGTCGACTTGGGACCAAGACAAATTGGACCCCAATCGATAAAATAATAAGATAATAATTTTTTTGAAACCCCAGTGTATATATAATAGTCCCAACGAAACTATAAACTAATAATTACTAAAAATTTCATATATAAGTATATATATGTTTGCGTATGTGTGAGAGATACACTTCAAAATACTAAGATTGTTTAGTAAAAAATGAATCCATAGTCACTTGTTTTTTGTTGAACTTCAAATCTATATTTAGTTTATCTTAAAATCTCCTTATTGCACTAAAGAGTTGGTGCGTTGTCTTCTCGTATTGCAACAAAAAGTGTTAATTTTATTTTCATAAAATGTGAATGTTAATTGATAAAATGTTAATTGGAACTTGTTTTTCAAATTTATTTTGTCTCTAATGAGTATACATTGCAACTAGCTAGTATATTAGACTTGAAAATTTAATGGTCATACGTAAAATCTCTTTAAATTAATAAACTATTATTTTATCGATATAACAGTATCTCGCTAAATTAATAAAATATCCCGGTCCCAACACTATTAATTTATAGAGATTTTACTGTAGATTAGATTGCTAGCATTAAGATTAGACCAATCTCCAAAAAATAGTGAGTCATCCTCATATTGCAAGAGAAGTGTTCATTCTATCATCCGCTAAAGAAATGCCTTTAAGGAACCCTTTGTTACAAGCTTCCAAGATCGCGACTTGTAAGGCGTCGACCACAAGAAAAAAAATATGGGAGAAAGAGGGTCCCCTTTCCTAAGTCCTCTTTCCATTTTAAACTCCTTTGAAGGTGACCAGTTGATCAACACCGAGATTGATGTCGAGCTAAGGCAAGCATCGATCCATTTCCTCCATTTTATGCCAAAACCCATTTTCCTTATAATATCTTGGAGAAAAGACCAAGTAACACTATCGAAAGCCTTTTCAAAATCAACTTTGATGAGCAAAAGCTTATGACACTCTAAGTTAGCCATCCGAATGATCTCGTTTGCCACCAAACACCCGTCAAGAATATGCCTCCCGACAATAAAAGCGGTTTGATTAAGATCAATAATAGAGGATATAACCCGAGCTAAACGGATAACAAAAACCTTAGAAATAATCTTATAAACACAACCTATAAGGCTTATAGGCCGATAGTCCGAAAACCTAACCGGGTCACACTTCTTAGGGATAAGAACAATAAAGGAAGGGTTACAACCCATTGCCAATTTACTAGAAGATTCAAATTATTTAACACACTTCACAACATCATCCTTTAAGACATCCCAAAATGTTTTGATGAATTTGAAATTAAACCCATCAGGCTCGGGAGCCTTAGACCCGTCACATTCCCGCACAGCCATTTTAATCTCATTCATAGAAAAGCCAGAATTTAAAAACGAAACATCGGGGGGAGAAAGCTTACGGAACCAATCACTGTTAAATGTAGGTATGTTCATAATTTTTTTTTAAATCTCGAAGCAAAGTGTTCCAAAGCTGTTTTTATCATCTCGGATTATCATTGAAACTTCGTTCACATTGATCCCATTAATAGCCGAATTTGCATATTTAAATTTCGAGTAGAATGGAAAAATCTCGAGTTCGCATCTCCCTCAATTGCCCACTTGGACAACATTTTTGTTTGATATCCTCCCTATGCAATCGATCCAAATGGCTCAAATCTAGAATTCATTCTTCCGTTTTCCTACATTTTCATGAATTAGGAGCCTCTACTCGGCTTCGATCCCGATCTTCAAGATTCTTGAAGCTCTTCTTTAAGACGATTTTGGTCAATATCTTTCTTGAAGTCAATCCTTAATATCAAGCCTCAACCTCTTAAGTTTGTTTTAAGTTTAAATCGACTATCATATCTTATTGATAAGAGGTGGCTAAAAATTAGCTTAAAGGTTTGAAGGGTATAAGGGTTTTGTAAGGTTAAGAGTCATTAGGCGTCTGTCTGTTACTTGGTGAAGCTCAAACTATCCCATGGTACCGACCTATGGCGCGAGATCGCCTGAGGGTTGGCGCCATAGGCTTCATGCCGTGATCACCAGCCCACGCCATGTGTATTTTTTTTCTTTTTCTTTTTTTCTCCTTCTTCGAATGTTGAATAACAACTAAAAGGAAAAGAGAATTTGGGTATTGGTTTTTTTTGATTAAATGCCCACTTTTTCCAATATTCCACCCTTTAAAAATCCTAAAATACCCTTAAATATTCTAGTTTTCACGCACACTTTTACATACACATCTCAACAATACTTCTATTTTACATTTGAAAAAGGCTAAGGATCCCAACAACTATGATCATTAAAATCTTTACTTTCAAGACGACGTGGAACAGTATATGCGGTAGTTTCAAGCTTATTAACAATTTCAAGCTTTGGGTAATCAAGAAGTCGAGTTTGGGTCCTAATACGGGACATACACACACGTGAACAAGAGGTTCTGAGAACATCGTTCGTCATATGATTTGTGGATTTGGCATGCAAATTTTGTGTTCGGGGCGGATAACGACCTCGATGTTCTATATGGTTCGCCGTTGTTTGATAACTTTCGTGCGATATAGCTCTGGAAGCTCCATTTGTAGTAAATGGAAAACATATGAAAATGTTACTCCTCCGTCTCAAAATTATTGTCATGAGAGAGAATTACAAGGTTTAATAAAAGTGGAGTTATTTTAATTTTCAACCACTTAAATAGAATATTCACTCACTATATTATCTAGTTTTTACTTAAAAGAAAAGTGGACAATTATTTTGAGACATCCCGAAAAGGAAATATGGACTATAATTTTGAGACAAATGGAGTACTATTTAGCGGATATAATTTATCCTCAATGGTTTATGTTTATTAAATCATATTCTATTGCAAGGAATGAAAAAAAATAACGCTTAAAAAGTTCAAGAAAGTGTAAGAAAAGATGTTGAGCGAGCTTTGGAACCAACACGCTATGATAATTATGTATTGTTGCATCATATTAACGAATTATATGTTTCTCCACAACGAAATATGCAACGTACTTGGGTTGAACGATGGGAGATACATCTAAGGAAAAACAAAGAACACCACAACGACCTTCGACAAAATATTGTGGAACATTTATGGAACCTTAATCACTAAATTGTACTGTATTTTTTTTCAATATATCGTATTACTAATGTATCATTTATTTAATTTTTTTAATATACTTTTTTATGTATTATTTTATTAATAAAATTTTAATTTTAGCTTAAGGTATTATTTTATTTGAATATAAAAAAGAAAAAAAAAATTGTGAGCCTATGGGTGTCCTATGACATAAAAAATAGTGTTATAAGAAGAAAGAGTGTTTTATGTTGAGTGATAGATTATACGTCATGTAACGAATCTACGAAACCATTTTTTTTTGTGCAAAGGTAAATTTATATTAGACTAAAATACAATGTTGGTCCCTAAACTTGTCCAAATACATCGAATGGCACCATAACATGGGATTTTTGTCGAAATCAGTCCTTTTTCAAGTTTTTAAGGCCAAACTAGTCCCTTTTGGCCCTTTGACCCATTTTCCGTTAGTCAACACCGTTATTTGCTACATTTTTTTTAGTTAAAGGCATAACAGTCATTTCATATTTTTGGATTATTACTTTATAGTATTTTGATTGGCGATATGAAGGATGTCTTGCCATTGCCCACAAGCATGTGTTCCACACATAATCGTATCACCATAAGCCAAAAAGGAGTGAATGCAAGGTGCCCACCATGGTGACCATATCCATGATCAGTAGAAGAGATGTACACTGCTTCTTTTTGTCATGGTTTACTTTCCTGCATTTCTGAGGTGAGTTCTTAAACACCTGTCAGATAGTACCATGTTGTTTCTCTGTTTCGCTTGTACCCATGTAAGTAACTGAGGGTTATCAATCTTTTTGCAATCCTAGAATAAGATTTTGTTAAGTCCTAGGATCAAGCATCTGTGTTTTGACTGTTTTGGACATCCGTTGAGCACCATGTGTACCTACATTCTGTGGTCTCGTGTTTTAGGTTGTGCATTGAAGCAACTAGAGATTGATGGAGAAGACATAGGGGATCACTTATATTTGATATTGACATGGTTTTCTTCACCTCCCAAACAGTCAGTCTTGATTTTGCACTAATCATGCCAAACATCTTTGAATGGTTCATCGGAAGAAATTCCATGAACCAAAGAAACAAAGAAACTAGTATTTTCATTAGTGTTAGGTGGAATTGAAATCTTTTCTTTTATGTAAAAGATGAAAAGAACATGAGAAGCCCCTATTTAGATGTCCT
Organism: Chrysanthemum lavandulifolium; assembly: GCA_022545495.1. Classification (NCBI taxonomy): domain Eukaryota; kingdom Viridiplantae; phylum Streptophyta; class Magnoliopsida; order Asterales; family Asteraceae; genus Chrysanthemum; species Chrysanthemum lavandulifolium. Next base: position 78,432,227 of record CM040246.1, read on the forward strand.
CGTGGCCCTATAAGAGGAAGATACAAAGTTATATGCTAACATGGCAATCCAAAGAGTTGTTTTGTAGAAAATGGAGCTACAATATATGTTCAACTTTAACCAAAAGGTCTATATACATAATAATCAGTATAATAACACTCTCAAATCCTAATTTTTATATCAATAAAATGATCTAAAGTTACTAGTTTAATATTGCTTGAGCTATAAAAATACAATGATTAGATAACACTTTATTCTAGTATCGGATTTGTTCCCAAGCGGGAGTTTTTCTGTTCCTTTTATAATGTTTCAAAAATAAATAAAGAAATTCTTATAGATTACTAATGTTTTGTAAAGACTAAAAGCTTACGTAATGAGATAGTAAAATACTACGGTAATAGTGTGCTCATTACATTATAATATTTTTCGTTTGCAGATGTCTCATATATATGAGACGAGAAGATACTACTTTCTGACTACTAATTTTCATTTTCTTGATACGAAATAAAATAATGGTGAATTATGCATGACATCGGAATCTAGTATTCTTGAAAATATTATAAACACGTCGTAAAATTTATTGTAATTATCTTTTCATTGATCAAGTATTTGCGATGAGAAGTTTCTGAAACCAAAAACTGGCATGATGTTGTGAGAACTTTGATCATTGACGGATATTTACTAAATATACAGTAAACTCACTAGTTTGGTGATGATATGTTACTCTTCTAATGGTTCAACTAAATCTTAAATTGCTTTACATCAGTTTAAAGGTTTTGGTAACTGAACCGAGGAATCTTGTTTGTACGGTGGTTGTCGCGGCTCTTAGCCACATCCACCTTCATGCGGTTTTAGGCGAAAACTTATCTTTTAAGAATCCAGTGTTACTCTTCCTCCTTCTCCATGCAACTCTTAAGAATCAAAACGACCAAAGTTAGAGCCACCACCTCCATGCTTCTTACCGGGATCTAGAAAATTTCACTATTAAGATGATCACCACTACACGATTCAAGTCATTGAAATACTCAATTTCTTTCCTCACCAGGTTACCTCTTGTGCCATGAGTCCCTATCTTGATCGAGTAGCGACACCACCTCTCTTTTTATGGTGACCATATCCATGATCGATCACTTCTTTTAATGACTAATCTGCGCATACACTTGTTCGGGTTAGATCATAAACTCAAAAATCGATGATTAGTTAATGGTGGGCACCTTGCATTCACTCCTTTTTGGCTTATGGTGATACAATTATATGTGGACCACATGCTTGTGTGCAATGCAAAGACATCCTTCATATGTCCAATCAAAATACTATAAAATAATAATCCAAAAATATGAAATGACTGTTATGCTTTTAACTAAAAACAAAAAAAAAACGTAGCAAATAACGGTGTTGACTAACGGAAAACGGGTCAAAGGGCCAAAAGGGACCAGTTTGGCCTCAAAAACTTGTAAAAGGGATTGATTTCGACGAAAATCCCATGTTACGGTGTCATGCGATGTATTTGGACAAGTTTAGGGATCAATGGTGTATTTTAGTCTTTATATTAACTTTCCAAGAATTTGTACAAAACCATAAAGATAACAAGCTGAAATGGACATATCCAAGACATATACAACTAACAGACACTATACTATATCCGATACACTATACTATATCCGATATCAGACAAAGAAACAAAAGAAGTCTGATAAAGCTGCATCTCTTCCACATCTTGCCCAAACACATAGAGACGACACTCCACTGCAAAGATCAAGATCTAAACACTCTCTATTTACCTTTATTGCACCAATAAACATCTAGCTACATTTCCAATTCTCCTTTCCACCAAAACCACTCAACCTAGAACCACAGTGGTCAAAGTAGAATAGAAGATTTGGCATCACTAGAAACCCATAACCCTTCCCATCAAGGGCTATGCCAAGCAATCTACATTTCCATCAAAAATGGCTATAATTGCTTGAGAACACTTGTTAGCCTCGCTTTTTTATAAAGATAACGTCACTTACGTGAATTGGACTAGATGCGTAGTATACTTTGCCCATAGGGACTAGTATCGTTTATGTGGTAAAGTTAAGGTTTGTTGAGCCTATAAATACCCCTCATGACTCTCCATGAGGGGTGAGGTGAAGCATTTGGCTAAATGTGTAGTGTGTGTTTATTTCAATAAAAGTCTTTGTTTTCTCCTCCATCTCTCTAGTTTCTCTCTCTAAATAAGATGAATACTTTCATCTTCAATCACCAACCCCGACCTCCCGAACCACATAAATCTTATGTATTAAACGGTCCTAACAAGTGGTATAGAGCCATGGTTATCTTTTGTTGATTTATGTGGGTTTTTATACATGTTTTTTTTTTTACTGTTTTTGAGCTATTTTTGTGGGTCGAAAATTTTTTTTCCGTGTATTTGGGTTAACAGTTAATACATGTTTGTGTATCCTTATTTTTGGTCCAAAAGATGTCATATGGTCTTTCAATGATTTCTGTCTTGTGTCATTTTTTTTGCCCAAACAGTTATGTTACAACATCATTCTTTTGACACTTTTTTTTGTACCAATATATTTCCGTGAAACAAAAGTGGTCATCCGAACCTTTTCATGGTCAAAATGGTCATAAAGAAGCATTTTGAATGCTTTTCTGGGTTTCATATGAAGATGGTCGGAACATTTGGTCGGAAAACTCGCCGGAAAAAAGTCAAAGAAACCCTAGCTTTTTACGCATAAGGAGCATCTTCAGAAATATTACGCATAACTGTGAAGTTATGCGTAGGAATGTTACGCGTATGTCTTTTACGCATAAGCCTAGGGTTACACATAAGCACACGGTTTCTGCATAAGACTAAGCTTATGCTTAAGCATGATCTACGCATAAGGACTATGCCCAGTTTTACACTTATGGTTTCGTGCTAAAATGTTACGCGTAAGCAAGAACAAGAAAAAATACCATACGCTTAAACTAAGACTCGACCACATACCAATATACCAAACTACATAGACCTCCGCTTTATCAATCCATCATCAGTCCATAAAAACATTAACTGATCCGAAACAATAATCCAACTTCAATCCTACTCCTACCCTCCATCTAAACAAAGACTCAAAATCAGAAAATACAAATCGAACTCAGTCTCAATTCAATTTTTTTTGCAATCTTCAAGATTGTTGTAATTGAACCGTTATCCTATTGATCAATTGCTTGTGAATTCGAAGACAAAGAAAGAATATAACAATGTTTTGTTATCTCCTTTTCTTTATTTTGTTCAAGAATGGAAAAACAAATCGAATATCACTCTACAACTATTAACCTTACCCGAGACCAGTTGTTAACTGATCTTGAAGCCTTAAATCGTTCACACTTGTGGGTTAGATAGATCAAACACTATCAATACCATGTGTATTTTGGTTGTTCGAGTACATGTTTGCTAGTTTGAGATTCGACTTGAAGAGATTAGGCAGATTTGTTGTGAAAATGAGGTGAGATCTAGTGTTTAAATGTTTGGTGAGAGAAGCGTGTGGGTGGGCGTTATATTTGTGATATTTGTGTTTAGGTTTAGGTTAACTTGTATGTGGGAATATCTTATATATCCGGATACTATGTGTTTAGACCGGATATGTATAGTTAGTTGGATATTTGGGCTGTGTTGGATCGTGTTTCTGCATTTAGTCAGTGGGCTGAATGATTAATATTGGGTAGGCTTTTTATCAAACATTATATACGAATTTTGGCTCAATGATGTTAGTCAAAATTTGTAATTAATTTTTGGTTTAAAGAGTGGTATTTTGGTCATAAAATTTTCACGGAGGATACATAATTCACGGCTTGCGCGAAATTTGAAAAATGACTACGGGGTTTTGTGCGGTGTTGCTTACGAAATTGAAGTGATATTTCACGGTGGACTTCTTTATCTACGAGGCGTTGGTTGGTTGGATGCATGTCTCAAGATAACTTGTTGGAGCACATTATGAAATTTGACAATCGGTTATGATGATGTAAGGAGTTACGTTGTAGTGCTCACGCGTGTATAACCATCGCTTTAAGGAGTTACATTGTTGTGCTTTCGATGTCACACGGCGTTGTGGATTGTTCAAAAATTTATAACAAGCGATGAAGTCACAAAGTTGGGATGTTTACTTCCTTTTCAAGTTAGTCGTCGGGTTTTCTCCATATGTGTTCATTACTATTTAGCCGGTGAATCAAAAGGAGGTTCGATCTAAGGTTGGTTTGAGAGAAAATTATTAAGAGTATTTTTGCGACATATTCTCGCTGAATTTTGATCAAGCTATGATGTTAATATTGCATCAAGAAAAAGGGTGTCTGGCATGTACACAACATTATGATGATTCGATAGCTCATGACCATCATGAGGAGAAGTTGGTATTTCATCTTGGTGATTGGATTCTGAAGGGTGTGCTTAAGGCGAAGAAGGAGAAGTAGTGTGTGTACATCCGGGCGTTTACCAGCGTGGATGCAATACTAAGTGAGTTATGTTGTTATGATGTTCCCGAGCGACAACCATTGTGCGATCGAGTTTACTTTCTCCGTGCGTGTCGAAGATTAAAGGCGTGTTGGAAGAGTGTTGTCGGTTCGGGAGGAGCGAAAAAGAAAAAGGCTCACTAGTTAGGAAGGAGTAATAACCTAACTAGGCCGTTCTTGTTGAAGTTCGAGCTACAAGGATTTGTGCGTCAGCGCCAAAGATCAAATCCGAGATCTTGGAAGGAGAACTTCAAGTTTGCCTCGATATTTAGACTACGAGACTCTGCGCTTCAACAAAGTCAACATTGTTCATTACTATTGTAATTTACTTTGTTTTGTATTTATAGGTCTCATTGTAACCATTCACGTGTGACGGTATCTTGGAGGGAGATTGTTAGCCTCGCTTTTTTATAAAGATAACGTCACTTACATGAATTGGACTAGATGCGTAGTATACTTTGCCCATAGGGACTAGTATCGTTTATGTGGCAAAGTTAAGGTTTGTTGAGCCTATAAATACCTCTCATGACTCTCCATGAGGGGTGAGGTGAAGCATTTGGCTAAAGGTGTAGTGTGTGTTTATTTCAATAAAAGTCTTTGTTTTCTCCTCCCTCTCTCTAGTTTCTCTCTCTAAACAAGATGAATACTTTCATCTTCAATCACCAACCCCAACCTCCGAACCACATAAATCTTATGTATTAAGCGGTCCTAACAACACTCTCCTTGAGGAAGCCCACCCATTACCTCCTTTGATAATATATTAATGAGACCAAGAAGGATCATCTTTCATTCCTCTCTATTCCCCTCATCGTACATTATCCACCCAAGCCATTTACCCTTCTCAAATAGAAAAATCTACTTTATGGTACATTCATACTGTTGGGACTTCCTACTTAGCCAAACAAAAAAGTTCAATTCCCTCCCAAGGCCAAATTGGAACAATCTAGGAGGTTATCATAGATACACTTCTACAGTTATAGAAAAAAGTAGGACACCATAGTTGAGATCAATATAAATCTCATATTTACCATGATCTAATAAATCAATCTTATTATCCATTTTTATCAAAATTAATAAATAAATAAAAAAACATTTTCACATTTTTAAAAAAAACAACATATCTTACAAACGGTAAATCTTCAAACTATAAAAATACACCATCGTGATGAGAATTAAATTATCTTTCTATAGATATGCACATCATATTTTCGACAAACTTATTTTTTTAAAATTCACCGGAAAAATCACATATGATTTGTAAACTCATATATGATTTTCAAAATCATATGTGATTCGATTTTTATAAATTACATATGATTTTTTCAAATCATATATGATTTTACGAATCACATATGATTTGCAAAATGTCATATGTGATTTATAAAATTCGAATCACATGTGATTTTCACAAATCACATATGATTTTTCTAGGTCAAAATTTTGAAAAAAAAAATTTGTTAAAAATATATAAAAATGCGTATCTATAGAAAGATAATTTAATTTTCGTCTCGATGGTATGATTTTTTTCTCGTAATGATTAATGGTTTGCGAGATGTTTAATTTTTAAAAAAATGGTGAAAGTTTTTTTTGTTATTTTGATTATTGAATTTATATTAAATTTAAGATCTATATTGAACTTTTGTCAGGACAACATACTAGAAATGGAGGTGATTTGTACACTCTTCAATAATTTGCACACTCTAATTTAAAATGTATTGACATTTATATCCTCACATCACTTATACACATTTTCATCATGTGAGATATAAATGTCAACACACTCTAAATTAAATTGTATCAATCAATTGAAAGAGTGTGCAAAATCATCTCCCAAACACACAACTTAGAAATAATAAATAATAATGTTATAGAAAAAAGTGATATTATTTGAAAAAATAAACTAGAAACAAAACAAAAGAATAAAAGAAATATTAGTGAGGTGTAGGTATCCTCTTCTTCATCATCCATCCACTTTTCTATCAAAAAAAAAATCATCTACATTTTGAATGGCGAGCGTTATCTCATCTTCACCCTCTTCATCATCCGCCATCCAATTCTCCCACCGCCGTTCCACATCCCCGCCGTCACTCTCCTCACCCACCTTCCTCCGCCGCCGCCTCTTTTCATTCCACCAGTTTTCCGGCCTCAAAATCCAACAAAAACAAACAGTATCATCATCTTCTCAAAGGGTTTCAAAAAGAGTTGCAGGAAGTAGCATTGTTTGTGAAGCTTCTTCTGATACTGCTCTTGATGGTACTTGCCTTTAACTTCTTTTTTATTTACCCTTTTTTATAATATAGGCTTATATTTTAAATTTATTACTAACTCCGTCTACAAATTTAAGAAAAGCATAATTATTACTCCCTCTGTCCCAAAATTATTGTCCATGTTTCACTTTTTCTGTATATTTTTTTCAACTTTGACATTAAGTATTTTTATTTGTGTTAGGTAAAAATTTAAATGTATTTTCATTAGAATAAATTTCTACCAGGTACGGAGTATTATATAACATAAACATAAATATTTAAAGTCAAAGTTGAAAAAAAAAATACTTGAAACGTCAAACAGAGACAATAATTTTGGGACGGAGGTAGTACTATTTTCTTTTTTGTTACTTTTTGCAGAATGGCACTTTTACTCTAACTAATTATTTATTTCTTATATGTTTGTAATAAAAATTTCAAGTAAAAGTAATATGCAATCTCGATCAAATTTCCCTATCTATTTTTAGTAGCGGACAATTAACATGGGACAACCCAAAAAAGAAACCTTGACAATTAATTTGGGACGGAGGGAGTAGTAGTATTTGTTACTAAAAAGGCTTTAGTCCCAATCGTACCCCTTGTTGTGTGAGAATCTCTCAAACCAAAGGGTTGTGGGTTGTAGTTGTGCTTACGACATGTGACATAGATTTGTTGTGTATATATTGTGAGATAGTTCCTTCTTGTTCAATAAAAAAAAATAGTAGTAGTTAATACAATTGTAACAACCCGTCTCACCCTGGTATGATAATAAGAAACATTTGGCTCCTTTATAAGCTTGAGGTAGTGGGTTGCTGCTATTTTTCCACCAAAGTTTTTAGTTGAAACCTGAAAGGATTTGGGGGCGTTACAACAAGTTTATGGTTTTGAAAGGGTTACCCGTATTTTTCCACCATGGTTTTTAGTTGAAGCTGTCTATGTCCATAGGTTAGTGCGAAACTACAAATATTCGGTCCGAAATTGGTCCGCTTTGAAACCACTTTTGTAGTTGTTTATGGACTTATGTTTCAAGAGTTTGTTATTTGTAGTAAATATAATACTATGTTTTACAGTTGTACTGAGCAAGACAACTTACTTGCAAAATTATGCAAATTAGCGAGGTGCTTAAAATGTTTACTAAACATAGCAACGATTGGTAGTCACAAGTTCTCTTCGGTAAAAAATCATAATTATTTTTACGGTGTTGAAGATAATCCGTCGGGCTAGTCTTGGCGATAAATTGAAGTTCACGTCATCCAGAGCATGGAAATCTGCTACATACAAGAAAAAAACCGGTTAGAAGGGTCAGGGCGAAGCCGGAACCACCCTCCGACGATCGTCGGTTATGTAGAAAGTATGTGTGTGTTTAGTGAGAGAAAATATCATCTAGTGTAGAGTGGTAAATGCACTCTGTTATAGATGGGTTTCCTTGTCCTTATCCGGTGATGGCGACATATTTAGGCGGAAACGTTTAGGCGGAAGTGTGATGTCCGGCCGGATAGATCCAAACCGGAAGGTTCTTGCTCCGACCCGGTCGACCGAAGGATCTTGCCCACCGGATGAGACTTGCTCGGCCGGACGGGACTTACTCCGACCGGAAGGACTTACTCGGCCGGAAGGACTTGCCCGGCCGGAAGGGTCTTGCTCCGGCCAGACTCCTTCCCGGAAGGCTCGGAAATTGATGGCGTTAGTATCTTGTATATCCGCGTCATCAATTTACGAGCCTTCCGGAAGGAGTCTGGCTGAGCAAGACCTTCCGGTCAGCTGTCCTTCCGGGCCGGAGCAAGTCTCATCCGGTGGAGCAAGATCCTTCCGGTGGAGCTGGACCCTTCCGGTTGGATCTATCCGGCCTAAACTGCTTTCCGCCTAAATATGTCGCCATCACCGGATAAGGACAAGGAAACCCACTATAAATAGAGTGCATTTACCACTCTACATGGTATGATATTCTCTCTCACTAAACACACACATACTTCTACATAATCGACTTGACCGTCGGAGGGTGGTTCCGGGCTTCGACCTCGGACCCTTCTAACCGTTTCTTTCTTGTCTTGTAGCGATTTCCATGCTCGGGATGACGTGGAACGGCTCAATCTATCGTCAAGACTAGCCCGACGGATTTATGCTTCAACACCAGGCGTAGCAGCTTGTTTCTACCATTTAATGCTATTTTGGTAACCATTTGGAAGTAGGATGCTATTTTGAACGAAGTCGGTTCAATTTAAAACACTTTTATAGTTGTATAAACTTACTTATAGAATAAAGCAAAATAACAAACTGCATAAAAAGGCTATGATTAGTAAGCATAAATTCATATTTAAAGAGTTTGTTCTCCTAAGGGTTAATTGCACAATATGTTACACTTTTATTGATCAAGACAATGTACTTGTAAAATTAAGCAAAATAACAACCTGCTTAAAAATGATTACTTAACATAACTATATTTGTTAGTCGCATTTTGTAACAACCGTTAAAAAAGTTAATTTTTTTTTCAAGTTGTTTCAATGTGTTACTGCTGAGTGTTGCTATGTTGGTTACCATTTGAAAGTAGGTTACTGTGTTGTGTGATTCTAAAGTATGGTTTCTTGATTGGTAAAGGTGCTGAAATAATTAAATACATTGTAATATTTTGCAACTAATCCGATCCTAATTGTGTTTTTATACATGAACATAAACATATAAAAAAGGGTTGCGAATCATTGGTGCTAATAAAGGCTTGCAAGGATTTTGGCATGAGGTTTTATATGTAATTATTGGCATCTAACAAGAATTGTTCTACATATACTAGATATTAACGATAGAATCATATTCTTAGGATGTCTTTCACATTAAACTACGGAGTATATGAAATTAGAATTGTATTGAGTAGCTAATATGAGTATGTTGGAGTGAAAAATGAAGCTAGTGACGATATGATGATAGGTTGGAGTTGTACTCTTTGTTTACTAAGAGTGTGATTATGAAGGGAGATATTTGTTGGCCATACCTTTTTTCTAAATGTGCTTGTGAAGCGTTGGCACATCATATTCATGTTCTAAGCAAGAATTGATGCTTGTTGAAGTTCCATGGATGAGTTGGTTCCATTTACGTTACTAGTATACACACCAAAGAATGAACTGCATAGATGTCATATGCCTTGTGAGCAAGTATGCAATTATTACAAATGTGGACTCTTAACTACAACTCCACTTACTAAGAATGAAATTAGCCATTATATTTATATGTTTAGCTTAGTTATGAAAAAACTCAAATAAGAGCACACAGATTGAATGTAACACTTTCGTATGTACATAGGTTGGTTGAAGATGTAATCTAACATTATTGTTTAAAAAATAAAACTAGTGGTTAAATTTGTCAATTTCATATTGATACAGTTTTACAAGTCATTTGGCGTCAATCCGGTGTTGTGAGCACACTAATATGGTCAATTAGGGTGTCTGAACAAAAGAAAAGCACATGACGATGTATTTAATACTTAAGGATTGTTTGTTTGGTCTTAATGGTCGATTCAGATGCTCTCTCTGATCCTGTCAGGTGCTTAGGTGTTTGATAGACAAAAAATGTAGCATCTGATTTGAACTATCAGAATCTTTCAGCACCATATAGATCCAGAACCATTCAGCAGTTGAATATTTGCATATTTCCTCCCATCTACCCTTAACAATACCTCTCTTATTCCTCTTGTTTCTTTCTTAATGCAGTTTTCTTAAATCCCTAGTTGATTATCGCTCCTAGCATCTTTGCTGCTCAAATTTTAGTTATTTTAACTTTAAAACGAGGTTTCCTATGGATTTAACTTTTGCTGAAGCGTTAAAATTGTTTATTTGTTTGTTAAAATCTTTAAACTAATGTAGAAGTTGTAGCTCATCTAATGTAACTGAAGCTATTTGAGGGGTTTTCTTATGTGATCTGAGCTTTCATTACAACTTCATACAAAGTCTTCGATTCAGTCAGCGCTAAACTAGTTAATATCGCAGTTTTAAACCTTAAGGGTTATGTATTTTTATACTTTAAGTGGTATGTATTATTTAGCCTAGGAGTGACAAGCCTATACCTGAAGACTTGGCCACCAAGTTTTGGCAGGGTGTTAAAGGAGAATAATTAAGAATCAGCAGGAGAGTTAGCAAGTAAAAGGAACCTAACTAACATGGGGAAATTCTAATGAATATTTGATGGCCTGTTACTGAGTGATTGAAATTTGTTTTACGTGCTGTATATTTTTTATAAATAATCTTGTCTATGAAAGCGAACCATGAAGTCACTAGGCCATAGGATTACATATGTATATTTTCATATAATTGATAGAAAGCGTAACTGAGACAAACTTGCAAAGAAATGAAATGTATTGACGAAGTCTTATTCTGCATTGCAATGCAAGTATAGCAAATTAGGATGTAAAGGTAAAAAAGTATGCTGTTTGAAATGCTTGTATGGTTAAGTAGTAGCTTTCTTACAGATTAACCAACTGGTGGAAACCAGGTTGTTACAAAGGGACAAATAGACTATTTCAGATCCGGTATACTATGCTCACCTAATTTATTTTTTTTTGGCTCGAGACGGCTTATTGTTAGGCAGTTAAGTATTAATAAAAAGTAAGGTATGATGAGTGATAACAATTTTTCGGCATGACTAAAAGAGCCTTGTTTAGCTTTACATGATAAATCTCTCACTCTGCACTAAACCCACCACCATTTTTCTTTAAGCTGGTTTCACATTTCAAAGCCATGTTAAGTACTTTAAAATGAAACCTTGTTTATTGTTTAGTCGGACTTAGCTTCTTATGACCTCCTCGCAACCTAAAAGAAGTATACATTCATAAAGAATACCGTAGAAATTTGAGGATATTGAATGATATGCCGGTCGAGGAATTGAACCTCCAGGGTGTTCGGGTACTATTTTTATTTGTGTGCTGGCTGTATCCATATTCTATGTTAGATCTGAGTTCTGAATGTATTGTCTCAGAATGTTATTCCTGTTCAGTGTGAATATGTAAAACAAGATTTCTATGCAAAATGTATGAGTACCACAATTAGTAGTTGCCATACCCGGCAAAATCTGAATAAGGCTGCACTTCAAATTTTTATTACGGTATCACATCCCTAGGTTTGTGGGGCAATCAGTTTGATCTGTTTATGGTGAATCCTATGAGAATGTTATTGCTGTCTGTAGAAACACGATTTGATAATAGCATGTGCCCCCGTTTGGTGATCATTCTCATAATCTTTGTCATTGGCTTTTGTAACTGCAGTTCCGTCGGTTACCAATGAAACATGGGAGTCTCTAGTGCTCAAGGCCAATGGGCCCGTGATGGTTGAGTTCTGGGCCCCATGGTGTGGACCCTGCCGTATGCTCCTGCCTGTCATTGGTGAATTGGCAAAGGAATACACTGGAAGACTCAAATGCTACAAACTGAACACTGACGACAGCCCATCCATTGCAACTCAATATGGAATTCGTAGCATTCCCACAATCATGATCTTTCTCAACGGCGAGAAAAAGGATGCAATTATTGGTGCAGTTCCAAAAACAACTCTAACTGCTTCCATTGAGAAATTTTTATAGACGTTATGGTAATTGCAGTTTGTTATAACCCATCATTTCCCTCGGTTCCTTGATTCCACATTCTCTTTTGAATATTTATCTGGACATCAAGTGTACAGTTGAAGGTTCATTGGCATGTATGCATTACAGATACATAATGTTTTTGATTCAGAACATTGCAAACAAATTTCAAAGATCCTTATGCCTATTTAGTACTTTGCTTATACGTAATTGCGGTTTTGGTTGGAACGACCATCCTTGTATTTCCTTTATTGACCCATATGTTTGTCTTTGCTGGTCACTGTGCAATGTGCATGCTCCTCAAATGACCAGTCGATGTTGGCATGTTGCCATATTATTTTTGTACGCTAATGGTAAAATTGGCTTAAGTTTTGATTGGCCACTGAAAGAAAGATGCTGGTTTAATGATTAATTGACCAAAACAGTTGGGTATTTAATATCTTTATCAAAAACATTGTTAACTTTGTTTCAATTTGATGCGATTTGCTTGCCACAACGACCGGACAGGATAAGAGATCGCCTAACCTTCCAATTTCTCTTTTATGAAGCAAATACAACGGGTGGGCAGCTTCCCTACTCAGTGGAGATATTTTGCCCTGCTCCAACTTCGGATTCTTGGAAAGATCCCAACTATTGAATCTGTTGTCATTCGCGGGGCTACTTTTTCTTTCGAAATGAGAAGAATAAAGTAGGCCAAGGCGGTAACTTTTTCTGAAACTCTTGGGAGAAAGGCTGTAGGATTAGAAAAATCTTGGGAGAAGGGCTGCAGGATTAGAAAATGGGAATTGATTTGGACACTCAAACTTTTGATTGGGACACTCCATTGTGTGCATTGGATAGTTGTACAAGGTTCACAGTGTGCTTTAACTACTTGTACAATTGAGTGTCTCAATCACAAAGTTGAGTGTGCAAATCACCTCCCATAAAAATCTTAACTGTTTCAAGTTGGTTTAATGTGATCTGTTTTCAACTGATCCTAAAATTTACCTTTTTCATAATATTAGGTCAAGTAAATCAAGGTGGTCTAGGTAATGTCTAGATTGATCTAAGAAAAAATACATACAGTAAAATCTCTATAAATTAATAGTGTTGGGATCGGGATATTTTATTAATTTAGCGAGATACTGTTATATCGATAAAATAATAGTTTATTAATTTAAAGAGATTTTACGTATGACCATTAAATTTTCAAGTCTAATATCTTGGTAGTTCAGATGTATCTTCATTAGAGATAAAATAAATTTGAAAAGCAAGTTCCAATTAACGTTTTATCAATTAACATTCACATTTTATGAAAATAAAATTAACACTTTTTGTTGCAATACGAGAAGACAACGCATTTCTTTAGTGCGATAAGGAGATTTTAAGATAAACTAAATATAGATTTGAAGTTCAACAAAAAAGTATTATGGATTCGTTTTTCTTAAGCAATCTTGGTATTTTGAGTGTATCTCTCACACATCACGCAAACATATATATACTTATATATGAAATTTTTAGTAATTATTAGTTTATAGTTTCGTTGGACTATTATATATATCTGTTGGGGTTTCAAAAAAATTATTATCTTATTATTTTATCGATTGAATTCCAATTTGACTCTTGGTCAAGTTGGACCTGACAAATTATTAATTTTATCGAGGTTATTAATTTATCGAGTATTAATTTATAGAGGTTTCTTGTATCGAAAGAATACACTTCGTTAGATTTATAAAAAAATAATAATAATAATAATAATAATAATAATAATAATAATAATGAGGTTGCATTTTAATCTGATTATATTTCAAATCTTGCAAGCTACAATTTTCCGAGCCTGCACGCTTTAGCTTTATAATCAAGACAAACAGTGAGCTAGTGATTTACTGTGCTCCATAGGTTATGCGAGATGGTATATGGAATCCGAGATTTACGCGTTATGTCACCAAAGTTGGCTCATGTGACACCCCCATGCTAAAAAATTTGTAGAGTTGTATAATAAGCATCAAGAAGTTGAATTTTGGGTTCCTAGAAACAGTCTATCTCACCTTCCTCATATCTCGGTCCGGCAGGATTGAATATTGTTGTTGTTGTAAGTTGAGTTTTGGGTTGCGATAGACGATAAGAGATATCATTATTTATTCCACCCGAGTTGCAAGTTTTGTCCAACAAAAACATAATCAACCACTATCGTGATCGGTAGGTAGATCATAGCAATAATGCTTGATAATTCTTTGTATTTCAACTTGTGGTCGATTAATAACTCAAAGTCCATGTGACATATTTTAACTTTATTTGTTTTTCAAAAAGATGATCGAGACTACTTCAAATTGCAAAAAGAAATATTTTCTGGATCAAACCATCTTTGGCATCTTTATTTGTATTTCAACTTGTGCTAGCGTTTTTAGATTATTAGCCTTTTTGTGACATGTTTCCACTTTTTGATATTAGAAGGAAACAAGATAGAAGCACGTAAATTCTAGAAGGGTGCATCGAAGCCATAGCACGCCACTCGCGGAAACTGATGGTCTAGAAAAACAGTAATTATCAAAGAGAAATTATTACTCCGTATTATAGAGATAGGTGCAGGAGGCACTTAATAAATGTTATTAGGTTGCTATTTCAGTAAACACTTAATAACAAAGACTCTCTCCTGTTATAATTGTTATGCTGGCATGCGAATCTTATAACACATTAATATAAGAGTAAACTACACCATTCGTCCTTGTGATATCGTTAACAGTGAGTTTCGTCCTTGTGAAAAAAAATTGCAGTTTGGTCCTTAATCTACGAACGTTAGTCATCGTTGGTCCTCACCTGGCGGTTGGACTAGCAGGCGTTAAGCGCTTGTTAAGTGAAGGGTATATTTGTCGTTTCACAACTTCTTCTTTCTTTATACACCTCCAACAAGACAAGGAGGTCTCCCTCCCTAGATCTCCGGCCAACAGTCACCGACCACCACACTACCTTCGGCGACACACCACCGGCTACCACACCAGCTCTCCGGCCACCACTATCGACTCACCAAACCTATGTCCCACCACCATTATTTTCAGTCACCAACTTTTCCGACCACCTCAATCAAACACTCATATTATATCTTAAATGAACCAAAAAAAAAAAAAAAAAATGAATCTGAAAAGTTAGAAAACCCACCACTACACCTTTTTAAGAATCTAGATTATATCTTACACCCTTTAAAAAAAAAGATTGGAAAACACTCATATTATATCTTACAAGTTGACATTACATATCTTACACCTTTTAAAAAAAAAGATTGGAAAACACTCGTACTCATATCTTACACCCTTTTTTAAAAGTTGGATACAATCTTTTTTTAATGGTATAGGTACACACTACACTAAAAAAAATGAATATGAGTGTTTGAAAAGTTGGAAAACCCACCACGTTAACCACCAAACACCCTTTTGATTTTTGGATACAAGTGTGGTGTCATCCTTGTGGATCGGTGGTATTAAAAGAAAACAAAATAGAAGCTTTGACTCTTTCTTTACTTAGATCGATCGTGGTGCCATACCTATCGAAGAAAGGTTGTTATCTTGCGCCACCACCAAAGTGGTCTCGTGATTCCTCGTGGAAAGAAATGGACTCGTAGAAAAGTGATAGATCAATCATCCTCTCTTTACTTGTTTGACCTTGTGGTGGAGTGAAAATGATAGATGAAGGTGTAGAATGATTATCACCAAAGAGGGAAGGCGTTAGTTTTGAGGTGAGAAGGGAGAGAGGAGCGTATACGGGGAAGGAGGAAAAAAAAGAGAAAATGACTTTTGTGGGAAGAGGAGGTGTGGGCGTGGGATCTGGGAATAAGGTAGATTGGTGGTTGGTGGTGTTGGGTGAAAATGGGAATAAGGTAGAGGTGTATAAAGAAAGAAGAAGAAGTGTGAAAAGACAAATATACCCTCCACTTAACAAGGCTTAACGCCCGTTAGTCCAACCAGTTAGGGTGAGGGACCAACGATGACTAACGTTTCGCAGTTAAGGACCAACGGTGCAATTTTTTTGGTCAAAGGACGAAACTTGATGGTCAACGTATTACACAAGGACGAATGGTGTAGTTTACTCTTAATATAAATACCTCGCTTATTCAAAAAAATAGAAAAAATAAAAAAACCTAATAACGCTCGTAAATCCATCAACGAATGTCTCAATGGCATGACAATAGCATTAACCATGATGCATATGGCATGCTATTAGATGAGAAAAAAATCCCAATAGCGTGCCATTAGGTTAGGTGCATCGTGCCTCTTGCATATTGATGTAATCTCAAGAAAGAGGAACAAATCAACACTTATGTGTCGTTTGTTTTCGTAGCTTTTATCACTTCATCCGCAAACCATGCTGCGAGAAAAAGGCACATCTAAAGTCTTCATCTGCATGCAAAAGACATTTTGTTTTTTATCTTATTAAGATCTTCTTTCATTCTTTTCTCTTTTCTTTTCTTTTTTTGCGCTATAAATTCATTTATCATATGGGTCGATGGGTTTCTTACGTTTTGGCGGTTTTTTCACTTTTTCGATCGTATATTATATTTCGTCTGTTTTTTACGTTTTTGTCCGTTCTTTTATATTTTCGTATGTTTTTTACGTTTTAGTCCATTTTCGTTCATTTTTACGTTTTGGCGAATTTGTTTTATGATTTCGTCTATTTTTTACGTTTTCGATCGTTTTTACGTTTTCATCTATTTTTACGTTTTAGTTCGTTTTTCATGTTTTGTCTGCTTTTTCACGGTTTAGCCCTTTTTACATTTAGTTCGTTTCGTCCGTTTTTACATTTTATCTGTCTTTTAGGTTTTCATCCGTTTTTACTTTTTGTCTTTTTTTTTGCGCTTCGTTTACTTTTTAACATTTTCGATAGTTTTTAGGTTTCGTATGTTTTTACATATTGACCATTTTATTATGTTTCGTCTGCTTTTTTCGTTTTAGTCTTTTATCGTCCGTTTTTACGTTTTCGTCTGTTTTACGTTTCGACCTTTTACGTTTTCGTTTTTACGTTTTGTATGCTTTTAAGCTTTCATCCGTTTTTAAGTTTTAATATGGTTTTCGTTTTCGTCTATTTTTTCGTTTTCGTTCGTTTTCGTTTCGTCATTTTACGTTTTCGTCCATTTTTTTACGTTTTCGTCATTTTTTTTTTACGTTTTCGTCCATTTTCTTACATTTTATAAGTTTATTACGTAAGATAATGTAAAAAAATGTAATAACATACAAAAAAACTTACGGAATCATATGAAAACGGATGAAAACGTAAAAAAATACGAAAACGTACAAAACTGACTAAAACGTAAAAACGAAAGACAACGTAAAAAAACGGGCGAAAATGGACAAAAACGTAAAAAACGGATGAAAACGGACAAAAACGTGGCCGATGAAAGCGTAAAATGGACGGCGTAAAAACCGCGTAAACGTAAGGAAAGGGAAGAAAATATAAAAAGCGGACGAAAATGTAAAAGCGATAAAGACATAAAAATGACGAAAACGTTAAAAACCGGTGAACGTAAAAAGCTGCGTGGCGGACAAAAGCGGACGAAACGGTAAAAGCGGACGAAACGGTAAAAACGCGAAAACGCGTAAAAGCGGACGAAAACGTAAAACAAAGGCGAAACGTAATACACGGACGGCGTAAAAGCGGAAAACTTAAAAAAGCAGATTTAAACGAATGAAAGCGTAATAAAGCGGACGAAACTTAAGAAATTGGCGGCGTAAAAATGAGCGAAAATGTAAAAGGGCGGCGTTAAAAACAAGCGGCGTAAAAAGGAACAAAAACGCAAAAAAATGGCCGAAAATGTAAAAAAACAGACGAAATCATAAAAAATGGACAGAACGTAAAAGAAATGTAAGATATTGAGAAAGAGATGTTAGTTTTGTGCAAGAAAAGGTAAAAAGTGGAAGATAATGTCTGAAATTTAGAATAGGAAAAAATTTAAAAGAAGCAATTTTGTCTGCAAAAAAACAAACAGAAAACCTCTTCCCTCCTACAGACAAAAGAAGTGAAAAAAGGAAAAAAAAATACTTATTGAGAAAAAACAAACGACACCTTAATTATGATCGGGTAATTCTTATTGCGCGTGACAAATTGAAATAAAAATCTATTCTTTCATGGAGATGTCATTAGCAGAACTCAAAACAAAATTATACTACTTACAAGGAGAGCCACAGATGATCGTCTAATAATAGGTGATAAAGTTTTAAAAGGTACCATTTTGAGGGGTCGTTTAAGCCTTATTTGATCACTTTGTATCCGTTATTCTTAATATCGTTCCTTTTCACTTTTAGGTCTCTTGAAGGCAAAATCTTTGGAATTGCACTTATTTGAACGAAAAGGCGAATATCGAAGAAAATGGCCAAAGTCGAATCTAGACACTCAAAGGCTGGAAAGCAGGCGGCGGCGTCGGTGTTAGTGCGGCGCGTCGGAGGATTTTGTGACGATCTGAGCCAAAACCCTATTTTCAAGTGACGACGTCGGGCTTTAAAAGAGTAGGCGTTCTTTACTCGGGCGGCCTAGATCTGACCAGACGACGTCGGAGGCGAAGAAGAGGCGGCGTCACGAGACATAAGGTGGCGTCGTCGCCAAGATTAACGTGTGAAGACGAAACCCTAATGACGGCGACACGACGTCGTCAAAACATAAGGTGGCGACGTCGCATATGTAATATTATATATAGAATCAAATTTTTCGGTTTAGGAGAGTCTTTTGGGTAAAACCTAAACCGAACCAAGGGTGTCTTGTACAAGATTTTAGGGTTCCAAACCCTATCTTACATCAAGATAAGTATTTACTTCATCAATTTAATTATGTCTTTGATTATTTGTGTGTATGCTTGCATATTCTCCATGTCCAGCTAATTTATTTGTGTGTTTGCTTAGGGAGTATGAAACTTAATTATTGAATATTGATTGGTTGTTTCTTATCTTAGTTGATTAATGATCTAGTAATGCGATAGGTCATTCTTTGTGTACTAATGCTTGATTCATCTTTGTGAACCTTAGAATATAATTACACGAGTAGTTGTAAGCTAAACCATCCAAAGAGTGCCTTAGAGTAGAGTTTATTATCCTAGTGGGTTTTGTAGATGAGACCCTTTGGTAAGTTCAAAGAGTTGGGAGAAAGCGACACCCTACAACTTTAGACACACAACGCAACTAAGAATAAGGCGTGACAACTCAACCATCAATAGGAGATAATTAAGGAGTAGTAAAACCTAAGTAAACACATCTTTAAACTATCATACGAGCACACGTTAATTAGACATAGACTACCACCACCTTAGTTTTGATAATTAGATAATAGTAGAGTAATCGGTGAAATACCAACCCCATATCCAATACAGAGATTCGTACTTTTCAATTTCCTAAAAACATAAAAAGATAAAAAATAATCTTCCTCAACCTTAACCTTAGCGTAGTAACTTCTCATCAGCGTTCCTATTCCCAGAGAACGATATCAATACCGTGGCTTACCCTAATCTACAATCTGGCGATTATGTTCGCTGCGCCAGGGTGTTGAAAAACTTGCTCAACGAAAGGAAGTTCGCTTTGACCGAACGCCACTGCGTAAGCGTATCAATAGGATATCGACTTTTACACTACTTTGAAAGGAGCTTGAAAGCAATAGTGGCTCCCATTAGTCTTGAGAAAAAAATGTAGTTAATTGAAATCGTTAAATCTCGAAGAGTTGATCAACATTCAACAATGGACCACAGGATAACCTAACGACTTAAGGTAATGGTTCGTGTTCATCTAAAAGATGCAATATTTCGCACCACAAATATGTCACATATTAAATTCATAACCAATATATCTATCTACTTATAATGTCTGAATCTGCCTCACTCTTAATTTTAAGATGTACAAGAAATTAAGCATGATTTACAACACTTTAATGTACCCAATTTTGAATTACAACAAAGTAAGCGTCTTGTCAACAAAATAAAAGTGATGTCGTTTAAGACCAAAATTCTATCAAACAACATTAATGTTATTAAAAAAAAACCCGCACCAAAACTACAATGATTTAAGCGCGATGTCTGATAAACAACTAATTTTCGATTCAACAAAATAAGCATGATGTAATTTTCGGACTTACAAAATTAATGACTACTACTTACGAGAAAAGAAACATAGTGTGCAATGACACTTAATTAACATAATTTTCGGACATCTGAGGCAAAAGCGTAGTGTGTGACAACGCACGCATTAATCTTATTTAATGTAGTCGATTATTTAAGCGGTCGATAAATCTGATTAATCTGATTATTAAAACGCCTCTTACATAAAAATACAAATTATCAAGCATATTGTACAACCAAATTAAACATTCACGCGTTAAATTTCACTACTGAAATAATAAAGCGCATTATACAAATTTCAAGCCGAGCAGTGAGCGGGCGAAATGGGTTTGAGCAGAATGGGCGATGGACCAAAGCAGGCTCGAGCAGGCGGAGCCGCAGACGGCGGGTTCGAGCGAGAATGGGCACGGTATCTGAAATTATTGATATCCAGTAAATTTATTGTTAAAAGAGCATAATAAACTAAAATCTTTATTCATCGAAATTTTTATTTGATTACCTTGCCGCAACGCTGCGGTGCAATCTTAATATTTCAATAAGTGATGATTGGGGTATCTAATTCATGGACCTAAAACACGCCTAAACCGGGGTGTCGTTCTTTGATTGGTGACGTCGAGGGGCCATTCTTTATATTTTATCTTTCCTTATCTTGGCTTTCGTTTTTCTACTTGTCTTCGTCCTCTTGTTAGGCTCTTTTTAAACATCCAATTCAGGTCCCTATTTTCTATTTCAATATTGATAAATGAACAGGTATAAACATATATATTAATATCGAAAAAATATGAGATAGTAAATGATGGGAAATGTAATTATTTAGCGGAGAGGAGTGAATTTTCAAATTCAGTTTATTTTCTTTTTATTATTATTATTTTTTTTTTATTTTAGTAACATGTACTCTATTTTAGTTTATATAGTCCTAGATTATGGATTGGAGTGAGATCCTTTAAAAAAGTGAAACCAAAATAAAAAGTCTAAATTGTAATGAGAATGTGACAAGTGTTCTTTCTTTTTTCTTTTACATCCTCTTCTTTTATTGCTTTGTTTTGCTTTTTACACTTTTAATGATGAATATGATGATTTTTTAAAAAGCATGAAACATTATAACTTTTATAAAGCGATGAATTGAAAAATATTATGATTATTTTTTAGAAAACTGATGAACGTTGTAATTTTTTTATAGTACTGATGAATTGATAAACATTATGATTTTCTTTTAGAAAACTAATGAGCTCATAAATTGATGAACATTTGATTTTTTTTTTCCAGAAAACTGATGAACTAATGAATATTTTTTAGAAAACTGATAAATAACGTGATTCTCTTAAAAAAACTGATAAACAACGTAACTTTTTTTAGAAAACTGACAAACATATGAAAACGTGATTTAATTGATGAATATTGTGATGTAACTGATAACCAGTTATTTTTATTAATGAAAAAATCTTTTTATTGATAAACAACATTTTTTTATTGATTATGAGTAACTCCATTTATAAAAATTACAAACTAAAAAACTAAGTGTATAAAAATCACAAACTAAAAAACTATACAAAATAACCTTTCTTTTTATTCAAAAACTTTGTAGATTAAACAAATAAAAAATTGTAACCCGTTATTGTAAATCAAAATAAGGGTTAAAACCTTATATTACCAACATACTTTTCAAAATTTTCAAATACAGGTAATATATTTTTTAAAATATCATTATCACCAACCAAACTTTACATTTTTTCAAATACCATCAACTTTCTTAAAAATGACAGGCTATAGCCGGTTACCAAGTATAAAATACCGCCACATCAGCGGGTTAGCCGGTTATTTTGCATTTTAGTTTGGGTAACATATTAATATTACCAACGTACTTTTCTAAATTTCCAAATATGGGTAATATACACGAAAATTTTGCATCGTTATTCATCCGTTATTACCACCACACATCTCCTAACCGATTTACTTTTTTATACGTTTTCGTCCATTTTTCATACGTTTTTATTCGTTTTCTTCGTTTTTATACGTTTTCATTCGTGTTCTTACGGTTTTATCCGTTTTTATATGTTTTTATACACTTTCGTCCGTTTTTATACGTTTTCGCCTCTTTTCTTACGTTTTCATATATGTTTGTTAGTTTGTATACGTTTTCGTCTGTTTTATACGTTTACAAACGCTTTTAATACGTTTTCGTCCATATTTACACGTTTTCTTACATTTACATACGTTTTTATACGTTTTCGTCTATTGTTGATCCCAGTTGAGCAAATGATCCTTATAGAAACTGACTTAACAATAACTTGTTAAATACTATGGAATATAATATTTAACCTTAAGAAGAAGACGATAATAACACTTAAACACCTCAATTATATTAATAATGAATACTCTAAATGCAGATATTAGGGTTTTACAACCTTGAAGTGTATCGATCTTAGATATATCAAAACACACGTATATCTAATCTTACCTAGGACCTCCTTTTATAGGCTAAGGAGTCCTTTACATAATCTGTCGTATCCTACAAGATAAATATCTTTTCCATATTTATCTAATACAAATATTAAACCGACTAAACAAACTAGCGATGCTTACAATATACTAACGGTGGTTACATCATACTACTAGTCGTGGTTTAACTTCAGCGATGAATTCCTTCTTACAGCGGTGGTTTCTTATACTCTAGCGATGGTTCCAATACTTAGAATAATTCTGATCGGTGGAACCTAAAACCAACAATCCTCCCTAAACTTGATATATTGAAATGAATTTTCAAGTTTTCTTTAACTTCAAAACATCATCTTGGAGGATGTATCCAAACACTTACCGAAAGCAACACATCTCAATTCTTCTTTTCGGTTTCGATTCGATGTTTAATCCACGACTTTAGACATATTAGCCTTCTCTTGATCTTTCCTTGAGGTTTAGCCTTAATTGCCAAAGGCCCTTTATGTCCGCAATCTTCTCGATCCTTTGAAGCGATTGGATCAATAATAGGATGTGTAGCTTTTGTTCCTTGTGGAGTAAGCTTGACTTCGACATTTTTCTAGCTACATTCTTTGATAAAGGATAATCCTTATCAACAAACATGAAGAACTTCTCTTTTTATTTTGTACAACATGAACTTTGAAATATGAATACATCGACCCATTGAACCACCTCACGGTTATCCCAAAATTCATCATTAGGATCGGTGACACAAGTTCTTTATAAAGTCCATACAAACTTAGCTAACTCTCCGGTTGGGCCAACTTTCCATACACGATTCCATTACCTTCCACGGTTGTTCCGATCACCCTTAGTCGAACAATCCAATAATATTCCAAAATTGAAATAAGTACTCTTCCATCCATCACCTCTTGTTATTTCAATTACTTCTCTACCCCTCTCTATAACAATTTGCCAATCTTCAATAGGATGAATTGATCTAACTGGAGTAGGATTAATAGGTGCAAGTTTAGTACACTCCAGAAGATACTTTTCAGTTCTTTCTTTCTTCTCCATCTCTTCATCCACCTTTTGTCTATTTGAACTAGATTCCTTCTTAGCTTCAGCTTTTCTCTTTAACCATTCAGCTTCTTTTTCAGAGTTCATAGGAAGGAAATCTTTATTTATTCTCATACATTTCTGATAAATCTCTTCAACCCTTTCAAATGTATACTTTCTTAAATCTTCACCCCTATACAAGTCTATGTTTCTGATAATCTTCATCATTGAATTTCTCATTTGACTCTTTGTAGGAGGTTTCTTCTTTTAACTTGCTTTTCTCTTGACTTAACTTCCTTGCCCTTGTAGCCAACACCTTAGCCCTCTCATCAATGAATAATAATGCCCATTCTTGAGTAGAATACTCGGTCTTTATCACTTCATAGGCTTCAAGAAAAAGCGATGATCATTCCATTCGCTATCAATTTACGGGTAGCTTCTTCATCTTCTTTCTTTTCATTTCTTCATCCTTCTTCTTGACTAGCAATTTTCACCAAACTCCTATCATAATCAATCTGCTCTTGCCTATTCTTAAACTTGATTCGGGCTCAATACCTTTCCTTTTCAATGTCGGTAGAACCATCTTAGTCTTCAAAGCTCACCAATTGTCAAACTTTTACTTAAGGGTTTAGGTCCAGTGGGTTTAAGAAATAATGGAACAGATGCAATTGTAGGTGTAGGATTGGATGAAGTTTTGCTTAAATTAAGTAAAGTACCAGCAGCCTCCTTCTCCACTTCTTTAGATTTGGGTGGTGATATAACAGTAGTTGTGACTTTGGTAGATGTGGTTAATACAACAGTGGATGTTTGTAAAGTAGCAGTGGTTAAGGTTACCTCAGATGAAGTTGCAGCAGTGGTTTTAAATGAACCGGCCGTGGTTGCAGCAACACTAGCGTGGTTGTTGCTGCACCACCTCCTTACTCCTTGTCTTACGCTACACTCTTCACGGTTTCAATCTTGCTTCATTTCCATTTTATCGGATACCACATACCTTTCTCCTTGATCTCCACTATCCAAATCATCATCCATATTCACAGACCTCCCCGAATCTATGCACTCACTCCTCCTCTGTTTGGTTACATCCTCCAATTTACATCACGAGGAGTGCACCTTCTACTGCTACTAACCTTCCGACAACAAGAATCCACGGTATCTTAACCTTCTCCAAAACAAACACCCTGTGCTTCAAACTTCTGATCTGTCTGCCCTGAAACACAACAAGCTCTGGAAGACTAGAGATTGTTCCCTCCATCTTTGTACATTTAGCCATCAATTCAGATAATTGTTCAAGAATATCCTCCCCACTTCGACCTGTGTCAACTGGTCCGAGAGGTGGTTCATTGGAAAAGTCATCATGTACCTTTACAGGATCCGTCAATTCAAAAGCATGTTCCAAACTACCCTCATCACTTTGAGCTGTGTAACCTGCTCCGAGAGGTGAATCCTTGGTGTGGAAAACTAGAGGGGGGGGGGGGTTGAATAGTTTTACCAATTTAAAACTTCCTTTTAAATATTTAGATCGAGTTATGTCAATCTATTTGATTGTTTATGTTGGACGTTGATAGATAGATATATAAACGTGTAATGAAAGATAAAGAGTAAGAAGCACATCACCACGACACAAGTATTTATAGTGGTTCGGCTACAAGGACACCTTCCTTGCCTACTCCACTCCCCGAGTCACCTACTCGAGTTTGTAAACACTACACCAACTCCTTATGGCGAAGAAGCCTTCACAACGCCGCTTAACCTTTTTCCGGTACAAAGCTAAATACCGGGTTCTTTCACACCAAGGCGAACCACACCTAACACAACGTCGCTTACCCTTTATACGATTGCTAGGCTAACCACGGTTCTTTCACACCTTAGGAGAACTAATCCTTCACGGCGTCGCTACCCTTTATTAGGTACTAGGCTAAGTACCTAGTTCTTTCACACCTGGGTGAACTACACCTTCAGCGACATAACACCTAATCTCGAGGAGATCTACTCCTTGTTACAACACCATCAAGGATATCACCATCCTTGTATATAAACAAATACATATATGTATAACGATGCACCTCATCGATTATACGACCTAGGCATTCTTCCCAAATGCTACTTGATTTGATTCTTTGGCATCCTTCACTAATGCCTTTGACACAACGCAGCAGCACCCTTCATTAATGCCTTCAGATTGACACCTTTAGCATCCTTCACTAATGCTTTGACACGAATGATGAGCACCTTTCACTAATGCTTTCATCTTGACACTTTCGGCATTCTTCACTAATGCCTTCAACCCAACATCTATGGAGAAAGGAAGAACTATCAACAAGATAACCTTAGTAGTCTTGATAATGACGAAAGCATGGCAACTCATGGACTTTGAGCTTGCGTCTTCAAGAGGTGGTGATCTTTCCTTTAGGAAGAACCTAGTAGATCACACAAAAACAAAAGACAAACTACATAGATCACTTAGATCCGAGGTTAGAGGGTTAGAATACTTTGGGAAGTTTATGTAAAAAGCACACATAGAGAAGAAAAATGGCTATCTATTTATAGAAAATTCTCTTGGTTTCCCCGGATCCCACTGATCCTACCACAAGGGATCCGGCTAGCACAAAGCTAGGGATCCGTGGTCCGCTCTCTTTGCCCATGGGTATTTTTGGTTAAGGGTCATGGGTTATGGGTTGATCCATGGTTTTCTTTCTAGATACAATGTATCTTAAGGATACAATAAACTTGGTTAAGTGGTATATATAAAACCATGGGTTATGGGTCAAAACCATTTGCTAGTATTTACCCTTTTAGTATATACTTGTATTTACCCAATTTAGCATACACTTAGTTTTACCCATTTTAGTATACTTAGTTTAAGTATATGTTTAACCCAATATGTAAACACTAGTTGTTGTACATATGTATCTAAATCATAAAATCACTTATACTTGTTTTAGTGTTTTATGTGAGGCGTAAGTGTGTTAGAAACTATTAACTCAAACTATTTCGTACTCTATTTGTTTTGTTAAAATGATTTTATATTTGTTATCGACAAAACATTTGAAGATCGTAAAATATAAATAAACGTTTTCACGACTTATTTGTATTAACAATCTCCCTTTTGTTGATGACAAAACATAAAATTATTTTAAGGAAAAATCTAAAATTAAGTAAAAGTTTGAATTTGTAGTTTTACTTTCTTCTCCCCTTTTTTGTCGAAACAAAAGTGTTAAAAGAAACTAACACAATTTTTATAAGAGAAAAAAATGTAAAAATGTAAGCAGAGCAAGTGGCGGGAATGGTACTCGTCTTAACTCCCCTTAGCGAGTCCATCCCTTTGAAAGAGCGTCAAGGACATAACGTAAAATAAACTAATTGTGTTTGCAATTAAGTTTGCAAATGGTTCGTCTAAGTGGCGAGCGTGCTCCCTTTAAATATTGCAATGTTGCAATGGGGTGTCATGAAGTGTAACCCAAAATAGGATTAAGTTTGCAAATGATTTTGCAATGTCATTTGACACAAAGCTCCCCTAGCTTTATGGTGTCAATATCTTCATGTGTATTTTGAATAACTATAAAACAAAGGTTAGAAAAACAAGAGTATAGTGCATAATTTCACTGAAAAGAGACTCAAGTTAGTAGAAATTTGTGTACATACCACGGATCCCACGGTTCCGCGAGAGGGATCCGTCTAGTTATCTGGAAGGGATCACATTTATCATTCTGAGTTCTTGATGAAGAAATGTCAAGGAGTGCTATTTGAGGAATGATATATATGTACAATACAAGCACAACACACATAATAATCATAGCATAAAAGTATTCATTCAATAAAACAAGAGATACACAACCAAATCTCTAAAACTAAGAGAATGAAGTAGCCAAATAGGTGCTACTAATGCTAATAAGTTAACCCAAACTTAAGATTCGACTAAAAGCTTAATGATGATCAAGGATGAGAAAGGTTTCCTAAATGTTCTAAGTTTGACCTTTTGAATATGATGCATATTATAGTTTAGGCTTGTTAACCTCTTTGAAACGTTCGGAGGTGATAAAACATGAAACGTTGCTCTTCACGTAGTTCATGTATCAACTTTTCAACATGTTTACAATGATAGCAATCCTTGTCATGGTTTTGGGTTTCTTGAGGTGAAAGTTCAAGTGAAGTGGATTGAGGATCTTCAAATGAAGGAGGATTTGGTGGAGGCTCATTAAGTGGCGACTCTACAATGTTTGAGGTAGAGGTAAAGAACATCAACTTCCACTTGATCGGTGGTTGCCTTTGATGTCTTCTCATAATCCAAAATGGACTATTGGGAGGAACAATAGAGTTTGCTTTTGGATCAAGTGTTGATTCAACACTTTGATTTTGTTCTCGATACGCTTCGCAGCCGCGTTCGGTCAAAGGAACTTCCTTTTAAATCGAGCAAGTTTTTCAACACCTAGGCGGTGAACCTAATCATTGTAGTGTAGTATTAGGGTAAGCCACGGTATTGATATCGTTCTCTAGGGAATAGGAATGCTAGTGAGAAGTTACTACGCTAAGGTTAAGGTTGAGGAAGATTATTTTTATCTTTTTATGTTTTTTTTGGAAATTGAAAAGTACGAATCTCGGGTATTGGATTTGGGGGTTAGTATTTCTACAGATTACTCTACTATTATCTAATTATCTAAACTAAGGTGGTGATAGTCTATGTCTAATTAATGTGTGCTCGTATGATAGTTTAAAGATGTGTTTACTTAGGTTTTACTACTCCTTAATTATCTCCTATTGATGGTTGAGTTGTCACGTCCTTATTCTTAGTTGCGTTGTGTGTCTAAAGTTGTAGGGTATGCGTTTCTCCCAACTCTTTGAACTTACCAAAGGGTCTCGTCTACAAACCCCACTAGGGATAATAAACTCTTACTCTAAGGCACTCTTTGGATGGTTTAGCTTACAACTACTCGGTAATTATATTCTAAGGTTCACAAGAGGAATCAAGCATTAAGTACACAACGAATGACCTATCGCATTACTAGATCATTAATCAACTAAGATAAGAAACAACCAATCAATATTTAATAATTAAGTTTCATATTCCTAAGCAAACACACAAATAAATTAGCGGGACATGGAGAACATGCAAGCATACACACAAATAATCAAAGACATAATTGAATTAATGAAGTAAATACTTATCTTGATGTAAGATAGGGTTTGGAACCCTAAAATCTTGTACAAGACACCCTTGGTTCGGTTTTAGGTTTTACTCCAAAAGACTCTCCTAAAGCTGAAAATTCGGATTCTATATATATTATTACATATGCGACGCGTCACCTTATGTTTTATGGCGCGTAGTGTCGCCGTCATTAGGGTTTCGTCTTGGCGCGTTAACCTTGCGGCGTCACCTTATATGCGTGGCCTTGTCCTCTTGACCGGCGTCGTGCGGGTCGCATCTAGGCCGTCCGAGTTGCGACGGTCTACTCCTTTAAAGCCCGGCGCGTCCTTCAAAACAAGCCATTTTCTCTTACGAGTCGTCACAAATTAAATCAAATGGCGTCGCGATTCAGCGATGGCGCCGTGCTATATTTTCGGACTTTGAGTGTCTCGATTCGACTTTGGCCATTTCTTCAGTATATTCGCGCCTTTTCGTCCGGATAAGTGCCATTCCAACATTTTGCCTTCAAGAGACCTAAAAGTGAAAAGAAGCGATATTAAGCAATAACGGATACAAAGTGATCAAATAAGGGCTTAAACGACCCCTCAAAATGGTACCTTTAAAACCTTATCAAATATCCCTACACTTGTTATTTGCTTGTCCTCGAGCAAATGTGCTTTAGCCAATTAATTTATAAGTTAGGGTCATGAAGCATTGATTTAAAACAGTCCACAACACATATAAGCCCCAAAAGTCATAACAAGCACGGAAATTACATACTAGCACCTCACATGGGGTGTTTGGATACTCGCATCTCTCTGGTGTATATATGAAATATAACAAATAGAAATGGAAGATAAACACTCATTAACGGTCATAGTACATAGATTACCATAGGCTTGAGAATAGATCAAACCTCCATCGCTTTGGCGTAAGCACCTAGGAAAGACTATCAAAGAGGTCTTTTAAAGGGTTGTAATGTTAGGCTTACTGGTAGGAAACAAGGGTTTGGTGGGATAGACTATTTAATGGTGGCAAGTCAAAAATCTCTATGTTAAATGCATCGAAGAATGGCGTTGCTAAGCCAAGACTCGACACTCTAAAACTCTAGGTAACGAAATAAACAAACATAAATTTAAAGGATAGATGTAGGATGGTAGCCAGTATGTTTTTTTTTTTTTTTTTTTTTTTTTTTTGTACACTCTATTTTTTTTTCTTTTCTCTTTTCTATTTTTTTTTGATTTTTTTTTCATACTCTTTTACTCTACCATCCTCTGCGAACATCAAAATGATAGAGATTTATGGGCGCATCCTACACTTGAGTTTTCTTACTCTAACACTAATTTGACCCGATTGAAAAGATCAAAACACTTGGGGTATATTATTACGCAAACAAAGGGAATTTGAATTTAACGTTCCTTCCGTCATTTCATAAACTTTAACTTTTCCCATGAATCCCAATCGTCCCAAGCGTATACAAAGGATATGACTCGACTTAGCAACTCATGCAAGCAACGGATAATTGAACTAAGGGTTTAGGGTGATAACAAACATTTGCACTAAAGTGAGTGCATAAGGGGTAGGCTAAGGCGATTTGTGTGTATATTTGGGGGTGGGGTGTAAACAA
Source organism: Chrysanthemum lavandulifolium (assembly GCA_022545495.1). Taxonomy (NCBI): domain Eukaryota; kingdom Viridiplantae; phylum Streptophyta; class Magnoliopsida; order Asterales; family Asteraceae; genus Chrysanthemum; species Chrysanthemum lavandulifolium. The sequence continues at coordinate 78,462,769 of CM040246.1, forward strand.
TGCTCTTCGTTGATATTAGGAAAACCGAAACATCACGAGAACCGCGAAAAGGATAGGCTCTGAAGGGTTAACTAGGGTATCGTGTACTAAAGGCGAGTACAAAGCAAAGGGTGTGGGGAATTACTCAACCGATGTGGAAGAAGTAATTATATTACGGTATCGAACAAGGGTTATCCTAATGCCTCTTATCATTTAGTTATTCCTAACTACACAGTGTAGTCTCACTTGCGATCTCGGAATGCATCACGAAACAAGTTCTAGAATCTAATATACTACCGGTTCACACTCTAAGCATTGAAGATGAATGCTTTTAATTCCTACTAATCTAAGGCGATCCTCGCATTTTGGGTGGAATTTGGGTGGTAAAGGGTTTTTGTGCTAGTCATATAACTTCCTATCAAGTGAGGCGCTTTTGTTAAGACTAATGGCCCACTCCTATATGTCATGAAAAATTTTAAATTTGTTGCCAAAATTACCTAACCGACATTTTCTCATGGTTTATTACACAAATACAATTGGACAAAGCAAATAATCAAGGATAAGCATAGTTTCTAAGTTCCGTTTTATTTTCCCTCCTACACTTAAAGCTGAACATTGTCCCCAATGTTCCCCGAAAATATCAAAGTTATGATAAAGAAGGTAATCAAAAAGCGAAAAACTAATACTCTCTGATTAGCTCGGTAGGATCCGTGTAAAGTGGTGGTTAAATCCTTTCCAAGAAGAATTATTGCGTGAAAAGCTCCTTCCAATCTTGTGTAACTTCTTGACAAACTAAACTGCACTTGAACAAAACAAAGCGAAACCTTGGCGTAAAATCGGCGGTAATAATATATATAAGACTCGATTTAAACTAGGATATAATGCTTGTGGAATGGATGTTTACAATTTCTAAGAAAATTAAGACTGGAAAATTCCAAAATTTATAAGTAGCTCGAAAAAGAGAGAAAGTGATCGATGTTTTACTCCTTCATGCGTCGGTTATCCACGACAAAAAGCGTTACTGCGATTTTACGAAAAAATTACGGAAAATTTACATCTTTAGAATCGGAAAATTTACGCAAAACATCCATTATGACTCGATACAAGCATTTGACTCGAACAAACAAACATATATATCTTTTGGTTAATTGTTATTCTCATGTTTACGTTTCTTTTAAAAAGCGTGTGTAATCCTCTACACTTATCCCTTATGTAAAATACCTTTATATGCAATTAAGGCGAGGTTAAAAACAAAATAAAGCATTTTTACAAATTTAAACATGAGGATAAACAATTAATAAAAGATATATGACACTACCGAAGCAAACAATTAAGCATGGGTTGCCTCCGTGAAGCGCTTTTCTTTATTTAAGAGTCTTGTAGCTAGACTCGTGAGTCGGTATCTCGTTTTCTCATTACCGCCCTCTTGGCGGTCTCTGCAAGGGGATTCCATGTTGTAGAAGTGTCCTATGATGCACTTCTCTAAGAGTTCGTCCTCTCCCACTCGGTCCTATATTTGGTCCTAAGTTCAAACAATCCTTATAGAACCCGAAAATCTTAGCCATAACATAATCTACTCCTTTTCCCTATCCTTATCATTCCTATAATAGGCCGAAGCGGCTTAAGTTCCTTTTCATCATTAGAGTGATGAAAACTTCTCAATCTTAAGCGGCATTTGGTAAGCTATGTCGTCGGTCTCATCCTTGAATCGTACTACTCTAACGAGGGGTCATAGGTCATCCGGTGCTTTCTATGAAAGGTTTTCCTAGAATAACGTGGGACAAGCTAGAGTCTATGGCGTGCTAATATCATCCACAATTATGAAGTCCATGGGGCGTGAAACTACCTACATGAGCGGGCAATCCCTTAACTCTGCCAAGAAAATTGCACTTATCCCTAGGGTTATCGGGGTCTTGCCTAGTTGGGATAAACTTCTTCATTATCCAATTGTAGTAGGTGCTAGTCATTATGTTGATTGGGGTTTCACGATCTATGTGAGCCTTTGCCAAAAAGGTGTCCTATGCGACATGGTATGTTAAGATTCCAAGGGTTCCCAAACTTGATTCTAGGGCTTTTCTAACATACATGTGGCCGGAGGTCACGCCTAAGTGAGGGTGGCGAGATAGTTCTTCTTCCATAGGAAATTTGTTGAAATAGTCAATGTCTACTTCATCTACTTCCTCGGGTGTTTCATTATTCACAAGCGTATGGTCCTCTTCATCATCATTTCTATCGAGGTTTCACTAAGGCAATGGTATTGACGAATTGAGCGATGTAGTTAGCTTGCTTGGATCCTTAATCTCTATACAGAAGGTTCGGAGTTGAGATAACACTAACCTTCCTATCACTATTGGTTATGGTTTCAAAGGTTGTCTATCTTCCTATCCATCTCGGCTTGTTGATGGTTAAAAGCGGTCAGAGCTTAGCCATTTGGGTTTCTTGGGATCTGACTAGGTTTTGCAACATCCGCCCGATGTTTTGTCGGTTAGGACCGTTAGGTGGGGGCCATGAGAAATCATTAGAGGTGAATTCTTTGGTTTGTCCCGGTGAAGTCGAGCTTGCTTTTCCATGCCTCACGGGTTTCATTGAAATTCCTAGGTCCGGGTGTTGTAGGGAATCTTCCTCCCGCTCCATTGTCTGCCGAGGATGCGTAGTCAGCGGCGTGTTCGGGATCGGTCTTGGTCGGCGTGTTATGAGGATCACAAAGCGGCTCATGCGAGAAAGAAACTTTGTTCACATGGTGTGAATACTTAGGATTTTCGTAGGAACTCATGAGGAATTTAACTTGATCTTGAGTTCGATCATCCTGGGCCGGAAGGTTGTGAGTTGATGGAAGCGAGGAGATTGCCTTAGCGGTTTAGGTAGCTCACGGGGTCATCCCAACTTTCGTTGTCGTAGAGGGCAAGGTCCTCTATTATACCCATGATTCTTCGCGGTGAGATCACTAAGTTTTCCACCGGCGGCTTGGTCGATGGATCGCTTAGTGGGGAAGTTGGCATGATTATAAAGATTTGGACTTGGGCCAAAGATCAATGCAAGTGATGAGGACTTTATGAAGTAAGTCCTTGAATCGGGTCCATGCTTCGTAGAGAGATTCACCTTGGCGTTGTTGGAACATCAAGATGTCATTCCTAAGCTTAGTGGTTCTCTCGAGTGTGTAAATCTCATCATTTTTGGGTCAATCTGAGCTAAAGCGTCTAAAAATGCTCGAAATGCATCAAAATCTTGAAAATATTCCAAAATTACATTTTATATGTTTCGGATGCAAAATGTTTAAAATCGGATGAAAAATGAGCAAAGTTTGCATAATTGGCGGTTTAGGTCCCCAGTTTCTAAAATTGTCGAAATAGTCCACGAATCCTAATTTCAAAGAAAAATCACCAAGGTCCTTTTAATATCATAACTTGTCAAAATTAGTCCTTTGGTGAAAAATATCAAAAATTTGAGAAAATTACAAGTTTGGTCCTCCAAGTTTCAAAATTGGCAAAAATGGCCCCTAGAAAATTGAAAATGTCAAGTTTGGTCCTTGTATTATGGAAGCTTGTCACTTTTGGTCCTTTAGAGCAACTTTGCTTAATTGGCAGCCTTGGCCCTTGATTTTTCAGAAATTACATAACAAGTCCTTGCCATATAAGCCTTTTAAACCCATTTTGGACTTGTCAATAAACCCATGGACCCCTGCCATGCCCTTTTTGACCCTGCCACTTAACCCTTTGGACCCCCCACTTTATATTAATACCGGTCAACCTTTGGTCAAATCTCTCAATGCATGGCATTTGTCTTACTCCCCATTGCTTTCTGCAAAAGCCTTCATACACTCAATCCCATCCCCTCTACTTATCCTTCCATGTTCCCCCACTCCACACAATCCAAGATACATTTAATGCATCTTCATCCCCTTTACTCAATCTCCCTCTTGCGAATATCCATTTCCTTAAAAACCAATGAATGGCCATGATCGCTCTAAGACATCCAAAGGTCCAAAAAAGTCTTGGGATCTACTCGGAGATGAGAGAGAAGACAAGCTTGGGTATAAAAAGGAAGGAAGAGAGAAGGAAAAAAAAGTAGTTAGTTTTTAAATTTTTCCTTTATGTCGTTTTTTTTAATAAATGTCTTAGTTCAGTTTAAAATATGTAATCTTTTGTTGTTATGATTCAAACTCAAGTCAAGTTATCATTGTAATCTGTTTTAAGGATCAATTTCAAAGTTTGGTTAAAGTTGTTGTTCTTGTGTTTCTTGTTGGAATTTTCAAACTCATGCTCTATATTAAAGCTTCGATAACTTCTTTTCTCATTCGAACAAGTGAATTTAAACTTATTATGGCTTTTGATTAGCACAGGAAGCAGTTCAAAGAATTCTCATTCATAGTCAACAAAAGTCAAGCGGGGCTCAATTTGAAATGGAAGCGATTTGGGTGGATCACGGGACTTGGATTTGGGTTGGAAATGGCTTAGTTTAGTGGTCTTGGGGTTTGGTTTTAGCTTCTGATTCAATTTGGATTTTTTGTAAGTTTCAAGCTCAAATCTGTCATTGAATACAGTCATGCTTATAGTTATATTAGATGCTTGATTTGATCTTGTTATAGTCTTAATATATTATTTAGATGCTTATTTAACTTTCTGCTTCAGTAGTTGTAGGATTAGAGTGTTTTAGTTGTTTGTTAGAATTATAAAAGGAGTGTTTGGATTAATGCAAAAAAATGAGCTAGAGGTTAATATATTAGAGTGGATCAGTAGTATGAGGCTTGTCATAGATATTTGATGTCATATCTGTCTTTATTCTGCTGTCATTTGTGCTCTAAGTCAACATCACCATTCCACTGATCTTGTTTGCATAACTGTGAAAATCAGTTGACCAAAATCTAGCATATAGGTATAAAAAGTTAATAAGTGAGCTTGCTTTGTTTCATTTCATCATATTATATCATCATCGAGTCCTAAATTTGATCTCAATCTCACCAAGTCAAATCTTCTTATTGTTTTTAGAAGTGAAACCTTATGCGAACTGTTTTTGCAAAAGTGCGGACCTTGCACAATGTTCATTTCAACTAGTAAGGGTCGATTTTGGTTTAAGTATAGCTTGCTAGGTGGTCTTGAAGACCACATAAGCTTTCTCACTTTGGCTTCTTGAATAGCGGTTGCTACTGACTTAAGAGGGGTCGGATCATTTGTTTTGAAGTAAACGGTTTGCTTAAATTCTAGGTAATTTGCTGATTAGAGGTTAGGAGTAGTTGCATATGGTTTCTTTAGAGTAGTTTTAGCATCACTTACCTTCAGTAGAAGTTTGGTAGCTTATAGAGCTTATTAGCTTATTTTCAAGTTGCTTATTTAGAAACAGTTACATTGCAGCTCATAATTCTCATACATAAGCCCTTGTTTTATAATTTTATAGCTTTAGAATATTATTTTAGAATTTCCTGAAATTTTCATAATTTTTAGTCACTATTTAGTATTTTCTTTATTAAAAGCAGTTTTTAGTCATTTTAAATAGTTTTATTGCAATAAATTAAGAAAAGTTTCAAAAAATAATTTTCATTTTTCTTAAGTTAAGATAAATATAAAAAGACAAAAAAGGTTTTCTAGATTTTTCTTAGTTAAATTTGTATTTTAAATAATTTAATTAGTTTTTAATAGTTTTAATTCCTAGAAAATACAAAATATTGAGAAAATATAAAAATAGTTTTGAAAATTCTATTTTGTTATTTTAGAATTTTCTAAGTCAAAATTTTATTTTTCTAGCTTTATTTCCTAATTTTTTGTATTTTAGGTTATTATTTAATAGTTAAAAATAGTTTTAATTAATAATAATTAATTTAATAGTTATAAAAATAATTTTCTTTTCTAAAAAATTTCTTTTATCATTAGGTTTGTAAAATGTCATTTTCATATTTTTATGACTTTTATTTCTTAGATCTCACTTTTTATTTTATGCGTTTACGTAATTTTATTTAAGCGTAAGTTTTAAGTTTTAACGTTCATCAATTTTAAAAATAGTGATAGCGTTTATTTAATATTTTTATCTTTTAATTTCCTTTAATTTACATTTAAGCCGTTGTAATTTATTTCCTTTCTTACGTAGTTATAATCGTTCGAATCCTTTTTCCGTTCAAATCTCTCGATCATTATTCGTTTGGTGATTCTTGCGCACATTTCATTTGGGACATAACGACAGAAACACTATACTCCCAGATCTTCATTGAGTTTGTGCTTAAGCGTTTTAAGTTTCTTCGATCGGCCATTCGCTGAGTGGCGGCTTGAGTGAAAAAACTTGACGGTTTGTACGGATCAAATTTTGGCGCTTGCCTTGCGGGTGTGCTAATTATCTTCCGTTTAGCAGTTAGTGATTTGGATATTCACTCATTGTTCATACCATCTATATGTGTTTATATTTTCTTTTAAAAATCAAAAATCCAAAAGATTTTCATTCTTTGTTTTGCAAAATGTTTTCAAAAATACCAAAAATATTCATCTTTACCCTCTCACATCTTTGATTCTTCATCCCTACCCCTCACGAAAACCTTTGATTCTTTCTATGTCTTATCCTCACCCTCTTGGTTGTCAATGGTGTGGTGGTCCTTATAATGGTGGCAATTGCCCCGGTTGTGGCATGGTGGAGTCGGGAAGCGGGTGCATCATAACCAGATCCTATTCCTACCATAACACAACCTGATTTATTCCATCGGCTACCACCTTTGTGAGACTCGGCGATTTCTTGTTGTGAGTACTATGGTGGTTCACACTCCGATTCGATTGTCCATTGGGAAACACGCTTGTCATGGCGGGTTCACGATAACAATTATGACTACAACACATGTGACTCGCGGCCGCATCGGTTTCTTGTTGTGAGTATTGTGGATGTCCTCACTTTAGCTCGATTGTCAAACAAGGAATCCATTTCCTTGTAACAATTCACGACTCTTAGTATCATGAGCAACCTCTACGATGCCAAATAAATCGGGCACCACCTCGGCTGAGCCACTTCCTCAAAATCTTCTCCTCGATCTTTTGGGTTTAGTGAAGATTTGAAGGAATGTAAACATTCCCAAGATAATCCAAAATCCATGGAAGAATTGTTAGTGAAGAGCGGTGCTAAATTAAATTCCAAAATTGCGTTTGAAAAATCTATTAGGAATCAATTGCAAAAGCGAAGCCCGATCTAGCTCTCAATTTCGTTTTATTCACGATGGCGGTGATGATGAGGATAAACTTGATATCCTTGATTCTATAAAATTCATCAAGTTCATCAAATGATATCCCGGTTGAGATTCATTCTCGAACAAGCGCTATCACACCCAATATTCCTTCACTCTCTCGAACATGGGGCGAGCATCTTGACCTTTGTTCACGAAAGGAATCGGACGAATTCATAAAGTCTAGTGTTGAGGACCTTGTCCCGATCCGAGAGAGTCATGGGAACTTTGACCATATGTGTGATATCCCTTCCCTCTTGAGTGTTCAAATGATCATTTGGAAACTTTCTCCAATTGTAGCGACGATTGTACTTCTTATGGAAACATCGGTATGTTGAAGCATCACTTCCACTTGTCGATCTGATCCCTTCTTGAGGAGTTCACCGATGAACTCGCTCGCATCAATCCACTCTTTGATTTGAAGCCGATCTGGGAGGCGAAAGTCTCATTGATAATGATCGTTCACTCACTTCTTATCCTAGCGATCGATAGAGAATGTTGATCACTTTGTTCCGAAACATTCAAAGCTACGTTCACCAATCCTCTATTTGAATTCGACTACGAATTCACTTCAATTTCGAGAATCCACTCTTTGATACTCGGTTGAGGATAGTGATGAGCCCACAATGGAACAAGAGTTCACAATTTCACTTCATGTGAATGATTCTCTTCATGGAGAGTTCTCCGGTGAACTCTCTCATGACATATCTCCTCGGAACATGATCATTTCTATTTTGATCTTGAGGATGATATTAGCTTGGAGGAAGGTGTACTCTATCATACGAGTTTGCTTATTGATAATACTACCTCACCCTTCCTCCCGTCGTCTACATTTGAGGATGAGGAATGGATCTTGATTGTTATCAAAATCTTTCTTCCTTTCCTCAAATATCTTGTGATTTCTCTCCATCTTCACTCCTTCGGGAATGAAGACACTATCTTCGACCCGGCATTTTCATTTATCATCTTTGAGCGGTTCTATGTATATCTCATCGGTGTGGAACTTTCGCGTGCTTGAATGTTTGTCGAACATCTTGAATGAAAGTCCGATGGAGATTGTTTCTTCCACTTTGCTTCCCATGAACCAATTAATTGGGGTCGAGTCAAGCTAGCGACTCGGTAATCAAAAGCAGTAGCTAAACATGGGTTTTCACCCATGTGTTCAACCTAGTGTGGGGAGTTACCCCATGTTATATATATATAAGTTTATTTAAAAATAAATAAATAAAAATAATAATGGCCGTAGTATTTCCTTTTCGTTCTTTGTTTCGGCATAACCGCCGGTACTTTGAATATTGAGGGCAATATTCATTTATAAGTGTGGGGAATTCTCACGAATTTTATCATGTATTATCCGCTTAATTCCCAGTTTTGGCCAAAATTTTTTTGGAGTAAGTGTTTTGCACTTACTCGATTGGTTATCGATCCGCTTGTCTAATAAACAAAAGGATTGGCTAATCCGAGAGCAAGCGGCTCTTGGTAAAGATATCTCAAATCCGTTGACGACTTGCAATTTGCCCAAAATTGTATGGTATTGACTTCACCATATCTTTAATTAGTGAAGAGTTGGCTAGCCATGAAGTTTATGGCTTGTGGTAAAGGCGATGGGAAAACCATAATTGGTAATCAACTCACCAAAGATAATATTGATAATTTATCTAAGAGTTGGCTAGTCCGAAGCAAGCGGCTTGGTAAGACAAATCAAATCCGTTGAAAGGCGGTGGTTTGCTCAAAATCACATAGTTATCGGTGTACCATGGTTCTTACTTGAGCTGAAACATTTGGCTACTCCGAGTAATGGCTTTTGGTAAAGAGATTCAAATCCATTAAGTTTTTCTCAAAAGATTGCTAGGGACTAGCAATAGTTTAGTGTGGGGTTTGATGAGTGTCTAAATCTCATCATTTTGGGTCGATTTGAGCTAAAGCGTCTAAAATGCTCGAAATGCATCAAAATCTTGAAAATATTCCAAAATTACATTTTATATGTTTCGGATGCAAAATGTTTAAAATCGGATGAAAAATGAGCAAAGTTTGCATAATTGGCGTTTCAGTCCCCAGTTTCTAAAATTGTCGAAATAGTCCACAGATCCTAATTTCAAAGAAAAATCACCAAAGGTCCTTTTAATATCATAACTTGTCAAAATTAGTCCTTTGGTGAAAAATATCAAAATTTTGAGAAAATTACAAGTTTGGTCCTCGAGTTTCAAAATTGGCAAAATAGCCCTGGAAAATTGAAAATGTCAAGTTTGGTCCTTGTATTATGGAAGCTTGTCACTTTTGGTCCTTTAGAGCAACTTTGTAATTGGCGACCTTGGCCCTTGATTTTCGAAATTACATAACAAGTCCTTGCCATATAAGCCTTTAAACCCATTTGGACTTGTCAATAAACCCATGGACCCTGCCATGCCCTTTTGACCACCACTTAACCCTTTGGACCCCCCACTTTATATTAATACCGGTCAACCTTTGGTGAATCTCTCAATGGCAAAGCAACTGTCTTCTCCCCATTGCTTCTGCAAAGCACATCTGTCAATCCCATCCCCCTCCTGCTTATCCTTCCATGTTCCCCCACTCCACACAATCAAGATACATTTAATGCATCTTCATCCCTTTACTCGATCTCCCTCTTGCGAATATCCATTTCCTTAAAAACCAATGAATGGCCATGATCACTCTAAGACATCCAAAGGTCCAAAAAAGTGCTGGGATCTACTCAGAGATGAGAGAGAAGACAAGCTTGGGTATAAAAAGGAAGGAAGAGAGAAGGAAAAAAAAGTAGTTAGTTTTTAAATTTTTCCTTTATGTCGTTTTTTTTAATAAATGTCTTAGTTCAGTTTAAAATATGTAATCTTTTGTTGTTATGATTCAAACTCAAGTCAAGTTATCATTGTAATCATTTTAAGGATCAATTTCAAAGTTTGGTTAAAGTTGTTGTTCTTGTGTTTCTTGTTGGAATTTTCAAACTCATGCTCTATATTAAAGCTTCCAATAGCTTCTTTCTCATTCGAACAAGTGAATTTAAGCTTATTATGGCTTTTGATTAGCACAGGAAAGCAGTTTCAAAAATTCTCATTCATAGTCAACAAAAGTCAAGCGGGGCTCAATTTGAAATGGGCGATTTGGGTGGATCTGGGACTTGGATTTGGGTTGGAAATGGCGTGGTTTAGTGGTCTTGGGGTTTGGTTTTAGCCTATGATTAATTTGGATTTTTTGTAAGTTTCAAGCTCAAATCATCATTGAATGCGAGTCATGCTTATAGTTATATTAGATGCTTGATTTGATCTTGTTATAGTCTTAATATATTATTTAGATGCTTATTTAACTTTACCTTGATGGTTGTAGGATTAGAGTGTTTTAGTTGTTTGTTAGAATTATAAAAGGTGTTTGGATTAATGCAAAAAAATGAGCTAGAGGTTAATATATTAGAGTGGATCAGTAGTATGAGGCTTGTCATAGATATTTGATGTCATATCTGTCTTTATTCTGCTGTCATTTGTGCTCTAAGTCAACATCACCATTCCACTGATCTTGTTTGCATAACTGTGAAAATCAGTTGACCAAAATCTAGCATATAGGTATAAAAGTTAATAAGTGAGCTTGCTTTGTTTTCATTTCATCATATTATATCATCATCAGTCCTAAATTTGATCTCAAATCTAACCAAAGTCAAATCTTCTTAACTGTTTTTAGAAGTCAAAACCTTGTCTGAACCTGTTTTTGCAAAAAGTGCAGACCTTGCACAATGTTCATTTCAACAAGCAAGGGTCTGATTTTTGGTTTAAGTATAGCCTGCTAGGTGGTCTTGAAGACCACATAACTGTTTCTCACTTTGGCTTACTGAATAAGCAGTTGCTACAGCTTAAACAGGAAGGTCAGATCACTGTTTTGAAGTAGAGCAGTTTGCTTAAATTCTAGGTAATCTGCTGATTAGAGGTTAGGAGTAGTTGCATATGGTTTCTTTAGAGTATTTTTAGCATCACTTACCTTCTGTAGAAGTTTGGTAGCTTATAGAGCTTATTAGCTTATTTTCAAGTTGCTTATTTAGTAACAGTTACATTGCAGCTCATAATTCTCATACATAAGCCCTTGTTTTTATATTTTTATAGCTTTAGAATATTATTTTAGAATTTCCCTGAAATTTTCATAATTTTTAGTCACTATTTAGTATTTTTCTTTATTAAAAACAGTTTTTAGTCATTTTTAAATAGTTTTTATTGCAATAAATTAAGAAAAGTTTCAAAAAAATAATTTTTCATTTTTCTTATGTTAAGATAAATATAAAAAGACAAAAAAATGTTTTTCTAGATTTTTCTTAGTTAAATTTGTATTTTTAAATAATTTAATTAGTTTTTAATAGTTTTAATTCTTAGAAAATACAAAATATTGAGGAAAAATATAAAAATAGTTTTGAAAATTCTATTTTGTTATTTTAGAATTTTCTAAGTCAAAATTTTATTTTTCTAGCTTTATTTCCTAATTTTTGTATTTTAGGTTATTATTTAATAGTTAAAATAGTTTTAATTAATAATAATTAATTTAATAGTTATAAAATAATTTTCTTTTTCTAAAAATTTTCTTTTATCATTAGGTTTGTAAAATGTCATTTCATATTTTTAGGACTTTTATTTCTTAGATCTCACTTTTTATTTTGTATGCGTTTACGTAATTTTATTTAAGCGTAAGTTTTAAGTTTTAAACGTTCATCAATTTTAAAAATAGTGATAGCGTTTATTTAATATTTTTTATCTTTTAATTTCCTTTAATTTGCATTTAATCCGTTGTAATTTATTTCCTTTCTTACGTAGTTATAATCATTCCGAATCCTTTTAGTTCAAATCTACCGATCATTATTAGTTTGGTGATTCTTGCATGACTTTTGGGGACATAACGACCTGGAAACACTATACTCCCAGATCTTCATTGAGTTTGTGCTTAAGCGTTTAAGTTTCTTCGATCGGCCATTCGCAGTGGCCGGCTTGAGTGAGAAAAACTTGGCGGTTTGCGCGGATCGACCTAACAAGATAAAAGCTACTTATATTAAGCTAGAAAACACAAATAAGCACACCGATAAGGCATTAATAAGCAAATAAGCACTTTGACTAAATCCACTATCAAGCAGTCCTGCGACCATATTTCAAAGCAGTTTTAGCTTATCAAATAAGCTCAAAAGCTAAAAACAAGGACTGAGGGATCAAGTTAAGCTGGTGGGCTTTCCAAAAAGCTAAATTGCAAAAGCTAAAGTTAACTGATGAGCTCTAGATGAGCTTGTGAAAAGGCTTGCAAATCTGTGCACAGGGCACTTTCTCAGACAAGGACTTACAACAAGCTAAGAAATAAGCACTTAATAAGCTAATTAGAAGTGAACTAATATTTTTCTAATTTAGTTAAGCGACTAAACTTTATTATTCCAAAGCTTATATCCTAAATCTTAATATTATGTCCTATATAAAATTATCCATTTTATTCAAAAGCGACTATATTGAAATTTTGACTTTTTAAGTTGCCTATAAAGTTGACTAAAATGAACTTTGATTTAATTCTACTAAGCGAATAAGTTGTATTAAGCTATAATAAGATGGATCTAAGCTAAAGTATCAAGTTTTAAGCAACTTTGATGAGAATAGCAATCTAAAATCTTAACAGTGATATGGCAAATTAAGATTATAAGCTATTTTGACTTTTACTCAATTAAGGCTTGGTTTTTAAGACTTGACTGAGTTACTAGAAGCTAACATGACATAAAACAACCAAGAACAAAGGCTTGAACCAACTCTAACATGGTTTACACAGTTTATCCAAACACCACTTTTTGAGACTGTTATTAAGCTTTTAATGCTAAAACAAGTTTTTAAACCAAGAAAGCTATTAATTAACTTATATTAGCTATAATGAGACAATATTAGACTAAAATTAACATACCTTAAACACATAAATTATGAAATGCAAATTTTTAGAAAATTGCTTACAAATTGAGTTCATGCACAAGACATAGAATCAAGGTCTGAAATCACACCCTATGGCTTCCCAAGAAGCTCTAAACCAAAATGCAATCCAAAATCAGCTCTGCTCCACTGTCTTGATCATTTATCCATAGACTTTTTTATTTTTCACTAATTTCTTAATATTTTTGGGAATTTTTCTATTTTGAATCTAAACTGAGTTTTAAGGATTCTAAAAGCTTAGAAAAGCTTTTATAAGAGCTTATATGAGCTTATAAGTCTCGACAACAAGCGATATCAACCTTGAATATTTTGAGAATTCGAATTGGAAAATTGCATAATCTTGAAATGAAACTTAAAAGCGAAATTGATGTTAACAAAAGCTTTATTACACACTAATGACACGAATTCTGAGCTTAAAAGTTTAGACATACCTTTGGAAGACTTAAAATATTTAAAGCGACATACATAAAATAAAATTACACTAGATATCTTTCCTCTGCCTTCTCCTCTTTCTTTATAGACTTTTTGATCTTTCCACAAGCTTCTGAACATATCCCATCAAGAATTTTGACCATTGGATGAGTCAAAACAATCTCAGCCTTCAAATCCACTTTTGGCGCCAAAAAGCAGTTTATGTTACTTGCAGCCGAAATTTTGCAATTAATGCACTTTGGATGGTTGTATTGGTGGAGGAGACAAGTAAGAAAGGGTTAGTAGTCTAGTTGGTATATTTGGAAAGAAAAACAGGGGAAAGGTATGGTTTTGAGGATAAAGTGGTGGAGATGCATTAACTGCGGTTGTGGGCTAGTATAGGAGGGGGGATGAGCTGGAAAGATGAGGTGGAAAGGTGGAAAAGTGGAGAAAACCATGGTGGTTTTGGAATTGCAGTGAGGTGAGGAGAAGCCACAGTGAAAGCGGTTTTGGCGGGCGTTGACCGTTTGACCGAGATATTAATAAGTAGGGGTTCGCAATTGGGGTCAAGGGTTATATGGCGGGGTTCATTTGTTTTGGTGGGCTCACTAATACAAAAAGGGGTCGATTTGGTATTAATTAAGCCTGAGGACTAATTTTGTAATTTGGCGAACATGAGGACCAAACTGTCACTTTTCCAAAGATATCAAAGGACCAAACTTGAAAAACTTTAATAGTACAAGGATAATATTTGATTATTTTCCATTTTAAATATCCAAGGACTATATTTGACATTTTTCAAACTTGAGGGACCAAAGTTGTAATTTTCAATTTTTAAACTTTGAAGGGTTTGTCTTGACAACTTTTGAATCCATGGACCTTAAATGACATTTTTCTTTATTTTGATTTACGGGGGTTGTGTTTGACAACTTTTGAAACTTGGGGACTAAAGCGCCAATTATACAAACTTGATCGTTTTCATCGATTTTAGTATTTTGCATTTAAAATACATAAAACACTTATTTGTGATATTTTTATTATTTTGATGCATTTAAGGTGTTTTCGGATGTTTTTGCGGTCTAGATGGTACAAAATGATGAGTATTTAGACACTCATCATTCTCCCGATGGGAAAAATTGAGCAAGGAAGCGAGAGGTAAGATCATCCCACTTGAGATGGGTGGCGGGAAGTCGCTCGAGCGATTACTAGCTTGGTCCGTAGAGAGAATGGAAGAGGCAGTGTGCGTGGTCTCCCGAGTAGTAGCATCGAGGTCGATGGAATCGACAATTTTGAGAAATCCCTCGGATCTTGATTTGGATCTTGAACGAAGTCCATGGAATACACATCCATTTGCACCAATCGGATGGTGTCGGATCGCGGGGCCGTAGTTTGGGCTTAGTCGGGAAGCTCGATGGTGTTCCTATAGCCTAGGTGGCTTGGTCTTGAGTATTCACCAAGAGTCACAGGCTCTTGGCGGGTCATTTGGTGGTGGGTTGATGAGTGGTGGTTGGTTATCACCTTCCATGATGAAAAGTGATTGGGGTTCGAACAAAGGTCACGAAGAGGGGATAGACTAAGAGGAAGTTAAAAATGAGAAAAATTTACTTGATAGGAATAAAGCGAAGAACCTAAGCGAGGTGGACTACTAACTAGCTATTCTATTCCCGGCGGCCAAAACTTGATACGCTTACGCGGCGCGTTCGGGGTCAAAGGAACTTCCTTTTAAATCGAGCAAGTTTTCAACACCACAAGCGATGAACCTAATCGTTGTAGTGTAGTATTAGGGTAAGCCACGGGTATTGATATCGTTCTCTGGGGAATAGGAATGCTAGTGAGAAGTTACTACGCTAAGGTTAAGGTTGAGGAAGATTATTTTTATCTTTTTATGTTTTTTTTTTTTGGAAATTGAAAAGTCTGAATCTCGGGTATTGGATTTGGGGGTTGGTATTTCTCTGGATTACTCTACTATTATCTAATTATCTAAACTAAGGTGGTGGTAGTCTATGTCTAATTAATGTGTGCTCGTATGATAGTTTAAAGATGTGTTTACTTAGGTTTTACTACTCCTTAATTATCTCCTATTGATGGTTGAGTTGTCACGTCCTTATTCTTAGTTGCGTTGTGTGTCTAAAGTTGTAGGGTGTCGTTTCTCCCAACTCTTTGAACTTACCAAAGGGTCTCGTCTACAAAACCCACTGGGATAATAAACTCTTACTCTAAGGCACTCTTTGGATGGTTTAGCTTACAACTACTCGGTAATTATATTCTAAGGTTCACAAAGATGAATCAAGCATTAAGTACACAACAAATGACCTATCGCATTACTAGATCATTAATCAACTAAGATAAGAAACAACCAATCAATATTTAATAATTAAGTTTCATATTCCTAGCAAACACACAAATAAATTAGCGGGACATGGAGAACATGCAAGCATACACACAAATAATCAAAGACATAATTGAATTGATGAAGTAAATACTTATCTTGATGTAAGATAGGGTTTGGAACCTAAAATCTTGTACAAGACACCCTTGGTTCGGTTTTAGGTTTTACTCCAAAAGACTCTCCTAAAAGCGAAAAATTCGGATTCTATATATAATATTACATATCGTGGCGTCACCTTATGTTTTATGGCCGTCGTGTCGCCGTCATTAGGGTTTCGTCTTGGCGCGTTAACCTTGCGGCGGCGTCACCTTATGTACGTGACGCCGTCCTCTTCGACCGGCGTCGTGCGGGTCGCATCTAGGCCGTGCCGAGTTGCGACGGTCTACTCCTTTAAAGCCGGCGCGTCCTTCAAAACAAGCCATTTTCTCTTCGAGTCGTCATAAATTCCTCGACGGCGTCGCGAGTTAAGCGATGGCCGTCGCCTTCTTTCAATGACTTTGAGTGTCTCGATTCGACTTTGGCCATTTCTTGATATATTCGCGCCTTTTCGGTCCAAATAAGTGCCATTCGACATTTTGCCTTTAAGAGACCTAAAAGTGAAAAGGAGCGATATTAAGCAATAATGGATACAAAAGTGATCAAATAAGGGCTTAAACGACCCCTCAAAATGGTACCTTTTAAAACCTTATCGGTTGCTCAATCTTTTCAAGTGAATTAGTTGGTAATGGTGAAAGATGAGATGGCCAAGAAGGTAAATCTTCTATATTGTGAGAGTGTGGAGATGATTGGGAGGTGGCTCTAGGTATTAATGAAATAGGTTGAGTTGTGGAGGGTATGTTTGGTATAATAGAATTTGGTGATGAAATCTTAGTGAGAACACTTTTCTTGGGAATTAGTTTGATTGGTTTCCTTGGTGTAGGAGAAATCCTAGCATAGGTGGACTTAACCGGAGATGATTTGGTTGAGGAAACTTGTGTATGATTCTAGCAAGTTTCTTAGGTGGTTTTTGAGTGGATGAGTAAGCACTAGGAGCTTTTCTCATGATGAGATGACTAAGGAGGATGGTTGTAATTCTTGATAATTATGTTTGTGTTTGATGACTAAAGTGTTCTTGGCAATGTGGGTTATAAAGGGAAGAACTTTGCAATTGCATTTAAGACTTAATCCACTAATGTTCTTGGAAATGTGATGATTGACATGCACAAGGTTGAGATTGAGTTTCAGATCTAGGAACTCATTTAAGATGAGATGAAGTGTTTGAGTTAGGAAGGTGAGTTGAAATGATTGTTTTAGCTATGTTTGGTATAAACTGTCACCGGATCCCACAGTTCCCTCCTTGAAGGATCGGCTAGGCTAATCCTAGGGATCCGGCTCTCGTGATTATGACAGGGTTTGTAATGAGGTTTAAGGGAGCTAAGGCTTATCACATTTTGAATGTTTCGAGTTCTCCTAAGGGTTTAGGATGAAGGGTACTTGAATGATTAGAGGTAATAAGTGTTATAGCAAATGATTGCTTTTATGGAAGAGGATGGGACAAGAAGACTACCAATGGATGTCCAAGGATAACACTAAGAGTTATGAGGGTGTCAAGTCATAATAAATGATCCTAGTGATCAGGTTTTAGCTCTAGGTGATATTAAGAAAAAATCTTAAAAATTTCAAGAATTGAAAAACTAATTTTTGTCTTACCTTGAGATATAAAAGACTAGAAGCAATTTCCTAAAATTGTTTAGCTTGCTTTCTTAAAGTGTTTTGAGAGGTGAGAAATAGTTTGTGAGTAGTTGAGGCGAAAATATGGTGAGTTTTAGATGTGTTGATAAAATCAGACTAAGATCTTAAGTAAGCCTTTAGTGAATCTAAGCCTTTCTCATCCTTGAAGTGGACTTAGTTGGGTTCTAAAATATATGCCAAGCTAATGTGATGTTATCTAAGCGGTTTGATGTCTTTGAATCTTTGCATTGTTGATCGATGTCACGGATCCCACGGTTCCTTCAAGGGAAGGATCCGGCTAGGCTAATCCTAGGGATCCGGCATCTGCGGATCGAACCAACCGAGAACCTACAGAGAAAATGATGTGCGATTTTGTACACTATTAAATCTATAAAACAAGCAAATAGGAACAAGCAAGTTATCATAAAACATCACTTACAAGGTAAAGTAACAATATCCAAAATACCATAAACTAAAAATACTAAAGAAGTCATTCGGACATAAAATAAATGAAACTAAGCACATTCCTATTGTCTCTTTCGTCAATTCTTCCTTTTCCTTTTAGACGGCTTAGTGAGGTTGTAAGTGAGGTTTTGAATCATGACTCTTATTTGTTTAAATTCCGCGGTCTCGTTTGGAATGGTTGGAAGTTGTTCGTGGTATTCAAGGATTTCTAATTTGATGTTGGATACGGGTCGATGTCTTCCTCATCTTCTTCTTCTTCTTCTCGGCCGAGGAGTCGAGAAACTTGGTTTCTCTCCATTGACCATGAACCGTTTAGAGGTTGTTTGGTAAGAGGTACCATGGCGTGATCGGAGGTAATAATCATCGTTGATAGGGATGGTTGCAATGCACTAACATACTTACAAAGTCGTATTAGGAGCATACCATATGGAAGTACCATGTTGGAAGCTTTGAATACCCACCATTCTCCTTACCATGTAGTAGGCAAGATTAAATGGCCTTTGGTGGGTAAGACAATAGATCATTTGCACAAGACATGCGTTTGGATGATCTTTGTTTCCAAGCGGGCTAATGATGTTTTCCACAAGGATTTCTTCCCATTTTCTAAACATGGGATGCATTTGAAAAGTTCCATTTTAAAGGATCACAATGAATGAGCTTTTTGTTACGATCGTAACGAGATTGGTCGGTCCTAATTTTAAATATAGTATCACGAATGGTTTCGGGATCGTCGAGAGGAGTGTTATAGAGAGGCTTGGGATCAAGTGCACGGTTTTGAGAGTTAATTGCCCAATCTTGAGAGTACAAACAAATTCCCTCACAAGGAATGCGAAGAATTTGAGCAAAAGTGTTGAGAGGAAGAGTAAAGTTTTGTGTGTTGATGATAAAGGCGATTGAGATGCTATTATAGGTGTTCCTAATGATCCTAAAGCTTTGTAAAACTCAAAAATAAAAACCGGACAAATTTGTTCATCAATGTCAAGAAGGCAATCAAAGTTGATTGTCGAGAAAACTTGACGAATGTCGGTATTTTCAAAAAACATTCCTTGACTACCGACCTTTGTGAATAAGTCGTTTTGTGAGGCTTTTGAAAATTTTACGGTTAGTTTTGGTGACCCCTTTACGATAGTAATGAGTAAGGTAATGGGCGGTGTCATGATGATCTTGTTGAGTGGCTTTGGGCATGGTTGGTCCTAAAAATACAAGTTTTTCGATTAGGTTAAATTGGTTGATATGGGTTTATGCTTTTGATTTGTATTAACAATGTTGTGAACACAATGTGATTTAAAACCCTTTTCATGATTAATTTTGAAAACCCTAATTAATTGATTAGAAATTAAGAAACCATAAACCCTTGAATTAGGATGATGAAAAATAGAACAAGTTAATGTAATTACTTACAATGATGTTCTAGGAAGGAATACTTGGGATTATGGAAGCCAATGAGGATTAATTCAAGTAGCTTGGTGGTTTATGCGTTGTGTGAATAGAGGAAAGTAATCGGTGGTGAAATTTTGAAAGCGTATAGGTGAGTTACATTCCACGGTTCCCCGGATCCTTTTCATTTGGGATCCGGCTGGTACAACTAGAGGATCAGACTCTGTGAACAAAAAAATTTTGTTTGGCATTATTTATGTAGTAGGCTTATAAATAAGCTTACAAAAATAGTTTGGAGGTATTTAGATGAAGATTGTTTTTGGATGATGACTTTTGATGAATCACATATCGAGGGTTCATATGTGACGACAGTTAGTTTGAATGAATCAAAGGAATACTATTCCGATGATGAAAAAGATGGAAAAGTGGCGAAGAGACTTCTAATGATGCTAGTGATTATTAAACAAAGAGAACTATAAGATAAATTGAACTCATGTAACTTATCTAATGAAAGGTAAAACATACCTCTATGCTTCTTGGTTTGGCTTAATACCAAAAATACTTCATGAGCTTTTAAAGTAATCTTTTGTACTTGGTGTATGCGTAAGTAGAGATTAATTTATAGATCCTTCCTTGAATGTTGTCTTCATCATTCTTTGAATGAAGATTTTGGAGAGATTCTAGCATGAAGATTTCCACGGCTGACAAAAGTTGTTAGAATGATCTATCAATGTCCAACGAAATGATTTAAAAGAAAATATGACTTTTAAAAAATCCTTCTTTGTAGTTTTCAAACATACGGATCGTATCAAGTCTTTAAAGTACAACATACTTTAAGAAACTTGGTAACGAAGCTCGATGCCAATTTTGGAAAACTAGAAGGAGGGTTGAATAGTTTTACCAATTTAAAACTTCCTTTTAAATATTTAGATCGACTTATGTCAATCTATTTGATTGTTTATGTTGGACGTTGATAGATATATATATATAAGCGTGTAATGAAAGATAAAGAGTAAGAAGCACATCACCACGACACAGTATTTATAGTGGTTCGCTACAAGGACACCTTCCTTCCCCATCCACTCCCGAGTCGCCTACTCGAGAGTTTATAAACACTACACCAACTCCTTATGGCGGAGAAGCCATCACAACGTCGCTAACCTTTTTCCCAGTACAAAGCTAAATCAGAGTTCTTTCACACCAAAGCGAACCACACCTAACACAACGTCGCCTACCCTTTATACGGTGCTAGGCTAACCACCGAGTTCTTTCACACCTTAGGAGAACTAATCCTTCACAACGTCGCCTACCCTTTATTAGGTACTAGGCTAAGTACCTAGTTCTTTCACACCTTAGGTGAACTACACCTTCACGACACAACACTTAATCTCAAGGAGATCTACTCCTTGTTACAACACCATTAAGGATATCACCATCCTTGTATATAAACAAATACATATATTTATAACGATGCACCTCATCGATTATCGACCTAGGCATTCTTCCCAAATGCTACTTGATTTGATTCTTTGGCATCCTTCACTAATGCCTTTGACTGGCGCTTGGCACCGCCACTAATGCCTTCGATCTTGACACCTTTAGCATCCTTCACTAATGATTTGACACGAATGATGAGCACCTTTCACTAATGCTTTCATCTTGACACTTTCGGCATTCTTCACTAATGCCTTCAACCCAACATCTATGGAGAAAGGAAGAACTATCAACAAGATAACCTTAGTAGTCTTGATGATGACGAAACATGGCAACTCATGGACTTTGAGCTTGTCGTCTTGAAGAGGTGGTGATCTTTCCTTTAGGAGGAACCTAGTAGATCACACAAAACAAAAGACAAACTACATAGATCACTTAGATCACGAGGTTAGAGGTTAGAATACTTTGGGAAGTTTATGTAAAAGCACGCATAGAGAAGAAGAAATGGCTATCTATTTATAGAAATTCTCTTACATTTCCCGGATCCCACGGATCCCTACCACAAGGGAACAAGCTAGCACAAAGCTAGGGATTAGTGGTCCGCTCCTCTTTGCCCATGGGTATTTTTGGTTAAGGGTCATGGGTTATGGGTTGATCCATGGTTTTCTTTCTAGATACAATGTATCTTAAGGATACAATAAACTTGGTTAAGTGGTATATATAAAACCATGGGTTATGGGTCAAAACCATTTGCTAGTATTTACCCTTTTAGTATATACTTGTATTTACCCAATTTAGCATACACTTAGTTTTACCCATTTTAGTATACTTAGTTTAAGTATATGTTTAACCCGATATGTAAACACTAGTTGTTGTACATATGTATCTAAATCATAAAATCACTTATACTTGTTTTAGTGTTTTATGTGAGAGCGTAAGTGTGTTAGAAAACTATTAACTCAAACTATTTATGTACTCTATTTGTTTCGTTAAAATGATTTTATATTTGTTATCGACAAAACATTTGAAGATCGTAAAATATAAATAAACATTTTCACGACTTATTTGTATTAACACTTGGGTAAAGAAAACATAGCATCAGACCTAGCCTGATCATCTATGCACCCTGTATAAGCCATTTGGCTAGGGATTCCTCCGCTTGTGTTGAGTTCCAAGGAACTCTCCACATTAGGAGTTGCCAAAGTTGGGCCTTATTGATGATTCCTTTGTCACGACCCGACATCTAAGCATGAATCGATGGTAGAAGCCCTTCCAATCATGTCACCTCCACTCCTTGTGACAGCCTCGTCATTCTACCGCTAACACCGACTGAGGTAGCTTGGTGCCCTTCCTCCTTCTCCTAGTACACAAAATCCTAGTTGGTTCGAGAGGTTGAAGTTAAGGGTTCGTGATGGGTTCAATTGTGATGGCGGGGTTTCGGTTGTATCGTGGGGGTTCCGGCATCGATGAGTTGGGAAAGATGTGGTTCAGGTACATCATCAAAGTCAGGAACATCTGGTAAAGGTATCATATTGAGAAATAATGGTGTGACTCTACCAGTAAAATGTGGATTTATGTGCCTCATATGAGCAAACACCTTAGGTAGCATAGGGTGGACATCATACTGTCTGGTATGCTCAATAGGTTCTTCAATTTGACTCTCCACTATCAGTTGAACAAACCTAGGATACAAATAATACTTACCCTTCTCCCTAATGTTTTTCAAAAATCCATCAAAAATCATCCTTGACCATTGAATTTCCTCCTTTCGGAAAGACAAATAATTGCACTTGCAATTTTGGATGGAAACTCATCAAACCACAATGGTCTTATTACTCACACATTAACAAAGTGTGAATCAAAAACTTCCAACGAGGTGAAACATACCTTTATGAAATTTAGTTCTACCTTCTCTCCTTTCATAACCTAATCTCTAACCCTTCAAAAATAGCGACATCGGAAAGATTAATCACCCCATCGGCATCCTCAACTTCAAAACAGTCCTAATTACATCCTCATTGACCAAAATCTCATTCTCATCCACAACTATCCTAAGAACCTCTAATCCATCTCTCTCTGTCTGACATTCCACAAAATTGATGTACATATGTTTTAAGGATTGTTGGTGAATGCAAAGTGGATGGGGCGTGGTTAAGAAATCAATCATCTCATGAAAGCCTTACGAATGATTGTTTTTATCAAATAAGCAACTAGGTTATGGGTTTTGGAATCTGACTGACGGCATGGTGATTAGTGATGTGATATAATGTGGGATTGTGAATAAAGTAGTTGGGAGTGGTTAGGGTATGTGTTAGGCGCCAATTAGGAAGTGATTTGAAGATCAATTAAATGATTTTGCAGTGATTTGGGGAAATTAATACGTTATCACCAAAGTTACAAAACAGCCCCTCAAGTATCCATTAGCAGCAAAACGATGACAGTGGATTGAAAACTACTAGCATTGGTTTGAAATGCTCTAGCGATGGATCTGACAATCACTCTTCAATCTTTGACTAAGACCACAACAACAAAATATAAGCCAAAAATAGTGATATCAAGCATTAGTATGAAGGATTACAAGCGATTTTTTTAATACTAAACACAACAACATCTACAAAAACTCCAAATTATACATAAGTCCTTCATACCGCACATCACAAACACAAACCAAACACTTGCAACATTGTTAAGATTAGCGGTGGTTAGAAAATAACTAGAAGTGGTTTCATAGAATTGTCTTTGGCGATGGTTAGAATAATTCTAAACACCCGTCAAAAGGTCGACTCAAGTCATTAAGCGCCACCAAAGTCAAAGACTTCATTAACTCCTCAACAACTCACACCTTCCCACATTTAACTCCACGATTTTATATTTACTCTATTTAATACCATCTTACTCACATATCACAAATATCACTCATATTCCCAAAACCATTGCTCTCACTAAAAACACTTGCAAACACCATCTCTCCAAAAAAATCATGAGTAACTCAAACCCTATCAATCTTTCAACAGACAGCTCTTCATCGGCGGTGTGTGGGAAGAGTTTTTGAAAACAAGCAGAGTTGATGAGGAAGTGTCATCAAAGAAAAGAACTCATTCAGGTTCTTTAAAAGGTGGTTGGAACAACTACTTTCCACCAGAACACCTCCTCTCATGTGTGAAGACAAACCCTTGATGCTTTGGACCTTCGCAATCAACCAAGACCTCAAGATGCTATCATTAAAGAATCGATTCGGACCTAAGTTCCATGCCAAGTTATGTGTCTCCATATGAAGGTACGGATGATGAAACTTCTTGAAAGTCCATGTTGTGCCTCCGTTCTGCGGTCGTTCCACGGAAGAACTTGAAGCCCTCACATGCGAGGCATTCTTGACAACACCTCCACTAGAAGGTCCATCATCATCATCACCACCTGTCAGAGGAAGGGTGATTGGGCGTGCATGCCCCAAAGTGTGGAGAGTCATTGGTGGACCAAGGGTTCAGAAGGAGATGCCAGAGTGGGACATTGCTAAGAAGCCTTAGGTGGTGTGGGGAAAGTTTGTAAAGCTTGTGTCCTTAGATGGTTGTGTTAGGAAGTTGTCTTTTGATGTATTCTGCTGGTTGTCTGTGCACCATGGTTGTAATAACTGCATCTCAGTATGCAGTTTTATGAATAATAATAATACCATGTTTGTCTTTTAAGTCCATTGTAGCATACTGGTTGTGATTAATTTCCTTTTCTCTGCAAAATAGTTAGTAGGAACACAAAGAAACAAGCAGTGGATAGAACAAAGCTAACAGTGGATAGACCAAAACAAGCAATACTAAGATCAACTAATAACGATACATAACTTTTACAAACTTTTACAAAACAAATTTGAGATTTAGAGATTTATCATTCCAATCGACTACAAGTCTGAAGCCTCCCACATCAAAAGCTTTAGTAAGAAGATCGGCAACATTGAAATCGATGGGATTTTGACCATTTGAATCAACCTTTTCTCATTACAAACTCTAATAAAATGATGCCTAATCTCAATATGTTTAGTTCTAGAATGCAAAACAGGATTTTTAATTATGCATATTGTACTGTTATTATCAATGTAAATCTTATTATGCATAAAATTGTACCCAAAGTCCAACAATTGATTCTGAATCCAAAGCACTTGACCACAACAACTAGTAGCAGCCACATACTCAGCTTCAGTGGTGGAATTTGCCACAATTGTTTGCTTTTTACACTGCCATGAGATTAACGTGCTTCCCAGCCGACATCCTCGATGGTAGATTCCTATCCAAACTAGCTCCAGGCATAATCGTTGTCTGTATAGGCCACCAAATCAAATCTTTGAATCCTTAGAATACCAAAGACCCAATTTAGGATGACCTTCGGTATCTAAAATTCTCTTCCGACATTCATGTGTGATGTGTTGGGAGTAACTTGAAATCTTGCACACATCATACGAGAACATAATATCGGCCTAGATGCGTTGAGATACATCAAAGATCAATCATAGATCTATCTGACTTCAAATCAACTTTAGGACTTCCATCATCGGTAGTAGTGGTTTACGAGTCTCCATTGGTGTACTAGCACTCTTTACATCCACGAAACCCAAACTTCTTCAAAACATCTGCGACATACTTGTCTTGACTAATGAAAATACCATCAGTCCTTTGTTGAACACAGCCCCAAAAGAAAGTGAGTTCACCCATAGAACTCATCCGAAACTTATCATGCATAAGTTTCTCAAAGTCTTTGCACAACTCCTTATTGATTGAGCCAAAGATGATGTCATCAACATAAACCTGAACAAGCAATATATCATCCTTGAGCTTCCTTATGAACAAAGTCTTATCAATCAGTCCCCTCTTGAAACCATTGTCCATCAGATAAGTAGAAAGGCATTCACACCATGCCCTTGGAGCTTGATGCAAACCATACATAGCCTTTTTCACCACAGACCTTATCAAGATGATCGGGATCTTCAAAACCGGAGGTTGACAAACATAGACCTCCTCATCAATAGTACCATCAGAAAGGCACTCTTCACATCCATTTGGAATACCACAAAATTCTTAAATGAAGCATAAGCCAAGAACAGTCTAATAGCCTCTATTCTAGCAACACGTGCAAACACTTCATCATAATCCAGACCTTCATTTTGTGTGTATCCCTGAGCAACCAACCTAGATTTGTTCCTTACCACAATTCCTCTTTTATCCCTTTTGTTTCTGAACACCCATTTTGTTCCAATAGCCCTTTTTCCATTAGGTAGATCAACCAATGTCCATACCTCTTGAAGCTTAAACTGCAATAGCTCCTCTTGCATTTATTCAACCCATCCTTCTTTTGATAATGCTTCTTCAACTCTCTTGGGCTTCTTTTGAGACAGAAAACAGGCAAACAAACAGTTTTGCAGATCTTTATGACTATTTCTTTTGTGAAGTGATCAGCAAAGAAACCTTGTTCGGAAAGGTTTTATTGTTCAAAGCTACGCTTCTTGTTTGAGCGGAGTATTGGATCTCGAGAATTTGTTCTTTGGGATGATTCTTATGCACCACGGTGGTAGGAATTGGACTTTCTATGATGATTGTATCCAAATTTGTAATATCGACATTGTTGAAAAAGTCATCCATATTTTCATCATCTGTGGGAGTATCCCTTTCTTCCAAACCAGGCATGTCAGGATCAGTTGGATACTCATCTTCACCAAAAAGTGGCTTAGCAGTGGGTCAAAAGAAAGTACTGTCATCAGAATCTGCAGTCGGGGTTGCACTTGTACTAGCAGTGGTAGTACTTGGCTTAGCAGTGCTTTCAGAATTTTTCTTCTTTCTTTCAATTTCTTCTACCGACACTGAATTATCATGCAACAACTCTTCTTTATCTTGATGATGATCACCCTTGCTTCCAGAATCCAAAACATCATCATCAGTGGAACTCTTCTTTTCAATGATGGGTGAGACAGGACCAGCTTTACACTTTTCAAGTAAATAGAATTCCTTTGGAGAATCAGTTTCCTTAGAATTTGCTTCTCTTTCAGAATCCTTTTGTGTACCTGTATCAATATTAGTGGATGTACCTGCAATGATAGGCTCATAATTCATAGATTTGGTTAGCATATCAATGTTAAACGACCGCTCGGGTCCTTTGTCTCGACACTAGAGTCTCTTCACTAAACTTAACATGTAAGTTTTCTTCTACAATCCTAGTCCTCTATTGTATACTCTAAAGGCTTTGCTATTTGAAGAATAGCCAAGAAAGTATCCATCATCCGCTTTTCTTGAAACTTGCCTAGGTAGTCTATGGTATTCAAGATAGTAGAGGACACAAAGGTTTAGGAATGCTATCATAGGCTTCCTATCATGTAACGACTCATAGGGGTCTTGTTATGAGGCTTCACTACCTTGCTTCTATTATGCACATAACGTGCGGTGCCTACGACTTCATTGGTAGTTGGTAACTTAGATTATGACAACCTTGTTCTAGCGACCTCAATTAGTGTTTTATTTTTCCTTTTCACTACACCATTACATTGTGGTGTCCTAACAATACTAAATTGTCTTTCTATACCCTTAGCCACGTAGGCGATTCATTACATCATTTTAAACTCGGTTCCATTATTACATCGATTACTTTGACCTTATGGTTTACTTGATTTTCTATCTTAGTAATGAAACTCTTGAGGATCTCACTAGTTTCACTCTTAGCGACTAAAAAGTATACCTAATAAAATCTACTATACTCATCGGTGATAACTAGGCAATCATGCTTATGGTTCAAACTTTTAACAAGGTAGGGCCAAATAAGTCCATATGAAGCATAAGCGATGGTTGTGTAATGGTGTTTACGTCTTACAAGAGGCTCTATGTTGTTTTCCTTTCTGACAAGCCACACAAAGTTCTCTACACTCATAAACCTTAGAAGATAACCCTCTCACTAAGTTACCATTTACTAGTTTATTGATTGTTTTGAAATTTAGGTGACCTAGCCTTCTATGCCATAATTTTGACTCATCAACTAATGCCTTAGCAAACAAGCGAGTTAAGGACCTATTAGGAATTACATCTTTCATGTTAAAGCGTTATATGTTTTCTTTCCTAGGTACTCTTAATTGCACATATTTCTCATCGGGCATTTTAAAATCGAGACAACACCACACACTCAGTTTCCCAAAAGTACCCAGTTTTCTTATCACATTTGAGAAACACTTGAATAAATTGTACTTTAGTCCACTGTACCAAATAAACCTTCTCAAAATCCGACTTTCCGGTTACGATAGTTCCTCGCCTACTATCTTTCCTCCATTTGGATCATTGCCAAATGCCACATGTCCTCCATCATAAGCTTCAAAATCCTCAAGGTTGCTCACATCTCATGTCATGTGCCCGAGCAACCACTATCAAAATTCCTTTGTCTTGTAACTCGTCGGTAGATTTCCACGCACATGATTTTAAACAAGTTAGTTCCTTTTGTGGACCCACTAATCTTGACTTGGGTGCATACATGCATCAACATAATCGAATTTCTTTAGGTTCATTGATGCACTCGGCATTGTGCAAAACCTTGGTCTTAGGCTTCCATTACCCATTAGGCGAGGCCTTTACTGACATAAAATGGTTTCCAACCAACGTATGGATTATCGCCTTTGGAATAGTTAAAACTTATTTTGATTCGGTGGTGATATTACTTAGCGGTGGAAGCAGTTTGCTAGCGGTGGATACATTTTGCTTAGCGATGGTTGGAACCCATTTGGGTGTAGCGATGATTATAGATTTTGTTTTACCATTCCTCATTAGCCTTGCTCTAGGAACCATATTTTTGTTAGGATGAGGGATTGTATTCTTTGAAAAGTTTTGATGATTTACCCTCCTTCAATGGTTCCAAACTTGTGGTTGGTTTTTATAACAATTTCTCTGTAGATGCTCAAAACTACCACATTTAAAACAAGCCTTCTTGACACATTGAAACTCATCTCCTAATCGGTGTGAAATTAGGCCATTGAAGTTTCTTTGATTACCCCTAGGTATGTATCTTTTCATCTGTTCCCTAGGTACCTCATTATAATCTACCACTTTCCTAGAAATTGGTGCTACAAATCTAGGCATAAGATTGACTTGTTTAGAATCAACAGACCTAACATTTTCTAACTTCTCAGATTATGTTGATTCAGACCTATCTTCCTCAGAATCTGATTCTCAATCCTCAATAATTGGACCATCAGATGACTTATCAGAACCTATCTTAGGTGATTCAGTCTTACTAATCTCTCCTACAGGTTTGTTGAAACTAAATTCACTACTAAATGACAGTTCTTTTGTTGGTGGTGCATGTTTCATTAAAGAGGGTGGTGGCATATTGTTGTAACCTAGGCCAGTACCATCTTTGAACAATTTTTGTCCAATTGGCTTATTTACCAAATCAAAAGCATATTGTGTTTTAGCAACCCTAACAACATGTTTTTCTTATTCTTCTAGGGCTTATTGTTTTACACTCTCTGCTTCTTCTAGTTTCTGTTTAAGCACTTTTATTTATCTATCCTTAAGATCAATTTCACCACCTAGTATGTTAATCTTATCTACATACTCAAACTCACATTTAATACAGAATTTAAGTTTCTCTTCAACACTCTCAAGACCAACTTTATAACCTAAGTTATCTAGTGAAAGTCTTTCTACTTTGTGGAAAACTAGAAGGGGGGGTTGAATAGTTTTACCAATTAAGACTTCGTTTTAAAACATTTAGATTAACTTATGTCAATCTATTTGGTTGTTTATGTTGGACGTTGATAGATAGATATATAAACGTGTAATGAAAGATAAAGAGTAAGAAGCATAACCACGACACGAGTATTTATAGTGGTTCGGCTACAAGGACACCTTCCTTGCCCTACTCCACTCACAGTCACCAACTCGAGAGTTCGTAAACCTACACCAATCTCCTTATGGTGGAGAAGACTTCACAACGCGATAACAACCTTTTTACGGTACAAAGCTAAATACAGGGTTCTTTCACCAAGGTGAACCACACCTACACAACGTCGCCTACCCTTTATACGGTGCTAGGCTAACCATCGGGTTCGTTCACACCAAGGTGAACCAAACCTACACAACGTCACCTACCCTTTATAAGGTACTAGGCTAAGTACCTAGTTCTTTCACTCCAAGGTGAACTACACCTTCACAACGTCGCCTACCCTTTATTAGGTACTAGGCTAAGCACCTAGTTCCATTGCAATGGAGGAACTACTACCACACTACACCAACGACTAATCCCAAAGGAGATCTACTCCTTTACAACATCATCAAGGATATCAATATCCTTGGATCTAATACTAGTCTATCTTGTACATGAAACACGCCATATCGAATGTACATCTAAGGCACCTTTCACTAATGCCTTTGACTAGATCTACAAGACACCTTTCACTAATGTCTTGTGTCTTCACTTCTAAGCACCTTTCACTAATGCTTCTAGTCTTGACTTCAAGCACCTTTCACTAATGCTTCTTGTCTTGACTTCTAAGCACCTACCACAGTGCTTATGCTATAGACGATAGATACCCTTCACTAATATCTTCGTCTTGACACTTGAGACATCTTTCACTAATGTCTTCAACACTCCACTTCTTTGAAGAAAGAAAGGAATCATCAACAAGAAGACTTGATGGCCTTGATGATGAGGAAGCATGGCGGTCATGGACTTGAGCTTGCTCGACTTCAAAGGTGGTGATCTTGCCTTTAATAGGAACCTAAAAGATCACAAAAACAAAAATACAAACATAGATCTCTTGGATGCGAGGTTAGTGAGTTTTTAACTCAGGGAGAAAGTGTGTTAGAAAGGGGTGAGAAATAAATGGCTCACTATTTATAGAGGAAAAATCCTACTGTTCCCCGGATCCCACGGATCCCTACGACAAGAGATCCGGCTAGCACAAAGCTAGGGCTCCGTGGAACGCTCCTCTTTGCCCACGGGTATTTTGGTCATTGGTCATGGGTCATGGGTTGAACCATGGATCTTTGGCTAGATACAATGTATCTTTAAGTGCAATGCACTTAGTCACTTGGGTATGGGTTGATCCATGGGTTATGGATATCATCCATGTGTGATATAAGCATGATGTCATGCAATGGGTTATGGGTCAAGATCCATGGGGCATGGGCTTTGGGTTGTACCAACTACATTCAATGTATTTGCCCAATGGATTGTGATACTTAAGTTTCTACCCATTTACATTACCCAATATACTACATACTAGTTATGTGTATATTATACCCAATTATGTAAACACTAGTTGTTGTACATATGTATTCCTAAATCATAAAATCACTTATACTTGTTTTAGTGTTTTATGTGAAAGTGTGAATATGTTAGAAACTATTAGTTCAAACCATTTACATATTTTATTTGTTTCGTTAACATGATTTTACGTTTGTTATCGAAAAAACATTAGAAGATCGTAAAATATAAATAAGCGTTTTTACGACTTTTTGTATTAACAATCTCCGTTTTGTTGATGACAAAACATAAAATTATTTTAAGGAAAAGCTAAAATTAGTAAAAGTTTGAATTTGTAGTTTTACTTTCTTCTCCCTTTTTTGAAACAAAAGTGTTTGAAGGAAAGCAACACATCGTTTTAAGAAAATCATGTGAAAGAAATAAAAAAAAAAAAAAGGAATAGAGAGCAAGTAACGGAAGCGGATCTTGTCTTTACTCCCTCTGTGAGTCCATCCCTATGTAAGGCGTCAAGAAAGTGATACTAATCTAGTTTGTGTGCAAGTAAGTTTGCAAAAGATTTCGTCTAAGTGGCGAATGTACTCCCCTTGATGATTGCAATATTGCAAGGGATGTCATGAAATGTAAACCTAGTATTGCAAGTAATTTGCAATGTATTGCTGACATAAAGCTCCCCT
This sequence comes from Chrysanthemum lavandulifolium, assembly GCA_022545495.1. Lineage (NCBI taxonomy): Eukaryota > Viridiplantae > Streptophyta > Magnoliopsida > Asterales > Asteraceae > Chrysanthemum > Chrysanthemum lavandulifolium. The sequence continues at coordinate 78,494,560 of CM040246.1, forward strand.
AGCTTTAAGATGTCAAAGTCTTCATGTGTAAATTGAATAACTACAAAACAAAGGTTAGAAAGCAAGTATAATTCACAATTTCAAGCAAATGTGGTTCAAGTTAGTAGAAAGAAAGCTTTACATCTCACGGATCCACGGTTCCCTCTAATAGGGATCCGTCTAGGCAGTCTGAGGCTCAGTATTGGTGATTAATTTGACAAAAGGTGATATAACAAGTAATGTTATCACAAAATGAGATATGAATACAAAGTAATCATATGCTCAACAAAATAACACGTAGCATGTAATTCCATTTAATAAAACTAGAGTTATGATATACATGACTCTAAAAACTAAGAAAATAAGAAAATACATGACTAGGAATTTCTAAACCAACTATCGCGATGCTAGGACACCACTAAAATCTTCTAGCTCGAGTTTTGTTTAGGTTTAATCTCGTCGAAGCGTTCGAGGAGATGATAGAACATGAAACGTTGGTCTTCTCGTACTTCATGTATCAAACTTTCAACATGTTGACAATGATAGCAATCTTTGTCATGGCTAGGTAGTGGTAGTGGAAGAAATGAAATGGCTTGATGCGAAGGATCAAGTGAAGCGGCTTAATGGAGCTTGAAAGGTGGAGGATTGGTGGGCGCATTTGAGAATGGCTCGACTAAGAATGATGGTGGTGATAGAGAAGTGTCAACTTCCATATGGTCGGGTAGTTGACTTTGATGATTTCTCATAATCCAAATGGGATTATATGATGGAAGCAGCGAAAAGGAAGCCGAAGCAAGTGTTGACTCAACACCTTGATTTTGTACCATTATTCCTCTAATGAGAAAAATGTTGTCGGCGAAGCGGATGGGGCGGCCTAGGAGGCAAGTCCTCTAAATTGTAGAGGTGTGGTGATGATATTGGGGATGTAAATGAAATAGCTCTAGGAACCAATGGTGATGGTTTAGTGGAAATGATATTGTTTGGCCTAGGAGGTATGGTGGTGTTTGGCATAGGTAGTTTTGTGGGTACTATCCTTTTAGGAATTGGTTTGATTGGATGAGGAAGGATCCTATCATTTGTTGGCTTGACCGGAGATGATTCGGTTGAAGAGATTTCGTGTATAACACGCGCCTTTTTCATGGGTGGTTCTTTGGTGGATAAGTTACTACTTGGGGTTTTCCTCATGATGAGATGATTTCAAGAGGTTTGCAAGGGTTTCTAAAGTCTTGAAAATTACGAAGAAGGTGATGACTATGGAGCTCCTAACAAAGTGGTTTATAAACCAAGAGATTTGCAAGTGCATTTAAGCCTTAAGCCATTAGGATTCATTTGAATGTGATGATTAACATGCAAGATTCAACTCTGAGTTTGCTTGATCTAGGAACTCATTTAAGATGAGATGGAGTGTTTGAGTTAGGAAGATGAGTTGAAATGATTGTTTTATCAAGATTTGACATAAACTGTCATCCGGATCCCATGGTTCCCTCATCAGAGGGATCCGTCTAGGCTAATCCTAGGGATCGGGCTATTAGCAGCTATGAAAGAGTGGAAATGATGTTTCTAAGATCTAAGATCTATATCATCTTGAGTGTTTCAGCCCTCCTAAGTGTCTTAAATGAAGGGGTGCTTAAGTACAAGAAGGTAATGAGTGATGTAGCTAATGATTGCCTTTTATGGAAGGATTTGGAACTTTCATGAGTACCAATGAATGAGCAGGGATGACACTAAAGATGATAGGGTAAATTGAAGCTAAATGATCCTAGATATTAGGTTGTGACTTAGGATAGTGTTTTGGAAAATATCCTAAAGGCTTTGAGATGGGAAAACTAGAATTTGATCAACTTTGATCAATTTTGAGGTAAGGATGATTTATGATCAATTTTGCCATAATCGAAAGATTTCAAAGACTAGATGTGAGGGATCATGTGAGAATGATGAGTGATCTAGAGAGCGGAAGAGTAATGGGTTCAAGTGAAAACGATAGATCTACAAGCGTCTTGAGTATAATCTAGGTGAGTTGAGTAGGAAAGGATCTACTTAACTTGATAAGGACTTAATTTTCCTTAAGACACTATGTTTAGCTTAGTGTGAGGTGTTCTAAGGACATGTTTGAAATACAATGCTTGCACTTGCATTTTACATTTCTTGGATCACGGTTCCCTAAAATTAGGGATCCGTCTAGCACAAACTTTGGGATCCGTCCATCGCTCAGTGAGAACCTTTACTAAAGGTATGCAATGATCTTGACAATGCATTATATTCCAAGGTTAGTTTAAAGGGGTTCTAACACTAAGATATCAAATGAGATCGAGCTCACAAATAACACAGACGGTTTATCAAACTTAACAAGCACTATTTAAGAAACTCAAAACATATTTACGATCTAGATTACTAAATCATTTGTATTAACAATGACGTGCAAGGTATATGTCAAGAAAGAAAAAGTAATTGATAGTATTCACGACAATAGAGTTGTGAGGTGCTAGTTCAAGAAAATCCTATACTTCATCGGAGTTGTTGTTTTGGTCAGCGGAGCAATGAGCTATGTATAGTCATTACGGATGGTGATTAGCATACAATGAACTTCATCCGTGAAGTCATGTAGCTCTTCCGATCAAGGCAAGATAATCGCTTGATGAGGAAAGTGGTTGTGATTAACTAAAAGAAAAATTAATTTTACAACTTGTTTGATTAGTAATCCTAAGACAACGCAAAGTATTTCCATTGTAAACTTACTTTAGGAAAACATAGGAGTATAGATTTCTCAAGTGAGAGATTGAATATGAGACTACTACTAGCGGTGCTCAATTACGGCTAAACACGACAATTTTTACGGGTGATTCCATATACCTAACTTCCATCAAGGAAGCAATTCAACCGTTAGGTCAAATTGAGTTTCTAGTGCAATAAGTTCTCCAGTATTCATTCTCAAGTTAGGAAAATTTATATTCCAACAATGGCGTATCGAAGAGTAACAATGATGATACTTTGCTTCGTTTTTATTAATATTATTCTTGAAACTACTAAGGTGACGAAGGTGTCATGTTTAAAAATAAAAATCTAAAGTTGTCCATAAGGTGAACAAAAATGGTTGTGTGAGCTACTTCAACATATGTTGTTGGAAAGCTCGAGTTTGGATTTTCGGATATGACCAATTATATTTGCGTTGCAAAATAACTTACTTGAGTATATCGGATGAAATAATCAAGTTGTCAATCCTACTATGAAGCTTGGAAAGCGATCATGAAACGGAAAACGGGAGAGTACATCATCAACACAAGTGTAGGTTATGATCCGATATACATTCTTGTGGTTTTTAGAAAATGACACAAGAAATCATATAAGCACATAAAACATTATGTTGCACATATGACAAACTTAACAAGAAGCCTTTTAGTATATTACATGTTTTAAACATTTTTGAACTTATATGACTTATCTAAGTATTTAAACTAACATTTTCGACACACCTAGATGTTATCCCAAACACTCCTTCAAATAGCACATTGATTAATAAAATATTACTAAATCGACAAACAAGAGGATGAATAGCAAGGTGATGAAACCACATATGTTATTCAAACTAACAAGCACAAAAACTATTTGAGATAAGCAAATAATCAAGTGATGCAAGGTAAGACAATTAATCATTTAGCATAGCATATGAAAGTTCTTTTCATCGCTTTGTGTTAAATATAAACATGTATACCAAGCTTGATTAGTTTCATTTATGTTTATAAATATGATCAAAACCTTAATTTCAAAAGAGGACACATTGTTATTCAAAGATGAAAATATTCGTCTCCAATTAGATCAAAAGTTGTACAAAAGTTATGACCGAAAAATGACTTTCTATTATAAAACAATGATTCTGTAAATTTTTGTTTTGAATCAGTTTATGAAATCATTTTAAATGGAAATAAACTCAAATATCTTTAAAGCGATAGGTGGCGACTTCTAACTACTTACGGTTAAAAGTTATGAATTTTGAAATTGAGACAAAATTGTCTTACGTACCACGGATCCCTTGCTTGAGGATCCGTCGATCTGTTTGAGGATCCGCGGATCGGACACAAAATTACAAAATGCATGTTTTGACCCGACGAAAAAGTTTAACCTTTGTAGACTTTTTAGTGATGTTATATTACTCATTCCAATCTTTATTCAAGCTTGAATGAACATATATCAAACACAAAACTTCAAAGAAAAAAATCACTAAGACACTTTTCATATTATGCTTATTATAAGATAGAAGCATATATCACCATTTTATCCACAAGCAATTTAGCAGGTCCTTGACTAATAATTGTAACTAAGAGAACATACCTTTGCTTTATTCCCTTTATATGGTTTTAGAAACCATAGACGCGAAATACTTTATGATCTTCTAAGATACCCAAATCCTTTGCTATATTCCCTTTTTATTGTTTTAGAAACCATAGACGCGAAATACTTCATGATCTTCTAAGATACCCAAATCCTAGTATGAAGAATTATCAAAAGAAAATGTTAGAATGATCTATCACTATCCAACATATGATGATTTCTAAAAACATGACCTTTTGTTTTAAGAAATTCCCTTCTTTGTAGTTTTCAAACATACGGATCGTATCAAGTTTTCAAAGTACAATATACAAAAAAAACTTGTAACGAACCTCGATGCCAATTGTGGAAAACTAGAAGGGGTTGAATAGTTTACCAATTAAGACTTCGTTTTAAAACATTTAGATTAACTTATGTCAATCTATTTGGTTGTTTATGTTGGACGTTGATAGATAGATATATAAGCGTGTAATGAAATATAAAGAGTAAGAAGCACATAACCACGACACGAGTATTTATAGTGGTTCGGCTACAAGGACACCTTCCTTGCCTACTCCACTCCCAGGTCACCTACTCGAGGTTCGTAAACACTACACCAATCTCCTTATGGCGGAGAAGACTTCACAACGTCGCTTAACCTTTTTCGGTACAAAGCTAAATACCGAGTTCTTTCACACAAGGTGAACCACACCTACACAACGTCTCCTACCCTTTATATGGTGCTAGGCTAACCATCGGGTTCGTTCACACCAAGGTGAACCAAACCTACACATAATCACTACCCTTTATAAGGTACTAGGCTAAGTACCTGGTTCTTTCACTCAAGGTGAACTACACCTTCTGGCGTCGCCTACCCTTTATTAAGTACTAGGCTAAGCACTTAGTTCCATTGCAATGGAGGAACTACTACCATACTACACCAACAACTAATCCCAAAGGAGATCTACTCCTTTACAACATCATCAAGTATATCAATATCCTTGGATCTAATACTAGTCTATCTTGTGTATCGAAACACACCATATCGAATGTACATCTAAGGCACCTTTCACTAATCCCTTTGACTAGATCTACAAGACACCTTTCACTAATGTCTTGTGTCTTCACTTCTAAGCACCTTTCACTAATGTCTTGTGTCTTCACTTCTAAGCACCTTTCACTAATGCTTACAGTCTTGACTTAAGCACCTTTCACTAATGCTTCTTGTGTTGACTTCTAGCACCTACCATAAGTGCTTATGCTATAGGCGATAGATACCCTTCACTAATATCTTCGTCTTGACACTTGAGACATCTTTCACTAATGTCTTCAACACTCCACTTCTTTGAAGAAAGAAGGAATCATCAACAAGAAGACTTTAGTAGCCTTGATGATGACGACATGGCAACTCATGGACTTGAGCTTGCTCGACTTCAAAGGTGGTGATCTTGCCTTTAAGAGGAACCTAAAGATCACAAAAACAAAACTACAAACATAGATCTATTGGATGCGAGGTTAGTGAGTTTTAACTTAGGGAGAAAGTGTGTTAGAAAGGGTGAAAATAAATGGCTCACTATTTATAGAGGAAAAATCCTCATGTTCCGGATCCCACGGATCCTACGACAAGAGATCCGGCTAGCACAAAGCTAGGGATCCGTGGAGCAACTCCTCTTTGCCCATGGGTATTTTGGTCATTGGTCATGGGTCATGGGTTGAACCATGGATCTTTGGCTAGATACAATGTATCTTTAAGTGCAATGCACTTAGTCACTGGTATGGGTTGATCCATGGGTTATGGATATCATCCATGTGTGATATAAGCATGATGTCATGCAATGGGTTATGGGTCAAGATCCATGGGGCATGGGATTTGGGTTGTACCCACTACATTCAATGTATTTGCCCAATGGGTTTGTGATACTTAAGTTTCTACCCATTTATATTACCCGATATACTACATACTAGTTATGTGTATATTATACCCAATTATGTAAACACTAGTTGTTGTACATACGTATTCCTAAATTATAAAATCACTTATACTTGTTTTAGTGTTTTATGTGAAAGTGTGAATATGTTAGAAACTATTAGTTCAAACCATTTACGTGTTTTATTTGTTTCGTTAACATGATTTTACGTTTGTTATCGACAAAACATTAGAAGATCGTAAAATATAAATAAACGTTTTTACGGCTTATTTGTATTAACATACTTCTTTTCTCAGACTCTCATTAATAGCTTTAAGAGATTCTAAGTTATATTGACATGATTTAAAAAAACAACTAGAATTTTTAGAATCATTAGATACCTCAGAATCTGAGCCAGAAGATGAAGCATAGGCCATGAGAGCAAAGTTATGCTCTTTAGAAGCTTCACTAGCAAGAAAAGTTGCATTAGGACCTTCTTCATCGATCACTCCGGTCATAATCACCAATACCATCTTGAGCAACCAATCTTTGAAGAAAAGCAGGCTCTTGATGCCTTCTTGATGCCTTGAATCCTCTTGGGAGCTCGACATTCCTAGCAAAATGACCCTTCTTCTGCGGTTAAAGCACTCCATCTTGCTTTTTCAAATCCACTCTTCTTTGACCATCATATTTGACTGTCTACAGGTCCTCCTCAAGAACATCCTAGCTTGCGGTGATTACATTTCCATTTGCCCTTTGAAGATTGATTTCATCAAGATCATCGGGATCAATTTAATCGGATCTGATTTGAGTACGATAACTCTTGGTTGTAAGGTCGACTAGGAAGCGCATATGGCACCATCACTAACATTATCACTAACGGTGGTATTATTAGCAATAGCGATGGATACTTCATAGCGGTGATAGAAACATCACGAGAATTCCACATTCCTGTGACACAAAAGCAATGTTATGTGTTGATGAGGATGAGTCGACTATGTTCTTTTCGAGACTCATAAACTTTCGAGTTGTTGTAGAGATTGTCTAGAGTCATCTTTTCAAATTCATCTTTGTTCCTCCACACAGATATACATGACCCATTCGGTGACAAACTTGGATGAACTTGAGATTTATATCTTCTTGAGCAACTTTGTAATCCACCAATTTCAATTGGTGATCGGTTTACGCGATGCATTATAAGTGCCATCAAGTTTTCTCCACCGAGGCGGTGAAGTTTTCAAGCGATGCTTGAGCATGTTTTCTGGATTTCTTGGTAGCTTCATTACAAGCAAATCTTGTTTCAACGGCATCCATTAATTCCTTGTTTGTCTCATACGCTCAAAGTCCAATGCATACTCATTAGGTATTCCCATCACGAGAATACTATGAGCTTTAATCTCGACTTCCTTCAGCCTTGTCAACCTCGCTAACAATCAAGGTTGCAAAAATCGCTAAGCGGTATCAAAGGCGGTCGGGTAGAACTAGCGATTAATCGAGATTAATCGGTTGGATTTTATATATAAAATTATAAAATTTTGAAACTATATGCGATTGGCGATCTAGCCAATTTTTTTTTGATTTGGCGATTTTTAGATTTTTGGATTTTTTTTTTTCGATTTCTGATTTTTACCGTGGCGATTTTTCCGATTTATCCGGTTTTCGATTTGGCGATTAATCGGCCGCCTAAAGCGATTAATCGATTTTATCCGATTTTTGTCGATAACGATTAATAAGGCCGATTAATGAAAATCGAGCGACTAATCACCGCTAGCGATTAATCGGCCGCCTAGGCGATTTTACAACAAAGCTAACAATGCTTATATCCTTACCATCATCACCCTTCTTAGGAAGAGTATCACCATTCTCGACAACATCCTAGATGGTGTAGTCGATCATCTTGATGTATTGCCTCATTCGCATTCTCGAACTTGATATTCACCACGCTTGACATGGGTACCTTTGATCAATAACCATATGAGTTTAATCGGACATCTTAACTTTTCTTGAATAGAACTTTACTTGACTTCTTCTTGATTACGGTTTATAGATCACAAGCTCGATACCACTTGTTGATCCCAGTTGAGCAAATGATCCTTATAGAAACCCGACTTAACAATAACTTATTAAATACTATACGGAATATAATATTTAACCTTAAGAAGAAGAACGATAATAACACTTAAACACCTTAATTATATTAATAACGAATACTCTAAGCAGATATTAGGGTTTTACAACTTTGAAGTGTATCGATCTTAGATATATCAAAACACACGTATATCTAATCTAACCTAGGACCTCCTTTTATAGGCTAAGGAGTCCTTTACATAATCTGTCGTATCCTACAAGATAAATATCTTTTCCATATTTATCTAATACAAATATTAAACCGACTAAACAAACTAGCAGTGCTTACAATATACTAACGGTGGTTACATCTTACTACTAGCCGTGGTTTAACTTCAGCAGTGAATTCCTTCTTACAGCGGTGGTTTCTTATACTCTAGCATGATGGTTCCAATACTTAGAATAATTCTGATCGGTGGAACCTAAAACCAACATCTATTTTACGTTTTCATATTTTTTCGTCCGTTTTTATAAGTTTTAAATACATTTGTTAAGTATAAAACCGGATGAAGGCGGATAGTGATTCTTACGTTTTCATATGTTTTATAAAGCGTATAAAAGCGTAAGAAAAGCGGACAAAAGCGTCATCGGTTATGAGATGTATTGTGGTGATAACGGAGGATTAACGATACAAATATTTTAACTTGCGCTAGGAGATAATGGAGAAATAATTTCACCATTGGTCCTCGTTGACTAATATTACGGCGAATGGATGTTTGGTGGCTAACTTTACTAGCGGAGGATGTTTGTGTGCCTAAAAAATACAGAGATGTAAAGCGGGACAATGGACAAATCATATAGATATATTTTGGACTTTATAGAAAATCATATGGGTATGTTGATGATATTTATCGATACCAACAAATTTGCATGGTGATAATGGTATTTTAAATATTACTACGTGTTTGAAAATTTTAAAAATCGTTGATAATATATTTCTTAAACCCTCAAAATAACCTTGAACCATACTAGGGTGAAAGTAATCCCGACCGACAACCGGTCGACGCCCGATTTTGACCAACAACGACCGACACAAACCGACTTAATTGGTCGGGTTTGGGATGGGTTTTCGGCCTTGTCGGGACTCGGGTCGGGTCGAGAGTCGGGATTTTTTCGGGATAACACAAAGAAAACCATACAAAGCGGTTTGTTTCGGGACTCGGGTCGGGATTCGGGATTACCCGAACTAAAATCGGGTCGGGATTCGGTTAAAATTTTCAACCTTGTCGGTTTCGGGATGGGTCGGGACGGGTCGGTTTCGGCCCGATGCTCAGCCCTAAACCATACAATTACTTTTGGTCTCCCTCTTCTCTAAAATTTCAACAACTTTCTCTCACAAAAACTCTTTTACAAATCGCTCTCTTTAAATATCTGGCCAATAACGAGGCCAACCTATCACGCACCAACATGTACTCGGATCTGTTTCATGCCCTTCTTCGCTTGAGCCACCATGCCGCGGAAAAAACCACAGCGAATCACCACCGTCTTCGCCATGTTCTTTGAAAACCACCGAAACCACCACAATCTAGATCGAAATAATATACCTTATGAGCGCATACCGCACTTGCTCTCCTTCCGGAGTCTTCAAAAGTGGTCAATCGAGCATTCGAGCACCGTATCACGAACGGAATGATTAGATCGGTTTAGGCATGAACCACGACTAGTGACTTAGATATGAACATGTATGCATGCAATAGTTAGAATAATATAAGATATAAAAGAGAAAAATGAGAATTGAGAATGGAGGATCTGGGTTCGTGTGAGAGTTGGTAAGAAAGAAAGGCAGATATAAAATGAGGAAAAAGACAAATATGCTTCTAGTAATTTTTGGACAAAGATTCTCTCAACTTCTAAACACAACTTGAGTCAAGTTAGGGTATTATGAGCCATTGGATTTGATCCAATGGTTCTTTTGATTTGAGCCATTGGATCAAATCCAATGGCTAATAATACCTAAACTTGACTCAAGTAACTTGAGAATTCTCTCCCATAATTTTAGCCTTTTTACTTTTTAGCCGTAGATCATAATTTGACATACTAAGGTCAATGTTAAGGGTATGGTTGTCCTTGACCAACGGCATAGATATTGAGTTTTCTCCATTAGCTCAACCGATTAATGACCTATCACCCATAACCTTTTCAAAGTTATGGTTGGCACAACAACCGCAAGTTTCATTCTCTTTTTGTGTGTCTTTGTTTTTATTAGTTTTGTGAGGTATGTTTTTGTTGTGATTGCGGTCGCTTATTAGCTAATTGTGGTTGGGTGTTGTCTTGGAGAGAAATTTGATGTGGCGGTGTGACCACATATTTATGATTGCCGTTAGTATTGGCCTAACATATTACTTTTAGCCTTTGTATTTTAGTTTGACTTTCTATTTGAACCGAAATGATTAAGGCCCGTTTGGTTTGTATGTGTGTTTAGGATTAAGATTTGGATTTGGATTTGGATTTGGATTTAAAGTAGGATAGAGAAAAAATATATAATTAACTAATAAATAATCATTTTTTATAATTTGATATAGATTTTTTATTTAATATAGACTAATATAAAAAAGAAAAAATTATAGTCGGATCATTTTAAACTTAAAACCCACCTTCTCTTCTAAAAATATGTGGGTTCATGGAGTTGAGTCCCACTTTTTAATCCAAATAATGTCACTAAACTTAAATTCTAAAGAAATAGGTGAATACCAAACAAGCCCTAAATCTACTTATCTGATCATAACTCTCATTATTACAAACCTATTCAATAAACAATGTTTATTTACTAACTCAATTGCTAAAAAGTAGGCCCGTCTAGAAAACAGTGACTTATAATTAGTATATATACTAAAAGGCAGGACCTTAAGTTTTGCAATGCAAACATTAATTGCAAACTTTCCCAACTTGGCAAAAATAGTCCACGAGGTTCAAGTGGTATTTGCAAAATAAGTCTGCATCATTAATTGCTATCTATAGCAATCGGCAAAAATAGTCCCTAAGGTTTAAGCGGCGTTGCAAGGTAAGTCCTAACCAAACATTAAATGCAAAGTTTCACAACTTGGCAAAAGCAGTCCACGAGGTTTAAGTGTCGTTGCAAAGTAAGCCATGTAGCATTAATTGCTATCTATAGCAATTTGGCGAAAATAGTCCCTAAGGTTTAAGTGTCATTACAAAGTAAGTCCTTTGAAGCCAATCCCATTGCATCGCGGGTTTCTACTACGTTATTCTTGTATATGTTTGGGGATTTTCATGAAACAATGGGCGATTATATTGATTGAGCCCTACAGTTACTTGATAGCTTTGTTACCTATTCCATTTGGAGCTGCGGTATTTTTGTGGTAAATTACATTCATGCATTTAAAATTCATGTGGGCATTGATACTTTTGAAAGGAGCGTTGTTTCGTGGGAGCCTCCCATCTTAATGGGGAGTAAATACAACCTTTTAAAATGCATTGTATTAGTTTTATATACTTCGTTACTTGGTCATCTTATGATAAGTGTTCATCTTAAGGGGAGGGAGTGGTACCCTAATACCCGAATTGTCACATCACCTCTATCCAATAAAAACCCTCTAACTCAAAACTATCCAATTCTACCTTAACACTACCCTAAGTGTAGGGAGTGGTCACATATCCTACCCAATTTTTATTTTTTTTATTTTTATTTTTTTTTTCATATCTTTTTAATACATAAAATCACATACAATATTAAAATAAAAACATACCATTTCATTAAAAATAAAAACATTACATAATACTTAAAAAAACTACAACTTAAAAATTGAAACTACAACTTAAAAAAAACATTACATAAGTTGAAATAAAAAACAAATGAAACTACAACTTAAAAATTGCAAGCCCATCATGTTTAGCATAAGTTCACATTTTGGGCAGAGCGAATTCCAACATAAGCGGGATCACGAATATGATCATGCGGCTCCAAAAAAACTTCATCTCCGTTGTGTATTCTTGAACTTCGCCCCTCGAGTTGTGTAGCCAACAATTGTTTCGTAGCGCATCCTTCCGCGTTTTCTTTCAAATATTTTGTCTTCTTTTGTGTGTAGGAGTTGATTTCATCCATAACACTTGAGGCCAAGCGAGGAGGATGCGCCTTGCTTCTTTTTCATCTTTCTTGATTCAAGTGGAGGGTGGGGTCTTCATTCATATCGGGATCGGTGTTGCTTGCGATTCATACTCCCCGACTTCCTTTTGAAGAATTGCTAGTCGCATGCAACATCTTGAAAACATTCTTGCTCCGCCCATTTGTCATGACCTCGACAACCTCCATAAAGCTATGAGCAAATTGTCTATTTTTATTGTATAGTAATCCGCCTTAGCTTGTCTACTTGCGTCAAGTCGTTGTACCCACTAGCCTTATGCGTTTCTACATAATATACAAAATAATAAAAGTATAAACTTATACAAAATAATGTAATTGTAAATAATAAAGTATAGATTATGTAAAATAAAAGTATAGCTTGTACCACTTGGAGGTAGTAGTAGTTGAAAATACCCGTGGCCGTGTTCATTGTTTTCCACTTTGTATTCAACGCATGATAAGTTCGTGAAGTCGAACCCAAAATTGCCTTATAATGCTCGAGAATCCGTTTCCAAAACCTTGGACTTTTGTTCATTACCGACAACACCACATTCGGATATTTGAATCCATGCTTTCACCAAAGCCTCCTCTTGTCTGCGTGACCAAACTTCACGGGCCTCCTCCCGAGAAGGCTTTTCTTCCTACGCATCGACTTCTTCAACGTCCTCATCTTACGTCTTCTTCGTTTGGTGGTTGTTGTGTTTATTACAAACTCTCGTCTTCGTCATTGTTTTGAGCAGGAGAACTTCGCTTGTAGGAGTGATGTTGTAGTGTTCGGATTCATTTGAGGAGGACCCATATTATATTAGTAATATTGATGTGGAGATGCGGGTTGTGGAGCGTAAAATTGGTTCGAGATGGTTGAGAATAAAATTGGTTTAGGCGGAGTTTGTTGTGGTTGCGGATGAGCAGGTTGAGACCGACCTTGACCTTGAGGTGGAAATTTTTACCTCTTCTTGGATCCATGGTTTTGTGTTTTGAGAGATAAGTGTGTGTTTTTTTTTGAAAAAATGAGTTTGGGATATATGGTTTTAAAGGAGATTTTTTTTTTTTTAACAAGCAACTAGCGGGTTGCTAGTGCTAACGAGTCCAAAATTTCAAAAAATGGGAGACCACCGATCGGCTTCCAAGCTTAGATATGGTGCCAGAGTTCACTACCGAGCCCGGCGGTGTTACCGATCGGCGTCAAGTGCGGATTAGGTGCCAGGCCCCAGCTCCTCCCTCTTAGTATTATGGTTTGTTGTATTCACAAAAATGTAGATCGGTAGGACAACTTTAACTTGAATGTCTTTTTAGCATAAGTCGTTGTCCGTCTTATAAGCAATGGCTACAGCAGCTCAGCTGGTCCGGGTGGGCCTACGCTGAAGTGGTGCGGTGGCTGAACCAGTGGCCTTTTATTAAATCTCTACTGGTGAATCAGCAGGTTTTTAAAAGTGAATACCAATTGAGCAAAAATCATTTGGTCTGGTTTGTTTTATAATTGTTGTCCACTTTCAAATTTTAGTCAATAAAAAAAACTAAAAGTAAAATGTGATATTTTTATTTATTTATTTATTTAAAAGCGATAATTTTAAGCGTCTCATGATATTAACACGAAAATAAATCTAACGTGTTACAGCGAAACTTGAGCCTCTGTTATTTTGGTTGGAAAATTCTCCATGTATTAGAGTGCAATTTGAGACATGTGCCTGGTAGAACAATGTGTCAAGCTAATGATAAACAACTTGGGGGCGTTTGGTATGGTGAATCGTCTGAGATGGAATTCGTGAAAGAATGGAATAACAAATAATGAGAATAACCTAAGAGAAAGAAAACAGATTACACAGTTTGGTACAAATAGAAATTGAGCGCAAATTATATCAAGTAACTGATTCTATCGTTTGGTTCAAAATATAGTAGAATGAGAATGATGATATTCACTAATTTAGCCATAAATTAATTTGTTAAGCTTTGTGTTACATTTTTTGTTAAATTCATCTGTTGCCACTTGTATATTAACAAAATTCACTATCATAAATATCTTTTCCAGTTTCTATAAAGTTGCAAGACAATATATATTATAACATAAAAAATCCCAAACATCATTGTAAGTTTGTAACCATCTGAAGAATAATAGGCAGCCTAGTATGGATTCGGTTTGCACATTGACATCTTCATCTAATATCCATCCAAGGTGTTCTACTTCTGCATAATTAACTATATTGTTCTTGTTTTCTATATAATAGAAGAGCAGCAAACCTATAATCTGAATATGTTCCCTAATATCTAACATGTGTCCGCTAATAATATTAATATCATATCTTATAAAAATTAAGATGTTAAGCATACTTAAAATCAAGCCTCGAAATTGTGTTGCGTATGTTCATATATTTGGATATTGAACATACTTTTATCATTCATAAGAAGATCAAGCCTGGAATGATGTCAACGCAACATTGAAAACGAAAAAAAATCAGATTTGTTGGTGGGGTGAACCAGTGAAGAAGGAGACCTGGGAAATTTGAAATGCAAGAGAAGTGAATTAGTGATTAATAGGGTTTTGAGATTTCCCCAAATTGGACAACATGTGCATCGCACATGCCTTGTACCTATATTCCCACTTTTTCAATCACTTCTAATTCTCCACAATAATGGTACCGTGAATCACTAATGCCTAAGGCATTTGACAATGATAACCGTCGCGTCGGTGTGCATCGAACTTTCTGGTTTTTAACGTTAACGTCGCCAAAAACAGCGCAGCAATAACGTCTCATAGCAGCATAACACCACTAATATTTCGTATTTTGATTTCAACACTAAACTAAAGCAAACACTTCGTTTATTAAAGCTAAAACAAACATTTCATTAAAACTTAAAACGTATTACAATCGAGACTAAAAAAATACAACGAAATAAAATAAAATACAACGAAATAAAAAAAATACAACGAAATAAAGCGTTACAACAAATTAAAGGAAATGGCGAGAATATGATCTCTTGCGAGGTTTGAAGTTATATTTTGCGATGATTCGATCTTTTAGTCGTTAATCCTTCTTGCGACCGTTGGATCTTGCCCTCGATGGCGTCATCAAAACTTTATCTCTTCCAACCGGATTATTGTGAGATCTTTTCTGCTTGGCGGCCCGTCTGGCCGCCGGAGACTTCGTTTCATCTGACTTCGTTTGCCATAGTTTCGGTGAAATAAGGTGACAAGCTCGTTCTCAGGTGCTTGTTCCCCAGTACTTGTTGTAGTCTCGGATCTTGCTTTCTTGGTAGCGTTTCTTTCCCGTGGGCGAGGTTGTTCATCTTGACGAAACAAATCCTCGTTTGTTTGGCTTGGGACTTCATAGGATTCGTCGGCCGGATTCGGCGTGTTCCATTTCTTATAATGGCCTTAAAACCTCCCAAGCGTCTTGAGACCAAAGTTGATCCACTGGTTTCCTCGCGATACCATTTCTTTGCCGTTACATCGCATCACTCAACTTTCCCACCGTTGATCCGGTTTCGCGCGTTTGTAATGAGAGTTGAACTTTGTGCATATGTCGTTCAAAGTTTTCCACTTGCTTGTGACATGTCCTTGTTGCGCCGTTGAAAGTTGTTTTTATTGAACTCATTTCGCACCCGATACCAAGCGTATCCACAGGTTGGCGCTTTCCGACTTTCGGATCCTCAAAGCGACTATGTAACATGTTGCAAGTAATGATTCCTCTCACAGAGTCAACGTGCGTTAACAACAACCGCCTTCATCGAATCAAGCTGGTTCGGGCTCGGGGTCTTTGGTTTCTTTGATTTTAAACTTAATGGGACCTTTTCCTTTTTGGAGGAGGCGTGGGTGTGTCGACAACATCATGTGTTCGGTTTGTGATTGTTGTGATTGTTGTGTGAATTGTAGGTTTTGAAAGTTGGAGTTTAAGGTGTTTTGTTGGTTTTGTTGTTGCCAATCTGAAATGCTTGATGTTGTTGATACATTTCTTGGCTCGATAAGCCTAGTGAAATTTGGGGTTTGAAGATGAACCAGCGTTGGGTTAGATGATGAACTTGGGTTTGAGGATTCCACCACCGTGAGAAGATTGTAGAAAGTATCGTCGTTGCCTCAGACATTGTTTTTGCGGTTAATTGAAGTTGAAAGATTGAGAGTATGGAGGATTTAGTAGTGGAAGTGTGAAAAGAAATGGTGTTTTAATTGGGTATTTATAGTGGTAAAAAGATTTTTGATTTTTTTTTTGAAAAATAACGACTACTAGCCGTTTAGAATTGATTTTAAATTTTTTAAAAATAACGGCTAGTAGCCGTTTAAGGATGAAAATGTAAATTTTTGAATTTTTTATTATTATTTTTTTTATTTTAGCCTCCCTTAGCACTTTGTTGCTTTGTAGCGCTTCTTTCTTCTCTTTAACGCCGAGGTCTGGCAGAACAGCGGCTATAACGATTTTTCATCTTTAACGTCGTTATGGCGTTCTGGTCTTCAGTGCTCTAATGTGTCCATTCTTTCTATTCTTCACATTTTTGGAGAATGAATAAAGTGGAAAGAGAATGGTGTTTTGATTATTGGTTTCCTTTCCTTATGTGAAACAAATAGAGAAAAGACCCTCATTCCTTTCTCCCCATTCCATTCTAGCGTATCAAACAAGCCCTTAGGGGAATTTGCATTCCCATGACCCACGAGGCCACGATAATACTTAATGCCAGTGTGACTTGATATATTGTTAAATCTAAGATTTTTGAAATGTGAACTAACAAAAACGCCTTAATTTTTGGAAATAAAGTATCCTTGATACCCTTTTTCGCTTCGAATATTGTGAGGTTATAGTCGGTTATTTGTACTTTTGTCTCAATTTTACACTTTCTCACATACTTATTATATACTAATATTTTTTAATCTCATTTATGTGTAAATTGACAACAATAAAAAAATTCGTGTTCTTTAATTTGATATTCAGTTCGATATATTTTTCAAAAGCTTTATTTTAGAATTTTTCGTAAAAAACAACAAAAAATCACAATATTTCGTAATATACTTATATAATATATATAGACAAACTCACTCCTCTTACCTCCCAAGAATCCCTCCATCCTTCAAAAAACCTCTTCTTCCTCGTACGAACCCTCTTTCCTCGTTGCGAATCTCTGCGAACCCTCTTTACACACCCATTATAAATTCATACCTATCACGAACCCATTGCAAACCCCACCTATTACGAAACTCATTCTCCCTCTCACCCTCCATCCTACATTTTGAACATGCACTTCACACACTCATTAGTATTTGAAACCCCACCTAATTCAACCTCATTTTTTTTTACCTTCTTGTTTTATTCAATTTGTCATTTTATCAACAATTTCATATTTCTTTTATCATTTACTACGTCATGAAAGACTTGCGATCTTTTTTTTTAACAATTTTAATTGTTAGTTTATTCAATATTTAGTTGTTGTGTCTTTTGTTGAAAATTTTAATATTTATAAGTTATGACTTTCGAAATAACAGTTAGTTTTTTTTTCAATTTCTGTAATTGCAAAGATTTGCGAAATAAAACTAGATTAAAATGACGAAAAAGGCATATATTTGGAAATAAAGAGTCTAAAAATAGGTACAATTGAAGAAGAGTATTCTTGACATTTAGAAAAACAGTCATAGTTTTAGTAATATTACATAAAAGCAGTTAAATTGAAAATAAATGTTATCTTGAAAAACAAAATTGCAAATTTTCCAACAGTCATTACAAGATGAAAAGAGTATTAAAAAGAACAAGATTGCATAAATATTAGCGGATAAAATGGACCTCACTGAATCATTAATTTATCATGTTACTAAACAGTAAACACAAACTGTTTTGATTTGAAATTTTAACTTGAAGACTAATGTTGAAAACATAACGTTTAAACAGAACTTAATCAGCATGTAATTTTAATTTTGAACTCGAACTGTTAATACAAATCTGGGCGCTTCTCCTCTGAGGATTAGTTTAAGCTAACTCTTGAGAATAGATCTGTATTAAGTGAAATCTTGGTTGCTAGCGCTAAGAAAATCAACACGTTAGTCTCGCATGAGCAGGGTTCCTGATCAACCTCCGGCGTGAGGTAAATGGCTTTTTAGAGATGAGATGAGTTCTAGAGAGAGAGTGTGTGTGTTTGTTACCGTTTGAGTAGAGGTGAGGCCTCTTATTATATGGTTGACCTTTACATCGTGTTCTCGAGGTCACGGGTCTTGAGAGAGCAGTTAGTGGCGTAAGTCATTGCGAGAGGTTGTCGCTTCTTTGTGATGGTGATGTTTTCGGTGGGAGTTGTCCCTTTCCTTTTGGGGCGAGGTTGCGATACCTCCGATCTAGAAGATTCCTTACCACTTTTCATAGGCGCGTCTCTTGTCCAGCGGAATGGCTTGTTGGCCATTCTTGGGTTGTGTATTAGTCCAGCGGAATGGCTTGGTGGCCATTCTTGGGTTCGTGTTTAGTCGTGGCATGGCTTGGTGGCCATTCTTGGGAGTATTACATCTAGTACTAAAGTCCATGGTGGACCGTACTTGTGTCGGGGTCATCGTGATCAAGTCCCCAGTCTAGTTGTGCTTGTTAGTCTCATTGCAAGCATTGCTAGACTAAGTTTGCTAGTGTAACATGGTTGGTTGTATCGTGGGAGGCGGACCGTTCTTGGTTTGTGCTTTTGCCGCGTGGCGAGGTGTGCGTTCTGTTGTCCATTGGGGTTCATGAACCGTCCTCGGCCGCATATTCTACGGTGATGGGACGTTTAGTCTTTTTCCATCTCGTTCGTTGATCTGGGCCAATCTGGGCCGTTAGTTATGGGCGTGACGTGGCGTGTTCTTTGATGGTTCGATTGACCGTCCATTTTACTTTTGGGGTATAAGTGCCGTTTCTTTTTACTTTACGATTCTTTGTTGCCATTTCTTCTTATAAGTAAAAAGAAAATCCTCCACTAAGATTTGTGTGTGCGTCCGACCTCACGCGAGTTAGGTCTTCTTTCTTCCTTATAGTATCATGGCTAAAAACTTTTAAGCGATTTCACACATAAATTGACACGAGAAGGACCTTGACGTTTTGCTCGAAATATCATATCCGCTTCACAGTGCACCCCGCTTTCCTAGTCCGAAGCCACTATTAGGGATGCTCCGTCGGGTAAGATAGGAGTATACACTAGGTTCTTTGAGTTTGCAACTTTAGGATACCCTTTCCGCCTTTTGTGTAGGGTTTTGGAGTATTTTCGGATCAATTTGTCGGTTATGCGTACTAGCCGCCGCTAGGATTAGCACTTTGAGATCCTTTATCGTGCCAGGTGGCATACCAGCGTGCCACTTGTTTAGGAAATTTTATTATTCGGGGATGAAGGATGGTTGGATGGCGCTAGAAGCGTAGGGTCTAAATCCTTGATTGTCTTGGGTGTGTTATACCGCCCCGCTTGGATTCCGTGAAGAAGCGGAAGGAGTTCTTTTTACGGGTTGTATGTTGTTTTCCATTATCAATCTCGTGGAGCGAGCGTTTGATGGCCGTGATCCACTCCGGTGAGCGATGATATTGACTTTGAGCTCTGCGTCGTCTTGACACGATCGTGCTCCTTTTAAAAAGTTGTCGAGACCTTTTCTATGCCGTTGGACTTAGCCGTGCTTGGGATGATGCCAGCACGCGACCTACCTTTAGGTCTTCGGATAATGAGGGTGGGTAATTTGTGCGTCTTGTTGCCTTTCCTTGTGTCTTGTTGCTAATTTGTGCAATTTTGTTTGCAGATATGTCTCTTTCGCTTTCATTAACCGGCGGGATCCTTTTGAGGTGATATCAGGAAAGGACTCTTGGGAAGGTGAAATCATTTGCTTGATGAGGCCCCAGACCGAGTTATAGAGCCTTGAGAATCTCATTACCTTAGTCAAGAGACTACGTGGACAAAGTACAGTGGCTAAAGGCGAGCGGCCCAGGAAGAAAAGAGTCAGAAGCAATGTTCCTACCAAGCGGTAGGAGAAGAAGAGACTCGTGTCTGGCCGTGAAGGGCCCCGGTTCTGTTGGTATGATATATATATATATATATTTTTTTTTTTTAAAAAGTGGCGAAGTGTTGTTATCACGGGGACAAGGCTGCGGGGTCCGCACAGCTTATGATGAGTCGATTGGGTCCCCATCCACGAGGTAACCCGTACATCATCCGGCTCCTCAGGATCTTCAAGTCGACCGGATTACGCTTCAAAGACATCCGCCCCGCCCATCGGGAAGATTTGGGTGTGGATATGTGGGACCTACGAGGCCTTTTGTGCAATAGGAGCTCATTGGTGGGTCTCCTCTGCAAGATCCTCTCAGTCGCGGACCCCGGACCTCGGATGATGACTTCTACGAGTCTTTGTCCGTGGACAACTGCGGAGCAAGAATATATATGTCCGAGTGGTTGCCTACCAGCGAGTTTGAATGGATGACCACTTGGGTTTGCGAGCATGCTAGACAATTTGCCACTCCGGATACCTCTCTACCTGCGTAATATGCCTCGCACGGACTTGCTGGGCGGTACAACATGATGATTGTTCGTGGCGTGTATGTCTTCGAGTGCGTCTGCGGTGCGGTTGAGCTCAATCGAACTAACGGGTTGAGCAGGAGACTCGAAGGAAGAAAAGATAGAGGCTCTTAAGGGAAGATTCAAGTATTGAGTCGGATCTTTGCGACTTCGGACTCTCCGTGGCGTGTTGGTTTATTAGAGTCGAGTCGGAGGAGGTGAGGAAGTTGCGAGGCGGGTGGCTTGAGTTGGAAGAATGATTGCACCGGGATGAAGCGACTTGCCATTTTGGTGTGGAAAATCTTGAGTTGAAGGAAAGGTTACGGTCTTCTGGCATGCATGACGAGTTGAAAGAAGCGAGTCAAGGCCCTTGGTTTGTTAGAGGAAAAATTGAAAGAGTGCGAGGAGAGAGTCCGCGGTGAGTATGATGGTCGACTCATGCATTTGGATCGAGAGGTTGGCGGCACTCGACCAAGATTTTGATGAGGAGCTTTTAAGTACTCGATGGCTATTGAGGGCGAGGTGGGTGATTGGTCATGGTTTCGTAGGGCTTGGATGGCATTCAAGCAGTCGAATGAGCTTGAACAAGGTTGGGAGATTTTATTGGCAAGGCCATGTTGAAGAGCTAAGACAAGGCTTGGAGGTGGGATTGTCCATGGTTCTAAAGGCGACAATTGGAGCAAATCAAAGCGTACAATCCAGCGGGCCAAGGAGGTTTATCGTGAGTCATCATCCGCGCGATGATGTTCCTTCCCATTCTTGACTCCTTAGAAGCTTGCAAGGATTCGTCCACAGAATTCCTTATGTCGACTTGTGCTTCAAGAGGAGCGGCTAGCACACGGGGAGTTTGTTTTAATGCTCCGGTGGCGGAAGGGTGCTCCTTCCCAATTCTGCTCGAACCCTTACTAGGCGCCCGCGCTATTGCGCATATAAGGAAAAAAACATCGGGCCTATGGTAGAAATTTGATGTATGGAACCCGAGTTGATTGTTTAGGGTTGAGCACCAAATCACTTGGTAGGGAACCTCATGGTGATTGCCCCTTTGGCCCGACCCTTCCCGGCTGATACGTGGTCCAAGCGGGGAGGATGAGAAGGAGGAGGAACAATCGACTCATGATGACATGTTCGACACTAAGCGTGCTTGATGGTTCAAGAATGCTTGAGGTTGTCCTTTGTGGGCGACATTTAGACTATGCAGCCTTCTATCTATCGTGAAGCTTTAACTATTTCCGTTGGGGTTGGCAGATTCTTTGCGGTGCCCACTTTATAATCCGGGGTATGCCTCGTGTATTTATACCAAACTTATTTAGTATTTAATGAAACTGTTGGGTTGTTTATCGTTTTTGTTTGATTGCGGGGTTGAGTATTAAGACTTTGTACCTTGGTCGTGCTTAAGAAGTCAGGGGTATCACAGAATGAACAATGGGCTTGCAATACCACTTACATGCACGAGTCAATTTTGAGGTTGCTAAATCACATGTCATGCGACACTTTATCTGGTCGCGGTTGTGAGAATTATGCAGGTTTTAACACTTAAAAGAAAATGATTGCATATGTATTTTGGAAAATTTGTAGAGCGGGCGAGCATCTACATTTCATTTATAAAATATTACAATAGAGATGAAAAGTTAACGTTCCCACATTGTGGGATCGGTCGTAATCAACTTACAAAGATGGGGAAAACCTACCTACGTTTAGATGTAGCATTTCTTGAGTTCGCAGATGTTCCATGTCATTGGGTGTCTCCCGTCCATGACTCGGAGTTTGTATGTTCCTTTTCTATTGCTTCAATCACTTCATACGGCCCCTCCCACTTGGGACCAAGCTTTCCGTGTCTTCGCTCTGCTAGCCCGTTGTTCGGTGACAAATTCTCGGGTGCAGAATACCTTGCTTGAACCTTAGAGTTTTAGTATCCTCCATTTTGCTTTGCTCTGCGCCTCTTCAATGGCGCGGTCTCACTTTCTCTTCAAGATGTCTAGGTTCAGCGAAGGCTGGCGGTGTTGGAGACTTGGTGTCTGTTGTGCAGGAAGCTTAACATTCAATTTCGACAGGATAAGCGCTTCGATACCGTATGTAAGGAAAATGGAGTTTCTCAGTTGCTCGTTTTGATCATAGTTCTATGCGCCCGAGCACATGTGGTACTTCTTCCACCCAATCCTTGCTTCCTCTTTCCAATCTTGATTTGATCACCGTCCCCAAGCTCTTGTTCGCGCTTTCAACCAACCCATTTGCTGCGGATGCTTCTACCGCGCAAACATTGTTTAATGTTAAGCTTGACACCAATCTTTGAATGGATTGTCGCGGGCCCTTTCCGTTGTCAGACACTATCTCTCGGCAAGCCAAAGCGGCGGACTATGTTATCCCAAACAAACTTCTTCACTTGCCTTCACGTGATGGATGCTAAGGGCTTGGCTTGATCCATTTGGTGAAGTAGTCTATCGCGACAATCATGAATTTAACTGCGGGACCCTCAGGAAAGGTCCATGATGTCGATACCCCACTTGTAAAAGGCCATGGGGAAGTGATTGGGGTCAAATTTTGTTCGGATTCTTGGAGTGCCGGACGGTGGACTTGGCAATCTTCGCACGAATTGGTTCGCGTGCATCCACATGCATTGTCGGATAGTATCCGGATCGGTTGCTTTGGCGACCACAGCCCTTGGGCGGAGTGCATGCTACATGATCGCCGTGGTTCCATAACACGTGGTTGGCTTGGGTGGGGCCTACACGCCAGACCAAGGTTCTAGAAAAGATTTCGGAGCAAAATTCCGTCTTTCAGCGTATTGCCTTGCTTTGATCCATGACTTCCTTGCCTTATTGGCATCTGCGGAAGTGTTTCGTCCGTAGATACTCGATCGGGCGTCATCCGCGTCCCCATCCTCTTCCACAA
Source organism: Chrysanthemum lavandulifolium (assembly GCA_022545495.1). Taxonomy (NCBI): domain Eukaryota; kingdom Viridiplantae; phylum Streptophyta; class Magnoliopsida; order Asterales; family Asteraceae; genus Chrysanthemum; species Chrysanthemum lavandulifolium. The sequence continues at coordinate 78,518,305 of CM040246.1, forward strand.
TTGCGGTACTTCCTTTTATTCATGGACTTCTCGCTTCAAGATTTCCACGAGGACTGTTTTGTCGGTGGACAAAGGCGGTGGATGCTATCTTGCTTAGTCGTCGACCTGCTTGTTTGACTCAGGAACTGTTTGATTGAGAATGTCAGGAACCACGCAATTAGTGATTTGGCCTTTGCGGATAACGCACCATGCTTTCCTCCTTTGCCCGTATGCTCCGTTTATCGGTTTGCCACGGTAAAGTCAGCGTTAGGCGATAAGTCCTTGACTGCATTTGTGCCGCAATCCTTAGTCCTGCGATCGATTGCCTCGTGCTCGGCCGTTGTTGGATGCCTCGAACTCGAAGCGGAGGCGTGGGTGAACTCATCGCCAAGGCTCGTCAAGATTAAGCACACTCCGGACCGCTTCTACGCACGAGGATCCGTCCGTGAATAGGCTCCATGGCTCAAATCTTATTCTTTGATGCATTTTCTGTCGAGGTTCCTTCATACGGGATCTCGGCGATGAAGTCGCGGAATTGTCCCTTTATGGTGTCCAGTGCGAAGGTGATGTCATGCTCGTCGACTCTATTGCCACCGGTCGTTCTTCCACTCTTTTCCGTTTTGGTGGGACTGTTTTAATGGTGGTCGTGATCACCGCAACCGGTGTGCTGAAATATCTCCATGCAACTGCGGGCGCATACACCGCGCCGGGGACGAGCTTCTCAATTGGATTATAATTCGTTTACGGGCCTTTAAAGGCGCGGTGACGAAATACTGTGGTGTTGCCTTGATTCTCTTTATGCCAACAAAACCGCTTCTGACTTCGAGGCGCGGCCGGTACATGTCGAGTTCTTCCTTTGGTTGTGGAGCTATGACCATTGGTAGGTTAGCAATGTCTTTGCTTTATTTCTTTGAATACTTGCTCTGCCTCTGTTTGTCCAATAGAAGTCGCTCTTTTGATGCACTTCTTCATGTCTGAAGAATGGGAGAGACCTTTCCGTGACTTGGACATGAAGCAGTGAGGCGGCTAGTTTTCCATTCGAGGCTGCACTTCCTTTTTGGTAGTCGGAGATTTGAGGGTGGCTACGGTATGAGACTTGTCAAGACAGCGGATGCCTCTTCTTACCACATGACCTAGAAACACTCCTTGTTACGCCCCAAATGTGCACTTCTTGGGTTAAGCTTCATATTGATGCTCCTTGGGTCTTGAATGTTTCCTTTATGTCTCTGAGCACCTCTTCTTCGAATGACTTTTGATTACTAAATCGTCAGCGTACACTTCAAGTTTCTTCAATTTGCTTCTCGAGCATACATCCACAAGTCTTTGGTATGTGGCACCTGCCGTTTTCGAACCAAAGGGCATTTTGTGTATGAAGATGCCTTGGTTTGTGTAAACGCTGTCTTCTCTTCATCCCGGCCGCCATCGTATCGGTGGTACCTTTGTATCGTCAAGAAAGCATTTGAGCGGGTATCCATGAGAGGACTCAATCTTCGATCAATTTCCGGCAAGGGTAGCAATCTTCAGGCGAGCTTTGTTTAGGTCCTTGAAGTCTACGCATTCTCGGCTCCGTCGCTCTTTTGGCGATGCGGATTAGGCGACAATCATGGTAGTGTACTTCCTTCATGATCCCAGCGCCACTAGCTTGGTGACATCCTCGTTGATTGCTTTGTTTCTTTCGGGGCTGGCCTCTCTTCTTACGTAAATGCGGGGCTATAACCTTCCGGACGTTAGGTTTATGTTCGCGATTGTCCGCGGGACTCGATCATATCGGAAGGTTCCCAAGCAAAGATGTCCAAGTTGTTCTTGAGTAGGTCATGAGGCTCTTCTTTCCTTCTTCGCTCAACCCGCCCCTATTGCGACCGTTTGGTGAAATTTTAGGTTAATTGCCGCGCGACTCATGCTTTCACCTCTGTGGTTGTCTGGCGGACTACGGTTCAGCGATCATTACGCATTCAACGGAACTACCTTGTCAGCATGCGAGTCACAATTCCACCTTGAGTAGGAAATTTTAGCATCCGTGCGCGTGGATGGCACTATCATAACGACTAATCCGGACGTGATGATTCCATTGTAGGGGATGGAGACCGCGAACCATGAAATTCATCAAGCGGTGGTGAGTTCTCCTCATCTCCCAACGTAACTTCGGAGGATCATCCTAATGGCCACGAGTTCTCCACTAAAACCCAGCGGTGGCGTCGTGGCGGAATTAGCCTTTGCGGATGTCGGACTTAGCTTGTTGAAGCAATGCTCGTAAAAGTACTTCGGGCGCTTCCATTGTCCACGTACATCACATGGATTGTGCATCCTTCCACGTCCGCTTTGATCACGGTGGATGATCATCCCAATCATCCGGATATGGGGAAAGATATTTCCATGCTCGAAGACTCCTCGGAAGCGACTTGGGTTTGACGAGCAGCGCCAGTGTTGACCATGTATATGGCATGGGCTTTTCTTTGGTTGCGGTCTCTTTCTTTCCTCCTTTGGGGCCGCCATTCTTTTGTGCTCCATTCTTGATCTCTTTGACGGATGTCTGGTTGCCGGACTGTTGCCTCCTCTCTCTGTTTCTTCAGCTGATAGCACTCGTCCGTGTTGTGCCCCACTTTCCTGTGAAATCTGTCACACCCTCGCGGGCGAAACACGAGGTGTAGCGGAGGAACATAAGCACAAGATAATAGAACATACCAACATTAATATTTAAAGAAAGAGTAAACCATTACAATACAGGATTAGCCGTCATCGGCAAATATATTACAAAGTTTAGATTCCAAAATATTGAGTTTTATTACATAGCGACATGGCGACAAGTGAAAACTTCTTTATGCAAGACTTGATAGAAAAGTTTACTAACGATCACAGAAATGCATGAGATAAAAGCGGGTCAACTATGAAAATAGTTGGTGAGTAAACTCGTTTAGCGAAATAAGAAAACTCGTAAGAAAAATTCAAAGCATTCGGTCGGCGAAAATAGTTCTCAAAGCAAAGGCATTGTGTATCCACTCGGTTCAAATTCGCCCATACAAAACTTGCAACTGTGTGTACACAACCCATTGCACAAAATGTAGTGCTTCAAGTAGTCAAGTGTAAGTGGTCATAATAGTTCCCAATATAGTACCATGAATATAATAATGTAGGGATGCTCCGAACATAGGAGGCTTGCCTTTGCTCCAACAAGGGAGACTCCTTTGTCACTCGACCACCTAGGCGAGATTTATTGAGGCAGCCCACCAACAAGGCGAGACTTCTTTGTCACTCGACCACCTAGGCGAGATTTATTGAGGCGCTCCCAACAAGGCGAGACTTCTTTGTCACTCGACCACTTAGGCGAGATTTATTGAGGCGCTCCACCAACAAGCGAGACTTCTTTGTCACTCGACCACCTAGGCGAGATTTATTGAGACGCTCCACCAACAAGCGAGACTTCTTTGTCACTCGACCACCTAGGCGAGATTTATTGAGACAGCTCCACCAACAAGGCGAGACTTTAGGACAAGGTCATAACATATGCAGTTCAATAAGTTCTAACAAGTCATAATTTCGTAATTAAGTTCAAGGATTTGATTCGAGTTCACAAGTTCTAATTAAAGAGTTCACAAAAGTAAGAATCAATATAATTCAAGTATGGTTCATGCATTTCGCCCAAAAATATAGTAAAAGCGGTAAAAGGGGTGTGATTACTCACTTGGTAGCGGTGTGATGACAAAAGTGAGTACACGAGGTATAATGTGATCGTCTCACGGGACCTATTACGAATGATATGATATGTCATGAGTTGCAATGTAATGTTATGCATGCACTCCATATGTTATTTATACCATTTACGGGTTTTGAAAATATTACTCGTCGTGAAAAATACTCTTTTGGCGTCTTGACCCTTCAAAAATGACTTTACATGTTTTCGTCAAAATGTCATCCTACAATGGTTTTATAATGATTTTGGTGAAATTACCACTTTTAAATCAAAAACAATGTCGTCGGAAAAATCATGAAATTAACAAAAATGGCTTTGGAAAACTAGCCGTAAAAGCGGTGTCGTCGATCGTTAGAGAACGAACTCGACGTTTTGGAAAGTTTGTATCGATATCTAAAGTTTCAGTTCGGGAGTTTTCGTCCAAGGTCTCAATCATAAAGATATTAAAGGCTAAAGATAGTGATTTTTGTTAATTGTGTGCGAGAAAATGAGTTTCGCCAATGTTTGAACATCCGTAATTAAATCACTATAACTCCGCTTGACAAAGCGGCTTTTGTTTTGAAAAATATGGCCGATGAACTTGATTTTACTAGAAGACATTTCGTTATAAAAGTTTCACATCATGGCTAAAAGCGCATAAACATGGGCGTTCTGACTAGTGAAATACTTGTAGCGTAAAAGTAATATGGATTTTCGAGAAAATAATAATTCTGGCAACTTTATAAAAGCGTGCATATATTAAATCGTTTCAAATCCGTTTTCTCGTAAAATATGTCCTTAACCGTGTCGAGTAAACTAATATATTTTTGAGAAGTCGAAATAATTTGTGAAGCTTAAGGCTCGTTTTTGACTCGAAATATGTAAAACTGCTTGCTGAAATTTTACGAAAATGTCGTTTAGATCGTCAAACTTCAAAAATTCACCACGGCTTCGTTATAACTCCGTTTTATCCGTTCAAAAGGCCACGGATTCGTTTTAAAGTATATTTTCTAAATCTCAAGGCCAAAATGTCGTATCAACTGTTGGTTTTTCCAGAAATCGAATTAAGGACAGAGCGTAAAATATAGTTTACGAAAATAGTTTTCTCGGACAAAACCTATTCTAATCCCTTCAAATCAACTCCAAAGCTAATCTAATCCTACCATACACCTTCTTAGGGTGTCATGGGTTCCTAATCACCATCAAGACCAAAGAATAACTTGGGAATAATTATAGGATGACTATAAATATATATAACTTCTAAAATCTTGAAATAAATGGTATAAATCACATAACATGCATATAAGCTCCAAAATGAAAAGATGAATATGAAATGAAGAGGAAACATGAAAATGAAAGAAATCAAGCTTACAAATGATTATGATGAGGTGAAAGTAACAAGGATTAAACTTAAATACCCTTGGTTTTATTTCAAAACCAAATAAAGAGTATATACTAGATTGTAATAACACTTGAACTAGCAAAATTTGATGATCCCTTTGAAATCTCCTTGGTGGCCGGTTTTGGATGATCAAAAGAGAGAAGAGAAGCTTTTCACCACTTGTATAATAATTGAGAAAGGAATGAGTGAAGAAAATATGAAGATTGTGTGTAGATAAATACATATAAGACTTTTGTTACCAAATTTTAGATACATCCCCCCCCATAGGCCGGTTATGGGGGGATTGTGTCCCATATATTATATTTTTTTTTTTTTTTTAAATATATAAACTTTGTGTATACTTTGTGTAATAATTGATAAAGGTGTAAGAATATATGTAGAAAATGTACAAGTATAGGTAAATGAAAATTTTGGTATAAGTAAGTTTTAATAGCTCAAAATAGGATGTAATGAGATGATAAAATTTTAAAAATACTTTCCTTGTGAAAATTGGTGATAAAATAATTATCGTACAATTTTTAAGAAAAAGCGACGTAATAATTAAACTTTAACGATTAATGTACCAAATAAATTAGAAACACTAGGAAAACTAAAAATATAGTTTTATAGACTAAATGTAAGTTTAAAAATACCTCGGGATCATTTTGAAAGTAACGGGTTAAATATTTAAAATAATAACTCACGCGATAAAAATTATTAAATATAAAAATTACGCGTTAAATGTGAAATGAAATGCCATGAATGAATTAATATGATGCATATATAATTTAAGAAATGACCGAATTTGAGAATTGTGACATTCTTCCCATGTCGTGAATCACGTCCCGTGATTCGATTAACGATACTATGGTCCGAACCTCGACAAGAGTTCTAAAGTTCATGATCGTCGAGCAGTCTAAATGATCATATCAATGCCCATGCGTACGGGTTCCCATTCAACTAAGTGCGTGCCGTGATTAGATTAGATAGGATAAACTAGCCCAATATCGAGCGTAGCTCTCGAAAGACCTTTAGGTAGTCGATTCTAATTTAATCTCACAACTCATCAAACAAGAGCGTCATGAGATTAAACTAAACCGACTTGAGTAAACTTGTCTCTTAGCTTGATTTTCGCAACTCATCAAACAAGAGCGTCACTAGATCAAGCTAGGAAACAAGTTGTTAGAAAGGTAGGATTCCAAATCCTTGAATGAAGTCTTTTGAAAGATTAAGCTCGATATTCGATTTGCTTACACAATCAAATCCAATCAACAAAATATATAACAACTAAGGTCGATATCAATAGGTCTCAAATTAAGCAAGGTCGTGAGCGTGGTAAGAATTGGGAGGAAGTTATGCACTCAAAATCATGTCGCATTTAAATAAAGTGGTTGCTCAAAAGAATGTACCCGTTAAGCGTCGCGGGCTTCCTCGGTACCCAAATAGAATGCTCGACCACGTGCGGAGGAATTTCAATGTTACGATCTTGTGGGCCTTCTATTGCTAATGCCAAGTTTGGACGATTTCCTCCTTGATTGGGAGTTCTTTTCGACTTTGGGCGGTATTGCGAAGGTGATCTAGACTTCCACACTCGTAGCATGCTTTTCTCATCCTTGATTCCCGTTACTGTTGGAGCAATTTCGAGAGAAGTGGCCGTCATCCACATTTGCCGCACCTTGGCGGTCTCACAGTGATGATAATTACGCCAGTACACAAAGGATGTGGACCTTTATATCTTTGCGCTCTGGTGAGTCGCTCCATAGTTCTGGTTATTCGTTGCCTCTTGTCTTGTTGACCTGGTCTCGGCTTCCACAGGTGATCCTCCCATCGCTTTAGTCCATTGTTTGAAGTACCTTCTCCGTTGTTGGTTCGTCTAGCATCGAGATGTATTATAATTTGGGTGAGTAGATCCGCTATTCTAGCGGCGTTGTTGTTTGGATTGTCATTGTTGTTACCTCTGGCGTGTGTTTCTTGCGGCCATGATCTTGCGAGAGGACCAAAACATCGGGTTGAGTAAGCGACATTCGAGCGAAGTCGGATGAGGTGCGAGCGGTGGTAATGTGTGTTATAGTGATCGAAATATGGCGAGGAGCGAGACATGCTATGTCTAACAAGTCGAAAGATGGAGAAGAGAAGATATAAAGAAGGTGCGGTAATGTAGGCGTGAGCGTAAAACATGCCATGCATACCCACCCGACCAATGCAACTTCGGTGACGGACTCTAAAGACTCGACTAAACATGATTTAAAACTACCACTCTTATCATTGCATGGTTCTTCATAAATTAGACATAGTTGATCGGGCTATGTATAATTTATGAGTAACAATCTAGCGATAGAACTAGATGACTTCGGATGATGTTCAATGTTTAATAAAATAATATACAAAAAAAAAAAAAAAATTTATTCGGTTATAGTTGTGATTTTTATTTTTGAAAAATCGGCATTCTCTATAACCTTTGGCTCGATACCAATCATGGCACCCTCATGGGAGAAACACGAGGTGTAACGGAGGAACATAAGCACAAGATAATAGAACATACCAACATTAATATTTAAAGAAAGAGTAAACCATTACAATACCGGTTAATAGTCATCGGCAAATATATTACAAAGTTTAGATTCCAAAATATTGAGTTTTATTACATAACGACATGGCGACAAGTGAAAACTTCTTTATGCAAGACTTGATGAAAAGTTTACTAACGATCACACGAAATGCATGAGATAAAAGCGGGTCAACTATGAAAATAGTTGGTGAGTAAACTCGTTTAGCGGAAATAAGAAAACTCGTAAGAAAAATTCAAAGCATTCGGTCAACGAAAATAGTTCTCAAAGCAAAGGCATTGTGTATCCACTCGGTTCAATTCCGCCCATACAAAACTTGCAACTGTGTGTACACACCCATTGCACAAAAATGTAGTGCTTCAAGTAGTCAAGTGTAAGTGGTCATAATAGTTCCCAATATAGTACCATGAATATAATAATGTAGGGATGCTCCGAACATGGGAGGCTTCGCTTTGCTCCAACAAGGAGACTCCTTTGTCACTCGACCACCTAGGCGAGATTTATTGAGGCAGCTCCACCAACAAGGCGAGACTTCTTTGTCACTCGACCACCTAGGCGAGATTTATTGAGGCGCTCCACCAACAAGGCGAGACTTCTTTGTCACTCGACCACTTAGGCGAGATTTATTGAGGCAGCTCCACCAACAAGCGAGACTTCTTTGTCACTCGACCACCTAGGCGAGATTTATTGAGGCGCTCCACCAACAAGGCGAGACTTCTTTGTCACTTTCGACCACCTAGGCGAGATTTATTGAGGCGCTCCACCAACAAAGGCGAGACTTTAGGACAAGGTCATAACATGTGCGGTTCAATAAGTTCTAACAAGTCATAATTTCGTAATTAAGTTCAAGGTTTGATTCGAGTTCACAAGTTCTAATTAAAGAGTTCACAAAGTAAGAATCAATATAATTCAAGTATGGTTCATGCATTTCGCCCCAAAATATAGTAAAAGCGGTAAAAGGGGTGTGATTACTCACTTGGTAAACGGTGTGATGACAAAAGTGAGTACACCGAGGTATAATGTGATCGTCTACGGGACCTATTACGAATGATATGATATGTCATGAGTTGCAATGTAATGTTATGCATGCACTCCATATGTTATTTATACCATTCTGGGTTTTGAAAATATTACTCGTCGTGAAAAATACTCTTTTGACGTCTTGACCCTTCAAAATGACTTTACATGTTTTTCGTCAAAATGTCATCCTACAATGGTTTTATAATGATTTTGGTGAAATTACCACTTTTAGTAGCAAAACAATGTCGTCGGAAAAATCATGAAATTAACAAAAATGGCTTTGGAAAACTAGCGGTAAAAGCGGTGTCGTCGATCGTTAGAAAACGAACTCGATTGTTTTGGAAAGTTTGTATCGATATCTAAAAGTTTCGATTCGGAGTTTTCGTCCAAAGGTCTCAATCATAAAGATATTAAAGGCTAAAGATAGTGATTTTTGTTAATTGTGTGCGAGAAAATGAGTTTGGCCAATGTTTGAACATCCGTAATTAAATCACTATAACTCCGCTTGACAAGCGGCTTTTTGTTTTGAAAAATATGGCGATGAACTTGATTTTACTAGAAGACATTTCGTTATAAAAGTTTCACATCATGGCTAAAAGCGCATAAACATGGGCGTTACGAACTAGTGAAATACTTGTAGCGTAAAAATAATATGGATTTTAAGAAAATAATAATTCTGCAACTTTATAAAACGTGCATATATTAAATCGTTTCAAATCCGTTTTCTCGTAAAATATGTCCTTAACCCGTATCGAAGTAAACTAATATATTTTTGAAAGTCGAAATAATTTGTGAAGCTTAAGGCTCGTTTTGACTCGAAATATGTAAAAGCGCTTGCTGAAATTTTACGAAAAATGTACGTTTAGTCGTCAAACTTCAAAAATTCACCACGGCTTCGTTACAACTCCGTTTTTATCCGTTCAAAAGGCCACGGATTCGTTTTAAAGTATATTTTCTAAATCTAAAGGCCAAAATGTCGTATCAACTGTTGGTTTTTCCAGAAATCCGAATTAAGGACAGAACGTAAAATATAGTTTACGAAAATAGTTTTTCTCGGACAAAACCTATTCTAATCCCTTCAAATCAACTCCAAAGCTAATCTAATCCTACCATACACCTTCTTAGGGTGTCATGGGTTCCTAATCACCATCAAGACCAAAGAATAACTTGGGAATAATTATAGGATGACTATAAATATATATAACTTCTAAAATCTTGAAATAAATGGTATAAATCACATAACATGCATATAAGCTCAAAAATGAAAAGATGAATATGAAAATGAAAAGGAAACATGAAAATGAAAGAAATCAAACTTACAAATGATTATGATGAGGTGAAAGTAACAAGGATTAAACTTAAATACCCTTGGTTTTATTTCAAAACCAAATAAAGATATATCTAGATTGTAATAACACTTGAACTAGCAAAATTTGATGATCCCTTTGAAATCTCCTTGGTGGCGGTTTGGATGATCAAAGAGAAGAAAGCTTTTCACCACTTGTATAATAATTGAGAAAGGAATGAGTGAAGAAAATATGAAGATTGTGTGTAGATAAATACATATAAGACTTTTGTTACCAAATTTTAGATACATCCCCCCCCATAGGCCGGTTATGGGGGGATTGTGTCCCATATATTATATTTTTTTTTTTTTTAAATATATAAACTTTGTGTATACTTTGTGTAATAATTGATAAAAGGTGTAAGAATATATGTAGAAAATGTACAAGTATAGGTAAATGAAAATTTTTGGTATAAGTAAGTTTTTAATAGCTCAAAATAGGATGTAATGAGATGATAAAAATTTTAAAAATACTTTCCTTGTGAAAATTGGTGATAAAATAATTATCGTACAATTTTTAAGAAAAGCGACGTAATAATTAAACTTTAACGATTAATGTACCAAATAAATTAGAAACACTAGGAAAACTAAAAATATAGTTTTATAGACTAAATGTAAGTTTAAAAATACCTCGGGATCATTTTGAAAGTAACGGGTTAAATATTTAAAATAATAACTCACGCGATAAAAATTATTAAATATAAAAATTACGCGTTAAATGTGAAATGAAATGCCATGAATGAATTAATATGATGCATATATAATTTAAGAAATGACGAATTTGAGAATTGTGACAACGATGCTTGTCTTTGTTTACGGATTCTAAATTTGGACATTGGTGGAGGGCGTGAATTTCACCGTATCCATGGCGAGGATTTCTTCGATGTCTTCGTGAGGGTGTGAACTGTCCCTCTCTTCTCTCCCGGCTGGGCGGTTCCTAAACTCTCCCCCCGATTCGGAGATCTGGATGTTTTTGTCAGGGATCTGGTTCCTCATTTGGTTGGTTGCGGCCACCTTCACTTTCTGAGGAATCTTGGGTGGGTGTTTCTTCTTTGGTGGTTGGGCTGCGGCCACCTCACCTCCGAGGAATGCCTTCACACTTTCCACATTTCATCCAGTAGGGGGAATGTTGTCGTTGAACCTTTGATTAGCTCGGGTTTGTTATTCCGTGCATAAAGCGAGACGCTCTCATGCACTCTGGAGCTCCGCCGCATACATGCTCTCCGTCTTGAAGCGTTCCACGAATGCCTCTGTGGATTCCCTTCATTTGCTTTATATGGTGCATTATTTGGATCTTTCGTATACTTCTTCTGGCATAGAAAGTCGAAAGAAAAGCGTGATCTTAATTCCTCAAAGCGCCGATGCTTTCGGGACTTAGCTCGTCGAACCCGGTAGCGGGCGTGTCCAGCGAGTGGAGTTAAACATGTGGCACCATGTGGGCATGGCCCATCTTTCCACTTTTGCGTGATGCGGAAGATTTTCAAGTGATCCTCGGATCTCTGTCCCATCATACGTTTGATGTGAGTGGCATTCTTGTTCTTCAGGGAACTCAAAATTCCGTATCACGATGGGTGAAGGGTGCAATGTCACGCCACGTCATACGGGGAATAGAGATCGTCATCGTCTAAGCTTCTTGTTTCTCGGAGTGGACCTCGGTGTCCCGGTGCTTTCCCAGCTTTCAGGTAGATACCTCCTTTGTTCTCTGCGCGGCATGGTGATATGTGTCTCCTCCGTCCGGCTTGGTGGGAAATCTTGCGCGGGTAACACTCGGCCCATTTGGTGTCTTTGCTTCTCATTTGCTCTTGGTGTTGCCTCTTTGGGGTAATTTTGGTAGAGTCTGGAGAATACACTTGGTTTTGGTTCTACGAGCCTCGTGGAAGCGTGTGGGCGTTCCTTTTCGGTCTGGAAGACATCTGGTCGTGGCCTTTTGGTTTCCAGCGGTCCTTTTCTCTAGGACACCCTTATCTCATTTGTTGAGTCTCGAAGACACTCTTGACTTGGGTATTAGAAGGGTCGACTAACTGCAGGGGGCCCTCGCGCCTCCTTTTAGGTGCCTGTTTTCTTTCTGCTCCGGCCGGGTACTCTGGCGTGTTCTCGAGATCTCGTCTCTAGTCTCGTCGTCGAAATCTAGGCGGGCTTTGGCCGGTCCGGTTTCTCTGGTGGACCTTTTACGCCATAAAGGGCAAGATCGATGGTAGTGCTTTTCACGAGAACTCCCTTATTGGCGTCATCGCGGTATTAGGGTGATTTTCTGCATTGTGCCGTCTCGTTCCCCGTGTTTCGACCATGGGCGGCTCGGTGTGGGAAGGATTTTCTACAGTTGCTCATTAGTGGTTTTAAAAAAGAAAAAGAGCCGAGTTGTATTCTTTGGTCCCGCGGATGGCGCCAACTTGTTAATACAAATGCGCGCTTCTCCTACGAGGATTAGTTTAAGCTAACTCTTCGGAGAATAGATCTGTATTAAGTGAAATCTTGATTTGCTAGCGCTAAGAAAATCAACAGATTAGTCTCACCGTGAGCAGGGTTCATGATCGACCTCCGGCGTGAGGTAAGTAAGCTGTTTTAGAGATGAGATGAGTTCTAGAGAGAGAGTGTGTGTTTATTCTGGTTTGAGTAGAGGTGAGACCTCTTATTTATATGGTTGACCTTTACATCATGTTCTCGAGTCGCGGGTCTTGAGAGAGCAGGTTAGTGGCGTAAGTCATTGCAGAGGTTGTCACGCTTCTTTGTGATGGTGATGTTTTGGTGGGAGTTGTCCCGCTTTCCTTTGGGGAATTGCGGGTTGCGGTACCTCCGTCTAGAAGATTCCTTACCACTTTTCATAGGGCGTCTCTTGTCCAGCGGAATGGCTTGTTGGCCATTGCGGGGGTTGTGTGTTAGTCAGCGGAATGGCTTGGTGGCCATTCTTGGGTTCGTGTTTAGTCCGCGGCATGGCTTGGTGGCCATTGCAAGAGTATTATCTTAGTACTAAAGTCGTAATTTGGACCGTACTTGTGTCGGGGTCGTCGTGATCAAGTCCCCAGGTCTGGTTGTGCTTGTTAGTCTCATTGCAAGCATTGCTAGACTAAGTTTGCTAGTGTAACCGCGGTTGGTTGTATCGTGGGAGGCGGACCGTTGTTGGGCGTGCTTTTGCCACGTGGCGGTGTGCGTTCTGTTTGTCCATTGGGGTTCGCGAACCGTCCTCGACCGCATATTCTACGGTGATGGGACGTTTCGTCTTTTCCATCTCGTTCGTTGATCACAGGCCAATCTGGGCCGTTAGTTATGGGCGTGACGTGGCGTGTTCTTTGGTCGTTCGATTGACCCGTCCATTTTACTTTTGGGGTATAAGTACCGTTTCTTTTTACTTACCGATTCTTGTTGCCATTTCTTCTTATGAAAGTAAAAAAGAAAATCCTCCACTAAGATTTGTGTGTCGTCCGGCCTTCACGAGTTAGGTCTTCTTTCTTCCTTATAGTATCATGGCTAAAAACTTTTAAGCGATTTCACGTAAATTGACCGAAAGGACCTTAACGAGTTTTGCTCGAAATATCATATCCGCTACCGTGCACCCTTCTTCCCTAGTCCGAAGCCACTATTAGGGATGCTCAGTCGGGTAAGATAGGAGTATACACTAGGTTCTTTGAGTTTTGCAACTTTAGGATACCCTTTCCGCCTTTTGTGTAGGGTTTTGGAGTATTTTCGGATCAATTTGTCCCGGTTATACATTACAGCGCCGCTAGGATTAGCCACTTTGAGATCCTTTGCGTGCCGCCCACGGCATACCAGCAGTGCCTTGTTTAGGAAATTTTATTATTCGGGGATGAAGGATGGTTGGATGGCTAGAAGCGTGGGGTCCTAAATCCTTGATTGTCTTAGGTGTGTTATACCGCCCCTTGGATTAGTGAAGCGGAAGGAGTTCTTTTACGGGTTGTATTTTGTTTTCCATTATCAATCTCGTGGAGCGAGCGTTTGATGGCCGTGATCCACCTCCGGTGACGATGATATTGACTTTGAGCTCTGCGTCGTCTTGACACGATCGTGCTCACTTTTAAAAAGTTAAGGGCCTTTTCTATGCCGTTGGACTTAGCGTGCTTGGGATGATGCTGCACACGACCTACTTTAGGTCTTGGATAATGAGGTGGGTAATTTGTGCGTCTTGTTGCCTTTCCTTGTGTCTTGTTGCTAATTTGTGCAATTTTGTTTGCGAGATATGTCTCTCTTCGCTTTCATTAACCGGCGAGGATCCTTTTGAGGTGATATCAGGAAAGGACTCTTGAGGAAGTTGAGAAGTCATTTGCTTGATGGGGCCTTGACGGAGTTATAGAGCCTTGAATCTCATTACCTTAGTCAGAGACTCATGGGACAAAGTACAGTGCTAAAGGCGGAGAAAGCGGCGGGAAGAAAAGAGTCCGGCAATGTTCTACCAAGCGGTAGGAGAAGAAGAACTAAGTGTCTGGCCGTGAAGGGAAGGCCTGGTTCTGCAGTGCGATATAATAACAAGTCTTGCCAACCTCAGGCTCGAGCAGGGAATAGATCCTGTATTAAGTGAAATACAAACGAACATTGGACGACTCACGTCAGAAAACAATGAACATACGTAGTTCAAACGTACTCGTAGGAGTCGTAGCTATATGAACCTTGCTAGAAGTTCTTGATTGGTTGAACCCATTGGTTTCTTGTTACATAAACTAAAATAAAGCCACCCTCTCTTATAGCTTTAAATTTTTACTAACTCATCATGTACTTGTCTTTCTAAAGAAATTATGAAAAGATAACATCTTTTATCAAAAATATTATCCACAGGAAAATAAAAAACATTAAATATTTGAATAAAAGAGATAAATAATAAGGCAAGAAAAAGAGTTGGCATGGTATTGATCAAATTGATAAAATAATTCAAGTGTACTTGTCGAGTTGTCGTGATTGATGCTAACGTTCTATACACACGGTTATTTAAATATGTTTAGTTATTAGAGTCCAAAAAGCATACCTAGTTGATTAAACTAAGTAAATCTTATCTTATTAAAATAACAGAAAAAAAGAAACACAAACTCTAGGCCACGTCGTAATGGGCCCGTGCTAAGTTTTTCTTTCGATTCGTCTATTTGAAGCGTAAATTTTTTATAATATCTGACTAATTTTGTAATATGTTCTCTTAACAAATCGACTTGTAATACAGTTTATAAAATTATCAAAGTTTGTCTCATCGATCATTACTTTCTGGCTCCGATCGAAGCTCACATACACATACTTTTAGTATCGTCTAAATCATTTCTTTGTTGATAGGTCCATGCAGAATTGTAGTGCTGTGACTCTTGACAATTACATTCTCGATACTACGTCATGTATTATGTGTTAACGTTAGTAAAATTCTTTTTAATAGTGTACTAATTACTTTTTTGTTATTCATAAAAGTCGCATAAAGATAGAATGATGAAGTAGTTGGAAATGAAGTTTATTAATGTAAAATCGTTTAAAAATACATTAAATTAAATTCAAATATATTTATGGCTTTTACGTAATTATACATTATATTTTGAAAAACATTTAAGTAATTTAACTAGTTATAGCGCCCATAATCATAAGTCACTTTCAGTGTGAACAGGAACATAAAGAACACATAATTTATATAGCTATAAACCAGGTGTAATGACAATAATTATTTTATAAGCGTCTTATTTTGAAAGTTTAACCCTAAAGCATCTCCCAAACACATTCACAGGTCTACTAGGTTGTTGGAGGGTTGAGCAACTCTGACCTTCTGATGTCTCGGTCCTACACCAAGATGTTTACTTAACCAGGGCGACATTTAATGATGGTTTAGTGAAAATTACTTGGAAGGCCTGCAGAGGCAGGCTGTGACGTCTGGAGGACCTCTTTTTTTATATCAAAAAACCCATTTCGCCACCATGGTAGAGAAATCTTAAAGAACAGCGTGTCATTCTGCAATTAAATTAACGTGCGTAACTAAAAAAAAAAAAAAAAAAAAAAAAAAAGTAACTAAAAGTAGCAATCGACGTTGTGGGGACGATGCATTGACCGCGGTACACAAAGAAGAAAAAACAAGCGTTTCGCGTAAAAATAGTGGCGAAATCCGACAAGTGGGGTCGGCTGCTCGTCGAGCGTGGGCCCCGGCAGATATTTCTTCTGCGATATTTTCTTAATTTTTGACACAATTTTTTTTGTACGATGATACCAATATTTTGCTACAAAATATTTTGTTATAAAATGTAATTTAATTTTGTTATAAAAATGTAATGAACTTATTTTGTGTTTATGATGGTGTATAAAGTTAGAGATGTCGCGAGAAAAACAAAATGTATCAGATATTGTCATTATAAAAAACGTTATGTTATTATTGCCTCATATACTTGTAAATTTGTTACTTTAAACTATTTTTACACAAAACACATGATCAAATAATGCCAAGATTAAGGAACACGACACAATGTTCCAAACAATATTTGGTTTCTTTAGTGGATTTAGTGGTTTCCCGAACGCGCAGGTATGTTTTATTTGCATATTTTTTTGTTGCTACTTATTTGTTGGAACATTGTGTCGTGTATTGAATAGACATTATTTGAGCATGTGTTTTGTGTAAAAATAGTTTAAAGTAACAAATTTACAAGTATATGAGCAATAATAACATAACGTTTTTATAACGATATCGATCGTTATTTTTCCGCGACGTCTAACTTTTTTTTTTTTGCAACAAAAGCGATATCAAATTTAAACACAAACTTTATACACCATCATAAACACAAAAATAAGTTCATTACATTTTATAACAAAATTAAATTACATTTTATAACAAAATATTTTGTAGCAAAATATTGGTATCGTCGTGTCTGAAAAAATTATGTCAAAGTTATGGCAAAATATTGGTAGCAAAATCTTCTTTGGGCCTCGTTCGGCGGTGACCAATGTCGGTTCGCCATACTTTTATGTGAAATCTTGTTCTCTTTCTTTTGTCACCTGCTTGTGGCTGACCTTGTCCACAATGTCATATTTCGGCTCTTCTTTTAGGCGGATCTTTTTTTTTTTGTTACGCACGCAATTTAATGGGGTAGCGACAGCGTGTCGCTTTAGCGTTCTCCACGATTCTTAGCGAAATGGGTGGCGCTTTTTTCGATATAAAAAAGGTCTATCTGAGCGATGGTCTGCGGTCTTCAAATAATTTTCACGATGGTTTACACACATTTTTTTTCGTAACATGATTTTTGTCGGTTGATCAACTTTGTGTACTAGAACACATGCCTATTGATTTAAACTTGTTTTGGTATCCGCCCTTAATTTTGTAAATTTGATTTACATTTTTGTTTAGCACTAGAAATTTTGTTAATATTCGTTAGTGTAAGGATTTGACAAGTCTATTTGAATGGCATTTACATTTACAAACTCCAATTAACAAAGATTTAAGATCGTTTGAGGATGAAGATTATTCTGTCTGGGGATCGATCTCGCGTGTTTTTATTTGATCCAATTGATGAGATTAATCAACAATTTAAAAAGCCGTTCATCATCGTTTTTCAAATATTAATATCTTTCGAACGCTTTAATCGTTAAGCGAAAAAAATATGTCGTTCATGACGAGAATTTAATTATCTTTTCATAGATAAGTGACTTTGATATCACTTTAGACAAAAAAAAAAAAAAAAAAAAAAAAATCCTATTTTTCACTTTTTTTTAAGTTTTTTTTTTTCGTCTTGAAATTTGCGTTAAAATATCATCTGATATATGATAAAATCTTAATTTGAATATCGCGTGATATTAGTGTAATATCATATATGATATGTAATATCACTTGTGATATTAGTGTAATATCACATATGATTTAACACTAATATCGCATGTGATATTGATTTAGTGTTTTATCGTATATGATTTTTTAAATGTTTTTCGATAACGATAAAAAAAAAAAATAACGAAAAAGCGTGAAAAAGCGAAATTTTTCTTTTTTCGAAAGTATATCAAAGTCTTGCGTCATGAAAGATAATTAAATCTTCGTCGCGATGGTGTAAATATTTTTCTTAACGATTAACGGTTTAAGAGATATTAAATTATAAAAATAGGTGAAATAATAAAATCTTTTAATCTGGTAATTGATTTCTTTTAAATGGATGGTGGAGATGAGTCACTTAGTATGTGAGAAAGTTTTGTATGTAAAATAAGCTACTCGCCGTTATAAATCTATGCAAACTAAAATTTAGTCGTGAAAAAAGCGGTTAATGACCATGACTTTTAAAACCTTGTAACACATATTGTAGAATATCCATTGTTTTTGAACATGTTAACTAGGTTGATAATTCATGTCGAGTTTGGGTTAGGAAACTCGGTTGTCGAGTTAGACTCGAACACGATACGTTTAGGTAATCGGATCAACCCTTCTGAACCATAATATATTTACGATTACACCTAAATCGTACATAGCGATTTAGCTTGATATATAAATGGATTGATGATGTTAAGCGTACATAGGCCAAGAGGGTAAGGTAGGCGAGTTATGCATAACAACACTCTTTTGCAAATTGCAATAACATAGGAAGAAAAAAAATTATCGTGTGTGTGAATGTAAATTGATCAAATATGGATTGGGTAGAGGTGTATCCACATTCATGTCCATTTATTTTTCATCAACTATATCCATAGTCATTTGAAGTCGTTTGATCCATTCAAAACCATATTCACTTGATGAGTCGGGTAAAAGATATCCGTTGGATATTAAAAAAAATGTATTAAAGGTACTCCTGTAGCTTAATATATATTTTGTAATCATCGTTGGCATGAATACATGAGTTGTTTAACAAACAATCGCTATATATAACAAATTTTTTAACAAGTATAATCAATACATGGTTTGTAATATAAAAATGTATGTATAATATAAAAATGAAAAGTATATATATCTCATGTTATTGTGAAGAGAGTATTGACAAATTAAATCGGTATCATTGAGGTAAAAATCAGTATTCACCCAAACAAGCTAAGATCCTTGACTAATCTTTCGGTCAAGCTCTTGGGATTATGGTCCTTGGATGCGTGAACACAAAAGCGACGTTAGCGCCGCGCAAGTTTTATCACTGGCCCGAAACCGGCGTGAGAATGAGTATGGTGAAAATGTCGAGTAATATGTAAGGAATGGGATGAGAATTAGTTAACGGCGAATCGATGGCTTGGCTCCTTTTATAGATGAGAAGTTTTGTCGCCATCAGAAGGTCACGTGGGTGATAGTGACTTTTCGGGCGGGAGTTGACTTTCTCTGTTTGGAGTCTGTCTGGAAAAAATCGATGGTTCGATCAGATTCTATTCCTTTATCTGGCGGTGATGTCGTATGTCCGGTTATGTCGAGTTTACGTCTAACCTCCGGTATATCTTGATTTAAACTTTCTTGGTCTAAATTGGCTTGTATGTTTTGCACGAAGGATTGCGCATTGTGTCGAGGCGGTTGTGCTTTGGGCGGAGGTTAGGCCTTCGGTTGCTTATGTCTTGGGGAGTCGTCTGTTGGAAGATACGCCAACAATATTATACACATAAATAGTTTAGTATTCAAGTATCATAAAAATTATATAAACATATCTTTAACCTAAAATAAAACATATTTTAAATTATAAAAATATGTAGTCACTAGTTAATTATTTTACTTTTTATGATATATTTTTAATTAAGTTGTTTCTTATTTTATGTTTTAATGGTACAAATTATTTAAAACAAATCGTCCTAAATAATTTGCTATCGCTAACTGGATAGAACTTTTAAATTTTGTGTGTAATATATAAAATAATTACATGTTATAAATGGATAACCATTGATGAGAATTAGAGGTGGCAAATGGGTTGGGTCGGTTTGGGTCGTGGGTCTTGGGTCAAGCAGGTCGTGAGTCAAACATGTCATCTTTAAGAATGGGTTGAATGGTCGTGGATCAAACGCGGGTTGGAGTCGAATCGACACGTTACATTTCACCAGAATGTCGCTACTTATAGTATATTTCGTTCGTTTTTTTAAAGTTTTCATACGTTTTTTTTACGTTTTCGTCCGTTTTTTATGTTTTCTTCCGTTTTTTAACGTTTTAGTCTGTTATTTTACGTTTTCGTCTATTTTTTTTACGTTTTCGTCCGTTTTTGGGCTTTTTCATATGCTTTTTTACGTTTTCGTCTATTTCATTACGTTTTCGTCAGTTTTTTTACGTTTCGTCCGTTTTTTATGTTTTCGTCCGTTTTTGGCGTTTTAAATACATTTTTCGTTTTCATTGTTTTAACGTTTTCGTCAGATGTTTTACGTTTTCGTCCGTTTTTGCGCGTTTCGTCCGTTTTACTGTTTTACGTCCGTTTATCGTTTCGCCCATTTCTTACGTTTTTTACGTTTTCATCCGTTTTTTCGTTTTCTTACATTTTTACGTTTCGTCCATTTTTATGTTTACGTGCGTTTTCGTTTTCCTCCGTATTTTTACGGTTTCCTTCGTTTTCTAAGTATTAATCCGTTTCTTACGTTTCTTCGTTTTCTTAGTTTTACGTTTTCGTCCGTATTTTCGTTTTCGCTTTGTTTTTATGTTTTCTCCGTTTTCTTACGTTTTACTTGGTTTTCACGTTTTCATCCGTTTTAAATACATTTTTACGTTTTCGTCCTTTTTTTATGTTTACATCTGTTTTTTAACGTTTTTGACCGTTATTTTACGTTATCGTCTACTTTTTTTTTATGTTTTCGCCCGCTTTTGCGTGTTTTTGCCCTTTTTTTTATTTTTTATTTTTATTTATTTTCGTCAATTTTTTACGTTTTCATCTACTTTTTTTGAATTTACGTTCGTTTTTTTTCGTTTACGTATGTTTTTTAAGTTTTCGTCTGTTTTTTCGTTATCTTATGTTTTCGTCCATTTTTTACGTTTTAGATGCATTATTTACGTTTCGTCCGTTTACTTACTTAAAACGTGAAATAGTAAAAAAATGATGAAAGCGTAAAACAATGACGAAACATGAAACAACGAGACGAAGCGTAAAAGCGGAAGAAAAGCGCGAGGCGCACAAAGCGTAAAAATGGACGAAACGTAAAAAAGCGAAAACATAAAAGCGGAACAAAGCGCGCAACAACGCGCGAAGCGTAAAAAGGCGGCAGCAAAATGGATGGCGTGCGAGCAACGTAAAATGGACGGCGTAAAAGCGGTAACTGCGCAAAACGGATGAAAAGGTAAAAAGGGACGACAGCGCAAAAGCGGATGAAAGCGTAAAAATGATAACGTAAAAGCAATAACAACGTAAAAAAACAAAACATAAAAGGGACAAAACGCAGCGGAAACTAGACGGACGGCGTAAAAAGCCAAGGCGTAAAAGCGGATGGCGCGCAAAAACATACGAAAATGCGCAAAAGCGGATAAAAACGGTGAAAACAAGAAAGCGGAGAAATCGTAATAAAAGCAGACGAATAGGTAAAAGCAGACGAAATGCGTAAAATTGATAAGCGTAAAAACAAGCGGCGTAAAAATGAATGAAAGCGCAAAAAGCGGATGGCGTAAAAAACGAAACGCAAAAGCGGATGAAAACGTAAAAAGCGAGCAGCGTTAAAAGCGATTTAAAACGTAAAAGGGCGAAACGAGCAAAGCGGATGAAAGCGTTAAAGCGGACGAAAAAATATAAAAGCGTATAAAACATAAAAAACCACGACATCTAATGGTGGTTGAGTTATCATCAGCCCTTAGTCGTGACCCATTCGATCCATTATTCACATAAGTCTAATTGTTGACGTATTTGACATATTCTTTCTTAGATAGAACCCGTCCGGCCCTATAAGTTGTTATTTTTGACTATAGCGACCGTTTTCTCTAAATGGGTTGTGATTCTCCCTTCAATGAGAATCGTTATTCATATTCAATCCATTAAACATTATATTCATATTTGTACCCAATATTTATCAATTTGACACCATCGATATCCATTACTAAGGGTTGGTGGCAACCACGCCTAGCGCTTTTTCATGCTAATGACCCACCCATAATATCGTAATCTCATCTCATACCAATCTCATAACTAATAGATTTTTAGTAGCAATAATACTGCCCATCCCTCAACCATGCTATCCCATTAATGTCCATGACTACAAATTTTGTCCCCAGCGTTCATTTTAGTTTCATACCAATTCGGTAATACATACAGATTCTATAATAGAAGGACCATGCCGATTGATGCGAATTGGGCATTACCACTGCCGTCGGCATCATGCATGCGACGTGGGTTGCCACCACTAATAGATGAATCGGTGAATATCGATGGATGAGATGTATAACAAGTAACAACGTCCTGTCGTGTGTGTCTTTTCACGATAGTTATTTTGAAAACAATAGTGGTTATTATTTTGGGAGGCGTGAGTATAAAATATGGAGTAATAAACTAGGAATGATACATTTATGGACGAGAACTACCGAGGCGGGGGTGGGGTTGTGGCTCTCAAAAATAGATTTGCAAACTTGTTTTTCAATATCTTTTTATAAATAAAATATTAACGTAAAACAATTTACATGTTTGACCCCTTAAAAATAATTAAATTTTTTAGCCTCTCGGTAAAATAGTTCAAGCTCGGATACATTTATAAAGAGTTTACAAAGAATAAGTATTATAGTTCAATCATATTGTATCATAATTTATTTATTTTGTTTGTTTGGGCACATTTAATTGATATGTTATTATGTGTATATAATTTTATAAACTTTTGTAAATCTGGTGATAAAATGGGTGGGGTTATTTTGGCGGTGTTATAATTTTAAATTGACCTCCTATTTTTTTGCATTTTTTATTTATTTTTATTTTATAATTTTGTTTATATCAATATAAGCGCGAAAATGCGGAACGATAAATATAAAGTTTAATAAGCGACGATTAAAGCTATCGAAAAGCAAGCAAAACCGACAAAAAGCATGTTGTCTTGAAAAAGTGAAGGATAAAAAAAATATTCCTAACCGGGTTCTAATAGTATAACCCTAATAAAATACTATGGCTCTCTCGTTATATATAGGATGCATCAAAAGCAGTGGGCATATCTTGTAATCTCCTCATCCAATACGCCACTCTTTCTTTCTTCTCCATAAATAATAAAATAAAAATCATTCCCCAACAAACCCAAACCACCTCTCTTTCCATTTTTATTTCATCCTACCCAATTCAAAGGTAAACTTTTGCTTTCTTTCCATCTTTTATTCATCTTTTTATTTTTCAATTCTATGTTATTTCATGTTACCCTGTTTATGAATCAAAACCCTTTATTAATTCTTTGTAATTTGACTCCCTCTGTTTAGTTTTCTGTTAAAATTTGAATCTGTAGTTGTTAAGGGATGCAATTTTGTTTGTTTTTGTTTTATTATTCTCTTGTTTTCGGATTGAAGAATAATTGTTTTACATTGAGTTTTATAGGTTGAAATTTGAAAACAATTTGTATCACATTTGATGATGATTGCTATAAGTATTTGACCTTATTAATTGATTAGGGGGTGTTTGTGTTAGCTTATTAAACTTATATAAATTTTAAAAAGCTTTTGGGCTTAAATAAGCTATAGATATAAGAGTGCACGGTGTGGGTGCCATAGATGCGTGTTATAGCCTATTTTTGGGGCCTATGCAGCCGCTATGACCACTCTCGGCTAGTCAGCAATAACAAGTGTTATCCGTTTTTCTTTTGAATGTAAAGTGAACAAAAAGTGAAGTGAGTGTTTTTGTTTTTGTTTTTTTTTTTTGTTTTTGGTGTGTGTTATAGTTATGTTATGAGGAGAGTGTTGTTTTGTTGTGTGTTAGAAGAATGTTATAGGGTAAAGATGATGCGTCGGATTGTATAACACTCGACACCTAGCACTCTAAACATGATAAAACATGATAAGCTCAATAGCCCAAAAAGTCTTATGAGCGTTCAGAAATTGGGCTTACGAGCTTTTCAAATTTAGATAAGCGTATAAGCTAACACAAACACCGCTTTGTTGTAAAGTCATAATTTAATTCAGCTTGGGTTTTGGAGTTTAATGTAATGATTAAACAAGTTATTAGATATCAATGGCAAAGTACTAGAAATTTTTTTGTTCTTGTCCACCAATTGTATTTTTTTAACAATTGGGTTTGGTTAATCTTATCTTGATTTGTTAATATCAATGGCAAAGTACTAGAAAAAGAAAGAAATATGATACCTTATCTACTAGAGAAAGTCATAGTACAACAGATTTGTTAATATCAATGGCAAAGTACTAGAAAAAGAGAGAAATATGATACCTTATCTACTAGAAAGTCACGGTACAACTATGGTAAGTCTTTTGTCAAGACTTATTTGAACTTTAGTTTTCATAGTGTACTACTATGGTAAGTTTTGCTTCACATGACAATATGTATATCATTTATGTAATCATATATCCACCCACAAGTTGGTTGGCCTATTTATCAAAATAGTAACAATGGGGTCCAAAATATTGGTTTGTGCATAGAATTCTAATGTTTTTGTTATCTGTTTCAGATACAATTAATTAAGGATCAAGTGTACTAATCAAAAAGCGATGGAGCGATATATACATGATTCAGTGCCACAAAGCGACTTTAACAAAGAAGATGACCCGTATTTGAACAAGTGGAAATCCTCTAGTGAGTCGATTGATGAATCTGAAAATGGTCGTTCAGGTGGCTTTGATTGTAATATATGCCTAGACACGGTCCATGATCCGGTGGTGACACTATGTGGACACCTCTATTGTTGGCCGTGCATTTATAAGTGGATGCACCACCATAAAACAACGCCTGATTTCCCTGATAAGAAAATTGTGTTGTGCCCTGTTTGCAAAAATGAAGTTTCTCAAAAGACTATTGTGCCCTTATACGGGCGTGGCCAGACCACAGAAACGTTATCTGAAAATAAATCTGTTGATCGTGACATCACTATCCCGTAGGCCCCTAGTCCTAGATGGAGTCTGAACAGCATGCCAGCTCAGCAAGTTAATAACCGGAACTATCAACATGCACCAATGCCTATAACTATGCATGGTTTTGGTGGTGTGACTATGACAAATATGATTAATCCATTAAGTCCAACAACCGGTATGCTTGGTGAGATTGTGTACGAGAGGATATTTGAAATCGCACTCTTCTTTATTACATACCGAATTCATATAATCTAGCGGGGTTGGTACTCAGCGTGCAAGAAGACAAGCAATTCAGGCAGATAGATCTTTGAGCGAATTTGCTTTTTCTTACTCTGTTGTGTAATGTTGTGCCTTCTCTTATTTTGAAAGCGTTTGGAAAACTATGGTTTTCGTGTTGCATTGTGTATATTTGTAAAGTCTGAGAAAGTTAGATAGTATGAGTGTGACCCTGGTTATGTAACCTTGGTTGTTATAGGGATATATGTTGTACAACTGGTTGGCCATCTAACATAATTGTTAGAACTTGTCACCAAGTGTTTTAGATGTTTAGCAGATATTGCCTACTTGTGAAAAATATTTTGGAAGTCACTTGTTGGAAGTGCTATATCGTATTTTGGAACCATTTAATGTTTATGTTTGTTATCTCTTTGTTACTGGTTTTTGTCTGCGTTGGGTGCGAATCCGGAAAAGTAGAAACTTAGGGCTCGTTTGGTTCGTAAATGGGAATGAGGCTATGTTTCAAAGTCGTAGTCGTGTTTGTTTTATTTTTTTGTGGGTAGGTAATGGAATGGGTATCTCGTAGTCGTAGATTAATTCTGTGCCATTTGGTGTCTATGAAATCAGTTAAACTGGTACTCTTTTCCATTCTAATCGAATGTCTATCTGACTTTTAAATACCATATTATATCAATAGAAACATAAACAATCGTAATGATCACACTTTTTATTACCTATATTATTCGTTCGCGTCGTTCCGAATCAGATCCATTTCGTTCCTGTAGAACAAACCAAAGCGGACGTAATATACAAGTAAGGATGGTACGATCTGAAAAGATTTATAGTTCTTGTAATAAGTTTTTGAGCGTTTGATTTCTTTTATATGTTTTACTTAACTGTTTGACGTGAAAGCCGTAGAATGGGGGTTTGGATAAGTTATTTAATTGAAAATATAATTCTTAATTTTGGGTTTTTTGGTCTTTCCGTTTTGAATGCAAGTCTGTATTAGTGATTCGATTTTTTAGGTTCAATTCATGGTACCGTAACATGTCTATGTATTAAGAGTCGGTATTGATCTGATTGTGATTGATCTGGGATTCGGGTTAATCTTCGTCCCTATATATAAGCTTGTGAGGTACTTATGTTTATGGTGGTTTAGAATGGAGTGCCGCTGGGTTTAGACAACTGTGAGAGCAACTGCCCCTCGCCATATCATGTATGAATTTGACGATCTTTATGGCCAGAAATGTTTGGAGTTAGACCTCTAGTTTCATGTCACATATGGTCCAAATTTGACCAGTACAAACAGTATAGTCTGTAAAATGTAATGAGACATGTTAGTAGGAAAGCGTTTTTGGCAAGTTTGGATGGAGCTTTTTAAAGTTTTTAGAATTGTAAGCTTTTTGGTTTAGAAAACAATATCAAAAAGCTTTGTTTGGTAACACAACCTTTAGAGACTTTTTTTTTAAGTTTTTTAGAATTGTAAGCTTTTTGTTTTACAAAACATTAAGCTGTTTAAAATTAAACTTAAGGGGATATGATCCCTGTGCAAGAGCTTTTCGTAGCTCCTCCTGTTGCTTTTATATTTTAATCCATCCATGTTTGTTTCCATATCCTTTTTCATATTTGAATTGGGGGTATCTGAATCATTTGTGGCGAGATATAATGACTCTGATGTGAAAAAAAAGGCCAAAGAAGCTGCGATGAGGCTCTTCTTGTGCGCGAGGATCATCCTCTTTTTAATTGTCTGAGTATATAACTACATGTTCCTTTTTCTCTTGTTGAACCAACTTTTTATACTTTTAAGAGTAAACTGCAAAATACGTCGCATGGTTTCTGATGTCACGAGGCCTTCATCGTCGCTGAAACTACTCTCGAAACTATTGGCTGATTCGTCGCCGTTAAGCCGGCGTTAGCGTTCTACATCGCGGTCATTAACTTCATTAGTTTTCTTGGTTAACTACTAACGGGAGTATAGAGGAGGCATTTTGGTCTTTTACTCGTATAAGGGATGTATTTTGCGGTTCTCTCTTTTCGTATAAGAAGAATGTATTTTGCAATTTACTTTTATACTTTACATTTTATTATTAGAGTTAGGATCGAATAAGAAGAAAAATTAAAATGAGAAGGATAAGAAGAAAGCACAACCGCGTTTGAGATCTGCATTATTAAAATAGATCATCTCCCTCAAAATCTCACTTATTTGAAATGTGTGGTAGAAATTCTTCTTATTCTTCCTTTTAATTTTTCTTCTAGAATCCTTCCCTTTATTATTATTATTATTATTATTATTATTATTATTATTATTATTATTATTATTATTATTATTATTATTATTATTATTATTATTCACCATATTTTATTTTCTAACGTTTCATTCGTTTCGTGGTTTTTATCGTTTTAGTCTGCTTTTTCATTTCGTCCATTTTTTCCGTTTTAGTCGATTTTTCCGTTTCGGTCGTTTTTGTCGTTTTATCCGTTTTCATCGGTTTTATATGCTTTCATATGTTTTTCTTGTTTCGCTTTTTTTTCCGTTTTTCTTGTGTTTTGTACGTTTTTTCCGTTTTCTTGTTTTCTTATGTTTTATCGTTTTTACTATTTCAACATATTGAAATTTTTTCAAAAGAAAAAAATTTTGAAGAAAGATTTCAAAAAAATTGAAAATTTTCATAAATTTAAAAAAAATTCAAAAATAAAATAAAAAATTGGAAAAAATTTCGAAAAAAATTTGAAAAAAAATCCAGATTTTTTTAAGTAAATACTTTTTCAAAAAAAAAAGAAATTGTATTTTTTCTAAATTGTTTTTGAAATTTGTCTTACAAAAAAGTATTCTGAAAAAAAAATTGGAATTTTTTTCAAATTTTTTTCGAAACTTTTTTACTATTTTTTCAAAATTTTTGGAATTTTTCTTTCAAATTTTGAAAAAAATCCAATTTTTTGGATTTTTTTCAAATTTTTCAAAATATTTTTAATTTTTATTTAAATTTTGAAATAGTACAAAATAAAAAAAAGCGTAAAACAGAGAGAAAATGTAAGAAAAAGCGGACAAAATGTAAAAAGACAAAAGCGGATGAAAAAAGGGCAAAAGCGAATAAAAATAGAAAAAGCGGACGAAAGCGAATGAAAACGTTAGAAAATAAAATATGGTGGATAATAATAATATAATAATAATAATAATAATAATAATAATAATAATAATAATAATAATAATAATAATAATAATAATAATAAAAATTAAAAAGCGATAAAAGTATAAAGTAAATTGCAAAATCAATCCTCTTATATGTAAAAGAGTAAGCTAAATCATCCCTTATTTGAGTAAAAGACAAACAATCCTTTATACTCCCGTTAGCGATTAACGATAATAACGAGTTAGTGACTGAGATATAGAATAATGGGTAACGTTGGTAACGAAGGATGTATAGCCAATAGTTTCCGACAGACGGATGTGGTCTCAAAACTATAAACCAGCGCAGATGTATTTTGCGATTCTCTCTTTTAATATCCACCTTTAATAGTTAACATAATAACATATTATATATTAGAAATTCTATATTATAGTTTTACATTTTAGAACAAATACGTCTACAAATTAAACTTGCAACATCTTCTATTATACATAATTCCATCAACATTCAAATTACAACCACTATATGAACTCATGATGTTCATTGCTATGAAATAATCACTAAATGACAACTTCATCAATATGAAACGTATGTTATCAATGATTAATGAGTTTTCTTTTTGTTTAAAGTTATGCACATGTTCTTTTAGATCATTTTACACTTTACAAATACAATTGTAGCTACCTTACCAAACAATAACATAAAACAATAAAGTCACGACTTGCAGTTATTATCATCATCTACCAGTAATCAGTTTATATTTAACAGTGTTGCTATCATCCTCATTGAGCACTTATCAGTTTACACTTTACTAGTTATGCTTACAGTTACAAATCTATCTAGTTTTACCAAACATGAATCAGTTAACCTTCATTTATTTATTTTGGTCATTATCAGTTAACTGATGATCTAATTGTTAGAGCACCCGGCAAGTGTGCGTTATAAGCGAAAACGGCAGCCTATGGCTCGGGCCACCATACTAGTAGTTGCGTTATAGGACCCGACGCCACCCCCACTAGCCAAGTTATAACCACATTTTTTTTACGAAAAAAGAAAAATACAATCTAGTTATACAAAAAATAAAAAATGTGGCCGGAGTAATTTTTACAAAAAATGAGATTGGAGCATCTATGGAACCTTAATTATTAGATTGTATTTTTTTTTAATTTTGTATTTCTAATGTATCATTGTTTTTTATTTAATGAAATGTGTTGTTTTATTTAAATACATAAATATTAAAAAAAATAATAATAAAAAATAAAAATTGAAACTAAGAGGTCAGGGATATTTTATAACTTTATTGATGAAAAAAAGGTGTTTATGGATTTTGATTTATAAGAGGACTAGGTGTCATAATGCCACTCTTCGTGATCTTGGCCTCACCTCTTGGCATCAAGTCCCACTCTCCACATTATAACCAAACAAACCCCTTCACTCATAACAAACCCCAACCTCTTCGTTTAGGTACCACTCTGGCTTTATTTTTTATTCAATTTTCAAAATAAACTAAATTCATTTCATTCAAAATAAAAATACAATACATAACTTAATAATAAGAAGAAAAAAACAACATTTACTAATAAAAGATACGAAAAGAAAAAAAAAAGCGACACGGGTAAAAAAAATACAACACATACTACTGTCTGAAACCTAGTCATCTCTTTGGTGATATTTCTTGATTAGGCGTTCGCTGCTCTTGCGGATGATTTACGCTTTTCTAGGGCCGAGGATTAAATTCGGATCTATCATCGGAAAATCCATCTCGATCTTCTCTTGAGAGCTTTTTCCTTCTCCCGCCCGCCTCTAACAAGCCGCTGGCGTCGACTTTTGAGCATATATTTCGATATATGTCCAGAAAAATACTCGATTGACTTCCACCGGAGCTCGCGGCGCTCGGCGTTGAAGTCGACTTACATTCTTCTTGGCTCGTTTGCCTCCATCTCTTCGGGCGAGGTCGTCTTTCCGGTCCGAATATATCCTCGAGACATGTAATGTCGATGGGATCTTGACATCTCACTGGGATAATTTTTCAAAACATTCCAACATTTTCATCTGCAAACTCCTTTGACATAACTTGTTGCATAAAGCTATCTTTGGCATTACGGACATGATCGCGGTCATTTTCACCACTTGACGAAGATGTTTGTAAATAGCGTTGAACTTCGGCAATCACCGTTAATCCTCGACCATTTACGGTTATCATATTCTAGCCACCGGTTATCGGTGGTCTTAGAATTGAACATGTCGAAATGTCGTTCCAAAAGAACTCTTGAGGCGGTCATTTCCTATATCTCTATCTTGGGAAATTTCTATCCAACCTTTGCGCAAGTAACATTTCCTCGGACTTGCTCCACTTCCTCACTGCGCTGTCTTCTATGACTTCCAGCGTCTTGATAGTCGTCTGCGTCGAATCCACGACAAGTTTTTGCCTTCGTCTTTTCCCCACGCCTTTTGCGGTTCACGTGCTTTTGGAACTTTGAATTGTGAACCGGACGGTTGTGATTCCATTTAGGGCAAGCTGTGGAGGTATGTGGGTTAAAAAGCTATGGAGGTTGTGGCGGGTTAAAAATTGTGGTGATTGAAATCGGGCGGGTAACTTGCGAATCCTTGTTGAAACGATATTCTTGGTTAAGAAATATTTCTTGTGGGCCGGTTGGAATTTGTTGAGGAGGGGGTAGACGGGTTTGAAGAACCCCCGTATTGTGGTGGGTTTGAGTTAAGTAAGTTTTTTAATTACCCTCCGTCATTTGGGTTTTGAGACATTGTGAGATATTTTTTTTTTGGTTAAGTAAGAATGGAAGATGTAGAAGATGAAGATGATAAAAATGGTGGAGATGAAGATGATATAAATAGGGGTGGTGGGTTTTTTAAAAAAAAAAAGAAATTAAACTTTTAATATATATCCGTTTAATAACGGATATATATCCGTTGCACCTCAACTTTTGTCAGCAAATTGGCTTCGTCGTCAGAATGAAGAACCAACCCACGGCGCTGGACGGCGAGGGGGCCGGTGTCATGGCGGCGGACGGCGAGCTGCCACGTTGAACGGTGAGGGTTCACGAATAGGTGACATCGTATGCTCTAAGGTAGGGGTGCAAACAAGCCGAGCTTTTATCAAGCAACTCGAGCTCGAGCTCGAGCTTGGCTCGATCGAGTCGAGCTTTTATCGAGCTCAAGCCCAATATATTGGCTCGAAACATATAATGAGTCGAGCTCGAGCTTTTGATAGCTCGGCTCGAGCTTTATCGAGCTTTAAGTAAATAAGGGTTCATTTGAATATTAACCTAATTATAAGGACTTACTCGTAACAAATTAATTAACTATATATGCTGAACCCTAATTATTCCTACGTAACGTTTTGTATTCTACAATCTACGATGTACACTTCGCCATCACTTCTCTTCACCGACCATCGGTATTCTCTTTTTAATTATTCAACTACTATGTCGAACTCCCTAAGTTTATATTTAATCTTTTTTTAGAAGAATTTGTATCTTCAAGTTTATAGTTAATCTTTTATTTAAAAGAATCATGTATTCATATACATAAAAGATCGAGTTGGATCAGTGGTTACATGCTTCCGGAGATAGGGGTCGAGGGTTTGATCCTCACCCCTTCCAGGTAGGAGGTCGTTTTCTACCTGGTGAACCAGGCAACATCTCTATCTTGGGTAGGGGTATGGTTGTCTGCGTCTTAACCTCCCATCGTCGTGAAAGGCGTTATTGGGACCCATAACCCGAAAGGCGGTGATTGGCGTTCTTTCTTTCTTTTTATGTATTCATATACATAAATTCAAGCTTTCGAAACTAAATCGAAATTTCGCGCAGATGGTTAAAGGCAGCGGTATCGTAGAAACGGCTGGTTTTTTTTTCCGAAGGGTTTGAGCCTTCGGTTCGAGAACTGGCTTCAATTCGATTCACCCCTCTTCTGGGCGACATGATAGTGACAGTTCCTTTGCTATAACACCTCACTGCAAATCGTGATCTTATGATTTGGTATCCTTAACAAGATGTGTATTGAAAATTGGCTCTTCCATTTTGACAAGGCAAATAGTGGTGGCTGTCCTTGTCTTTTAAAAAAACTAGTACAAAATGATACTATAAAACAGGATGTTACACTTGCATCATGCCATTAATCAATTAGTTATTTACTTGTGTCGCACTTTTGAACTTATTAAGAGCAATCGGCATTTAGGCGTTGTAATTTAGCGTCAAGCCACCAACTCAAAAAACTCGAAGGCATCATACCGTAGGTGGCACCATTTCCATGCTATAGTAACCAAACCGCACCGCTTTTTTTTCTTTTCTTTTTTTTTTTCCATAAAAAACTTGACCGTTTGTAGCGGTAGTATTACTGTTTTTGTTTTTGTTTTTGTTTTTGTTTTTTTTTTTTTTAACAATATTCTCAAAACTTCATTTTACCCCTTTATGGATTCTATAAATACCCCATATTATTTCATCTTTCACACACACTTCCAATATATTTTATAACACTTGCGAGGTATCCGTCATACGCGTGTGGTCTGAAACTAAATTTTCGCGTCGATGTTTTTGATTATCTTAAAAGTTTTGGCGGCGAAGGCCACCTAGACCATGTCGAGGGTGGTGATCCGAAGCACGTCCATTAAGCGGTGGCGGATTTAGTTAGTGGCGTCGGTTGCTATTTAAGACAAGAGTGGCAATTCGTTTTGAGAGAGAGTGTGAGATATGATTGGTCTTTTGTGTTTGTTTATTGTGGGTTTTATA
The DNA here is from genome assembly GCA_022545495.1 of Chrysanthemum lavandulifolium. Taxonomy (NCBI): domain Eukaryota; kingdom Viridiplantae; phylum Streptophyta; class Magnoliopsida; order Asterales; family Asteraceae; genus Chrysanthemum; species Chrysanthemum lavandulifolium. Next base: position 78,551,207 of record CM040246.1, read on the forward strand.
CCGTTTTATCTAATCAATCGTTTAATAGAACATTAAAGTGGGGAACGAGAATGAGAACTTTTACAATACAAGGCTTTTAAAGTCATAAAGTGGGCTTTAAAAATATTGGAGGACCTTAAATTTTGTATTCAATGACTCTAATGTTACTGTATTGAACAACTTTTAAGCTAGCGTGTGTGTATTAATTTAGCGAGAGACATTATATTTAATAATAAGTAAGTTCTAAGTCTGATTTTCGGCCTTCTTATTTAGGGAATGTCCTAAACGTTATAAGGTAGTATAGATAGTATTCTACTTCACTCTTTTTTTTCAAACAAAATGAATCGATTCACCATGAATTAAAATATGCTAGCAGACCCTTCGACCAAATGACGGGCTCGTATTCGAATCCGGCCAACAATCTGGGCTCGTCTTCGAATCCATACCCTCAAACGCCTTACTTTCTCACCTTCTCAAACCCATATATGAATCCCGAAGAACAAATGCTATATAGTCAATTGAAATTGCAGCAACAACAATAATATACTCAATTTTTTCAACATCAACAACAACCAAACCAAGCCACCGCTTCCCAACCAAATTCCAACCATGCATCCTTCCATCTACAAGACGAAGACGAAGACAATGAAGCGAGGATGAAGAAGAAGCGGTCCTGACACCGACGTCGAAAAAGACGAAGACGAAGAAAACCAACGAAGACGAAGATGAGGTCTCGACCCGACCTCGAAATTTTTGGAGCCAAGAAGAGGAGTATCTTTTGACGGAGTGTTACATTCAAATATTCGAGGATCCAAAAACGGGTGCGAATCAACAAAAGGATACGTTTTGGTACAAAGTTCTCGACGCATACAACAAGGACACCAAGAAGCTCAACTACACTATTCGTACCAAGAACATGTTGACAAAAAAGTGGACTCTAATGAATAAAAATGTTAACAAGTTTAATACGGTAGTGGATGAAACAACTGTTATGAGTGGGTGAATGATAAAGATTGTATGACGCGTTGCCACATATTGTTTAAAAAGGCAGCGAGTTATGACTTTAGACACTGAAATACGGGACTTTTGAAAGACAAGCATAAGTGGAAAAATCGACTCGACATTGGCAAGACATAATCGTCTTCGGTTCTGAGCGAGCAACCCAAGCACTTTGGCCCGACGAGTTGCCACTACCGACGGGATGTCTGAATTTCTAGAGTCAACGTTCATCAAATTCGACCGCTAGTTTCGGTTCAAGCCGCAATGTTTCAAGAAATGATGCAACAACAAGGCGAGGTAGACCGCAAGATGAAGATGGATGTTATCGAGCGAGAGTCAAATGCACGAGTTGATTTAATCAATTCTCAAAAGATAACCGGCGACTGCGGGTCTTCTGATGGACACAGAAAGATGGAAACCGATCAGGCGGCTATCGTGAATGTAAAAAAATGAATCGGGCAAAATATCTAACATAAAACTAATTAACTTTATGTATTTTTAAAGTTGTCTTTTTTTTTTTTTTTTTTTTTTTTTTTTTTAATGAAGTTTATTTTAGTTAATATTGTGTATGTTTTATTTTTTGTAAATGAAAAAAAAAAATGTTTTATGTAATGCCAAAAGTAACAGCCAAAATATGATGCCATAAAATTTCTGGTGCCATACAAAATACCCAGAGTACCCACCGCTCTATGGCACTAGGATACCGAACGCTCTAAACATTAAACGACATTTGTCAAGTAAAGGGCCATTAGAAGACTATAAAACCAAAGCATAAAAGGAAGTGATATAACAGCATAAAATAGAAGGGGAAAAAAAGTTATAAAACTTAAAAAGATAGGCAACATGTAACTTCAATCATTTAACATTTGCTGCTTACATTTTTAACATCTTTGAAAATTATTCTAAGAGTATCAACAATGCATACCTTCTGCAAACGCTTATTACTATTCGAAATAGTCATTTGATGACTTTTTGTATTACAAAATGAGCTTTTAAATTTGGTCGGTCGTTGACGCAGGACTGACACCCGAACAACCTACGCCACGTCGCCTTTCTCTCGTGACGCAGAGACTGACGCTGGATCCCAATCGACGACCAAAATTAAAAAAAAAAAAAAAAAAAAAAAACACATTTTTAACATAAACTAAAATTTCATTAATAATTAAAATGTTACAATCTTAAATAAAAGCAGACGAAATCATCGTCATAAATCTAATCTGAATCTTTCGCGTGCAGTCATCACACGAGTGAGGCGGAAATCCTCTCGAGCAGAGGTTCCCCCAGCTCGAAGTTGGTAGTCGAAGTTGATGCACCAACACCATCGTCTTTGTTCTCCGATAAACTGATTGATTTTGGTCTTGATGTTGTTCGTTATCATCGAAGCGATTTTCCACAACTTGTCGACCTCGCGATCTTTGCGAGCGATCTTTCAAAAATTTCGATCACAACTTTTCTTTCGGGAGTAATGTCGTTGCAACTACGGTAGTTTTGTCTCATTTGTTCATACCGACTTCGCGGTCAAACAATTCGATGGCGCTTATAATAGCTTGTTTAGAGCCTCATCGTCGATGTTCGTTGATTTTGAGCGTCTGATTGCATATCTTCAACAGAATGGGGAGGCAATGACCATATTAAATCTTGTGTTAAGTATTTTTGAAGTTGAATTGTGTTTGAAATTGTGTGTTAAGAAATATGTTTGAGGTGAAGTTGGTATTTATAGAGTGGTAAATTTGGTTTTATTTATTTTTTTTTTTTTTTTTTTTTTAGTTTAAGACCAACGGTCACATTTTAAGCTTGTGTTGCATTTGACATCGGTCTAAAAGTCACTCGATGTTGCGTTTTCTCGCTTGCTCGACCGATGTCCGCCCGCGCCGCGTTGATGTGCTCGATGTCAATATCGGTTGTGCACAAAAAATTAGCACACCCAACCGATGTTAAAGCTCCCACTGCGACAAGCCTTACAAAAGCTTTTTAAAAAGGGAAATGATACATCGACCTAAAACCAAGTGTCAGCATCCTAATGGTTGTATACATGAACCCACTTATTTTACAATCCATTTAGATGATGACAAATGATTTTAGGCCTAAGTTTAGGTTCATGTATCATTTCTCTTCAAAAAAAACTTGTAGTTTTATAAGTGTTTGATTGAAAAAGTAAGAAGTCATTCTCATTAAATGAGTGATATATTAATTATGAAACAAAAATATTAATATAAAAAAATATGCATTAAATGCATTAAGGGTGTGTTTGTTTCATTAAGATGTTTTGGATTACATTCTAGCATCTTCTTGGTAAGAGGTATTAGAAAGTCTAATCTGAATGAAATAATGTTGTTTGTTTTGTATAAGTGTCAAGAATGATTTTAAGTGTTCGGTTTTGCAGTTGTTTATTAAGCCGTATGATGCGATAATAAGTAACATACGTAAATATGAAACAAGGCTTTTTATCGTAAATATAACGTAGTTAATAAGCAATCGAATATATTATATAAAGTTCTAAAGCAGTAAGATGCGATGAAATACAAGTCTCACCTCTTACCGAGTAAGATGTTATATGTGAATCGGGTGCTTCTTCGATAAAAAAAAACACAAGAAAACGTCTGCCACTCTTATCGATAAGAGTAAAAATTTAGTAAGATTTTAAAAAAAAAAAACAAAACACACCCTAAGTCTTTAAAACTTGATTCATCATAAATGCTCTAAATAAAACTTCAAACGTGAGGTGAAAAATCTGAAAAATCATTTACGACAGATTTTGACAATTTGACGTGACCAATATGATGGAATGGGACATGGATAAAGAATGGGCCCTATATGACAAGGAGTGATAAAGACAACTTCTCTATGGGCTTATCCACCTAAACAACTCTTCCTCCTTTTAAGTCCTTTCACTTTGCTTTTGTTATAAAACTTAACTCTAATTTGTAAAAAAATTATAAATTAATATTCGATAAATTAATAATTTTGATAAAATTAATAATTTGTAAACTTCCAACTTGAGCATAAGAATCTAAACCCACGTCGATAAAATAATAAGATAATAAAATTTTTAAAACCAGGTATATAGATGGGTCGGTCATGGCTACAAATTAATAAATCTTAAAAGAATTCATATATATATATATATATATATATATATATATATATATATATATATATATATATATATATATATATATATATATATATATATATATATATATATATATATATATACGTAATTAGAACTTGTAAATGTGAATTCATAAAATATGAATTCATAAAATATAACTTGAAAAATTCAATTAACTTGTAAATGTGAATTCATAAAATATTAATTGGAACTTATTTTCTAATTCATTATTCATCTCTAACCAGTATACATTGTAACTAGTATATAGGATTCGAAAGTTTAAAAGTCATATGTAAAACCTCTTTAAATTTTATTAATTTATCGATATAATAACATCGCTAAATTAATAAAATCTCTCGGTCCCAACATTATTAATTTATAAAGGTTGTACTGTAGATAAAATATTAAATTTTAGTAGTAAGTACCCTTTATCGAGTCCCTTCCTTAGGCTCATGATCTGAAGACTACATTGTCAAATATTGTCTCCGCCTAATCACCGAGATCTTTTCTTCGAGTGGAAAAAGTTGTGTTATTAGCTAGCCAATGTACGAATGGTAAACTATTCAATATCAAGTTTAAACCATGTATTTGAACACGGCCAGGGTTATTAGATTTAGGTTAATTTCCCATAATCCTCAATAAACATTAAACGGGAATATAAAAACAATGCTAGCTTGGAGAGCAAGTTGGGCTAACGGCCGTACATATCCTATGGACCATTCAGATTTTGGGCCGAAACATATGATATGCCCTAATAGGCGTAACTCATTTCTAAAAGAAAAATGATTGTTGTGCCTACTAATCATGCCTACAAATTACTAATGATTTGATTGGTTGATTAACAAAAATAATTGGTGAAAATTTAAAAAGAAAAGTATTTAGGCATGTATTTAGGCATTTCTAAAAGAAAAATGGAGAGCAAGTTGGGCCAACAGCCGTACATATCCTATGGACTACTCGCATTAGACATGTATTTATGCATGTGTTATAGGTCTAACGAGTTAAGTAGCTTGTTAGGTCATCAATAGTTGCGAATTTTTAATTTATACATACACATTTTTAGCTCTAATGTTAAATGGGTTTGTTGATGAGATCAAACTAGTACATTACCCGTTTGCTGAATTGGTTGACTATGTTTACCCGTTTAAGACCCTCTAAAACTCAACATTGACCCAATTATTTTTGTGTCGGGTCATTCAGTGTTAGAAAATGCCGCCTTTTTTTTTGAAAAAAAGGTGAATTATATTACTCCAAATAATATAATACAAATACAAAGCAACTTCCATGGGATTTGGACATGTCCCAAACATCCCAGAAAGAGCCACAAAAACAGCAATGCAGACTGATGCAACAAACTGCTAATACAAACTAATTCCTTGTCAATACAACAGAACAAAACAGCATTGCATTATTCAAATTCACCTTAATTCACCAAGCAACTAAAATATACCAAGACTTTGACTACATTTCCTTTTGCAAGATTACTTTGAAAAAGTTATGCAGCCACATCCTCACATAATGTATCAAAGTCCCATCACAAAGGGCATCATCAAAAGAATGGTATCACTTGGTGCTAACTCAACCAATTAGTAACTACATTTCCTTACTCAAATCAGTACAAGTAACCTGAACAACAACATTAATATCTCTATGGATATCTATAAAACTTGATTTTTTTTTTTTTTTTTTTAGCAAAAGATTCTCTTTATTACTTCTAATAACGGATTCTGATAAGATGGCGAGAACCAGGCGGCAAACAGTCTGCCAAGAACCCCTTTGAATAAAAACCAATTCTACTAAAATGAAATTTTGTGACTTAGGGTCGTAAATTTACTTTCTGTAACCCGTTGAACCCTAGTCAAAACTCCACATTCACCAAGCTAGGAACCCAAATGTATCAAAAGCAAAAGGGGTAAATACGTGTTGATTCTCTAAACAAGCTTTCTCGTGTTTAGCAACTTTGCTCGATTCCGCCTTCAACGCCGCTTGTCCCGCAACAAACCCATTGTCCCTTAGCCCAACAAGAGGGGACACTCCTTGTTGCCCGTTTGCCTGCCATCCTCACGTAAAGATTTAGGATCCTATTACAACCAGGCCTCATCCAAAGTTTTAAGATCACATAAAGTATATTCAAGTATTCAACCACTGTCAAATAGAGATTCCAAACCTTTTGATAAATCAAGGTAATCTCATTTTTACAAAAAAAAAGTTTGAAATCGAAAAGAATATAACAAATAGCAATGTTTTTGCGAATTGGGGCCCTAAACTATATGACAGAGTTTGGTTACTGAAGGATTCACTGGGAAGTGACTTTCAATAATCATAATCATGTTCACTATACCCAAACACGAAAAGTAAAAAACCATTTATTTGGATTTGTATACAACTATAATCCGTGTGACTTACGATTTTCACCTTCTGTTGCACATTCAAATAATGCATTGATCAACCAACTAGAACAAAAAATGTAAATTGTTTTACTGCAAAACTCCAGCCTCATTTTCGTGACATTGTTTATGGGCATGTTTGCTGAACCGTACAGAATTCAAAAGCAAGGTTACACTTTACAACCTATTTTACAAAACTAAATTTGGTTCCACAGAATGTAAACGTTTGTTAAACATTGTTTTCAATTCAGATTACAATTCATGAACAGGAGAAAAAGAAAAAGCATTGATAAAAGACTAAATAATCCCATAAGAGCTACTAACAAATCCAGAACTCACAATCTATTCTCGTTACATCAGCGGCGACTCTCCTCAATTTCATCAACCTCCTCAGATTCAGACTCTTCATCTCCATTTAAAGATGCTGCAGCAGATGTCTGCGGATAACGAATCAAATGCCCAAAAGTTTTCTCAATCTCTTCTGCCATCTTCAAATCATCATTTTCTTTCAAGTATTCAACACAAGCTTCAAGAGTATGTTTATTCAATCTGCACCAGCTTATCCTCAGCAGCCACACACTTTTCATCATTTCCGCCGCCTTCTCCAAATCATTCTTTTTTACATATGCAGTCACAAACCGGACCCATGTGCTTGCAGGAGGTTGCTTTCCCTTGGCTACAACTTGGTCAACATATGCTTTAGCTTTATCGAAATCACCCTTATTGCAGTAAGCTTCAATCACCATATTAGGTATTCTGAAGTCAAAAGATAAATTCTGAGATTCCCATTCGGCCAACAGTTTCTCTGCTCCATCAATATCGTCTAATTTCACTAATGCATTAACTACGGCAGAATAACCCTGTTGTATACTTTGCTCCATGATGTTTTGTATAAATCCCATATCGATAAACATCATCTTTTTATCAAGAGAGGCATACATACGAAGAAGAATTTCCCAAGCTGCCCTTTTGAGTTTCCATATATTAACCCCTCGATTTTTAAGCATTTCATAAGCTTTATCATTTAAGCCAGATTTAAGGTACCCACCAGATGCAATAACGTAAGTATTCCAATCCACATCAAGGAAGAATTCTCTTCCATATTTTTAAGAACTTTTTCCATTCCTTGATGTCGAAGCAGCAGCATATGCACTTAATCGGATGTAATATGTTGGTTTATCACAAGCAACACCCATCTCGATCATTTCTTGATACACTTTGTCTAGCTTCTCATTATCTCCGATTTTCTTATATAGGTTAAGCATTGAGTTGTAAGAAAGTGTTGTCATCATCCCCGTTTGCTTCATTTTTTCTGCAGTGGCTTCTGCTTTCTCAACTGATTTTGTGGTTGCGTAGCAATTTAGAAGAGCACCATAGACTTGTAGATTCTTCACGTCATTTGGCATGCTATTAAAATACTTCTCTGCTTCTTCTAGTCCTTTAACTCTTGATAATAAATCCAACTGAATAGCTACACCCGCTGGTTGTAGATTGGTTTTTTTGTTATTCATCCATTCTGAAAGCTGTCATCAGAATGATTGGGTAGCAACCATTAGAAAATATTTATTGATGGAAGTTAGACATTCCACAAACATTACAATGATGATCAAGATAGGTCGACATAAACAGAGTGTTCTAAATTTCTAATTTCCTCTTTTAAAGATACCTTTCAGCAGTCAATGGAAATTAACAGCTATAATAGACAAAGACTCTTGTTTAGCTAGATGTGTTTAAGGTAAAGAAATTTATGATTTTCCATATTGCAATAAGTATTCTTGAGCTACACAGATAGTTCGAGACGTTCCTAAATCCTACATTGAATAACTTGACGGAACTTTCTATCTCAGATGTATGCTAACTTATTTTCCAAATGCATTTTGTACATTTGAGCCAGAAATAGCATCTTATCACTGGACCATTCTCATAAACCTTCATAAATACCTTTACATTTAGAACTTTTTGATTAGGGGCAGACGAAATATCAAATCCAGATATGATGTGACATACCCATATGGGAATACGACCAGCAGCTAAGGCCGGGAGTAATGGTCACCTTCCCACTACACCACCTCCACCTCAAGGCCACATCGCTTTTTATCACACCACCTAACCCACCACCTAAAAGCCGTAGTGGTAACTACCTTACCAAACACATAAAAATACCTCACTTTATACAAACATACCCCACAATATAACCCACACACATTCATAAACAAAATAAAAATAATAAAAGGGTCCCATTTTCCTTCTTTTCCGTTGGGTGAGGGAGACCACCTAACCAACCCAAAAACCCCACCTTCGCGCACCAAGGTTACCCCGTCATGGTGTTCGCGCGTGAAGGGTGCCCCTTCGCGTGTGAAGGGTGGCACCATAACGCCTCGCCTAAGTATACACGTGAAGACACAATTTTTATATATCTTCGAAGAAAAGGTACAAAGTTCTGATGGCACTGAACTAGATAGCTAACAGATATACATGCACATTCTATCGGTTTGCACCTCATTGCTAAGCTATAAATTCAATTTTAGAAAGATTAGCAGACTTATGCCGGGCTCGGTTCAGCTGGCCTAAAGCTCAAGCCTTCCCTCACATTACACAATACGAGTTCCTAATGGCTCTTTCAAGTTACATGAACACAAGACCTATCTCGGGGGATATAGTCTTCACTTACTACTAGCCGAATTTATAAAAACAGAACTTTTACAATACTAACCACAAACTCTCGTCAAGTACACATCAAACAAACCCACAAATACATACCAACTTCAAAAGCAGATGGTAACAAACTTAGAATATTAAAGATCCTTAATAGACCTGGCAATTTAAGACCCCATCGAGTAAACATGGGTCAACTTGGGTAAATATAAGTTATCTGATAGGGTTCTGTTAAGTCATACTATATATACTAAGACGGTCGTACTGGTTTAAAGCCAATTGTATAATAATCATCCAACACGTCTAAGACGGGTCCAACGGATCAATAAATAATTAGATCCTACTACTTCCACTTATTAAAATTTTACTCAAAATAAAAGCAAATTGTTCAAACGCGCAGATGAACCCGACACTACACCCGTGCTAACAAAATGACCCGTTAACCGACCCTCTCAATTTCCGCACCTCTAACCCTTAACAACTAATAACACTATCATTTCCACAACTAACAGCAATATATCAGATTAATAAACCCTCAAGTACCTGAAGCGCGTGAGTGTAACGGTTAAACTTCCTTAAGCTTTTGATAATAACAATAAGTTGTTGAAACCTAACCGTTTTCCCTTCTTTTTCCCACTGATCAAGTATCGGTATCATCGAAACATTAGGATCTCCAACCGGTGATATCCTACGATACAAATTGTCATTTTTCTTTGAAACTTTTTCTTTTGGGACTATGTTTGTTTCTGTCGAGTAAAATAGAGCTCTAGAAATTGAAATGCAACTACTTTTCAATGTTGATTTGTTGTGGGATGATCTAAGTAAAGACATCATTGTTATTGTTAAGATTATTGTGTTTGGTTGACAAAATGATTTGGGGGTTTTGGGGTTTCAAGTTTAAGGTTTAGGGTTTTAGTGTTGAGGTGATATTTCTGTATTTGGACCTTGTATTTTGGTTTTGTTATGTTTTTAGCGTTGTGTTTTTAAGTAGTTATATTTGTACACTCTTCTTTACTTCTTTGGATAATAGGTTATGAGTGTTTATGGTTATTGGTTAAGAAATTTTGTTGGAATTTTTGCTTAACTAATAAAGCTGTAAAATTTACAAGAAAACAATGTAATAAGTTTTTAAGATATGTGTAGTTTTCTAGAATTAAATTTTTCATATTTTGTCAATTTACGACTAATATCAACTGAGGTAGTGTGAAATTTATGAACATCGTGTTTACACGATTTAGCTGTTAGATAAAATTTTATTCTCTTTGCCTTTAACAAAGATATTTATTAGAATAATATGTGGGAGGAATTTTCTTTTACATGTCAAATTATTTTTACACTTACTCTAAACCCTAAATCCTACATGTTGTTGTCGTCGCGTTTTCTTTTTTTATTTTTTATTTTTTAATGACTTGTAAGTTTAAACAATATCAAAAGGCTTCAATGAGTGGTCTGTTTCAAATGCTTCTATCTTGGCTCGAATTCTTAAATGTTTCCAAGAACCTTCAGGTTTAAAAGTAAATCTCGTGAAGATCAGAAATGCGATCCTATGGCGCGAGCCACCATATCGATGGTTGCGTTATAGGGCGCGACGCTATCCTCAACAACCAAGTTATACCCACTTTTATTTTATTTTAGTTACTTTTTTATTTTTGTGTATAACAGCTAATTGGCACAAACATTTGTAAAAAAAAAGAGTAAATTACATCGTTCGTCCCTGTGGTTTGCCGAAAATAACAACGCAAGTCCCTTTGTTTTCATTTTCGTGTCATGAGTCCTTATAATGAAGTTTGGTAACACCATCGGTCCCTATCTCTAACGATCGTTAGCTTTCTCCTTTAACTCGTCCGTTTTTTTACGTTTTTATCCATTTTCATCCGTTTTTATACGTTTTCATCCGTTTTCATACGTTTTTATCTGTTTTTGTCCGTTTTTATACATTTTCGTCCGTTTTCTTACGTTTTTATCCATTTTCGTCTATTTTTATACGTATTCGTCCATTTTTACAGGTTTTTATATGTTTTCGTTTGTTTTTTTACGTTTTTATCCGTTTTCGTCTATTTTTATACGTTTTCGTCCATTTTAATATGTTTTCATATGTTTTTATACGTTAATTCCCCACATGTGCCATGCACATGAGAGTACAACAATCGTTTTCGTTTCTTTCTTATACGTTTTCTTCCGTTTTCACACCGTTTTGATATGTTTTGTCTGTTTTTATACGTTTTCGTCCGTTGTTATATGTTTCTAACGTTTTCATACGTTTTATACGTTTTTGTCCGTTTTTTACGTTTTTATCGGTTTTTATACGTTTTCGTCCGTGTTCGTTAGTTTTATACGCAATACTTTTTCGTCCTTTTATACATTTTTATCCGTTTTCGTCTGTTTTTATACGTTTTGGTTCGTTTTCTTCCGTTTTCATATGTTTTATCCTCTCTTTTGTCCGTTTTTATACGTTTTCGTCCGTTGGTATATGTTTTCTAACGTTTTCATCCGTTTTTATATGTTTTCGTCCGTTTTTATATGTTTTCGTCCGTTTTCTTATGTTTGTATCTGGTTTTGTCCGTTTTTATACGTTTTCGTCCGTGTTCATTAGTTTTTATACGTTTTCTTACGTTTTATTATGTTTTCGTCCGTTTTTATACATTTTTATCTTTTTTTGTCCGTTTTATTCGTTTTCGTCCTTTTTCTTACGTTTTTATCCATTTAAAAAAATAGATAAAAATGTAAGAAAATAGATAAAAACGTATAAAAATGAAGAAACAACATGTATTTAAATAAGGGTGTGGTTATCAGTACCTCCAAAAAGTCATTTATACCACCTGTTGTTGAAAAAAAAACGGACGAAAACATATAAGAACAGATGAAAACCTGTAAACGGACAAAAACGTATAATGGACGAAAAAGTATAACGAACAAAAACGTAAAAAATGGACGAAAACATATAAAAATAGATGAAAACCTGTAAAAATGGACGAAACGTATAAAAACAGACGAAAAGGGTTAATTAACGGACGAAAATAGATGAAAACATAAAAACGTATGAAAACGGACAAATACATATAAAAACAGAAGAAAATGGATAAAAATGTATAAAAACGGATAAAAACGTAAGAAAATAGATGAAAACTTATAGCAACGGACGAAAACGTATAAAAACGTTAGAAAACATATAAAAACGGACGAAAACATATAAAAACAGACAAAAACGAGCGAAAACGTATAAAAATGGATGAAAACGTATGAAAACATATAAGAACGACTGAAGACGATTGTTCTACCCTCATGTACATGGCACATGTGGGGAGTTAATGTATAAAAGCAGATGAAAACCTATAAAAATGGACAAAAAATAATAAAAACAGAGAAAACGGATTAAAATGTAAACAACCGGACGAAAACAAATAAAAACCTATAAAAATGGACGAAGACGTATAAAAACGGACGAATACGTATAAAAACGGACGAAAACAGATAAAAACGAACGAAAAAGTATAAAAACGGACAAAAACGTAAGAAAATGTATAAAAACGGATGAAAACGTATGAAAACGGACGTAAAGGTATAAAATGGACGAAAACGGATAAAAACGTAAGAAAAAGGAGGAGTTAGCGGAGAAAGCTAACGATCGTTAGAGATAGGGACTGATGGTGTTACCAAACTTCATTATAAGGACTCGTGATGCATAAATGAAAACAAAGTGACTTGCGGTGTTATTTTGGGCAAACCACATGACGAACGGTGTAATTTACTCTAAAAAAAATTGAAAATATATTCGTTACAATATTAAAACCCCCCCTCATTTTTTCTATATATTTTACCTTTTAAAATTCCAAAATACCCTTTCTTTCTACCATTTTAATACACACTTATCTCTTCAACACAATGTACTTTTTACCTTCTTCCAAAGTAATCATTTTTATTCAATTATTATGGATCTCAACTATGATAATTACGATATTTACTTCGGAGATGATCCGAGTAAATATACGACCCTTTATGAAGCTTATCAAAAATTTCAATCTTTGGCCATCAAGAAGCCGAGAGTCCGGGTCCTCGTACAAGAACACCTATACCACATAATGACATGAACAAGAGTTTGCATAACAACGACTTTTAGAAGATTATTTTGCGATGAAAATAACTCGCTTAAATAATCAGAGAGGAATTTTAGGTGCAAGTATCGTATAAGTTCCAAACTTTTTAAACAAATTGTGCATGATATTTCAAACTATAATGCTGAACCTATCCCTGAATACTTCCAATTTTTTAAACAACAACCAGAATGTACGGGTCGATTAAGTATTAGTGCTATCATAAAATTCACGCCAGCCATGCGCTAGTTGGCACATGGCACATCATCCGATGATTTGATGAGTATTTGCAAGTTGGCTTAACATTATTGATGATGTACCTTCGAGCAAATTTCGACGAGACACCCTTCGAACAGGTCGAAGCCCTTCTGCATTTAGGGCCCAAGTTTATTCAACACACATTTTTTTAAGGAAATATTGAAGCTTTTATAAACTACTAAAACATTTATATTTTAATGAACACCTTCAAACTCTAAAATCACAAAATTGATACATTGAGACATTTCATTGAACATCTTATGAGTGTTTTCATGAACACATTATTTATTTGAAAATTTTTGAAAAAAAAAAAAAAAAATTATAAAAACAAAAAAAGATGAAGAATCGATGCTAATTTGAGGTTTGTTAATCAAGAATCACCATTTTTTTTTACTTAAATTGAAAGAAACCTTAATTTTTTTAAATATAAATTAAGAACCTTGAATTTGATGGAATAGATTGTGATTTGTAGCGATTGAACGAATATATGATTAAATTGAATAAAAATCAAAGCGTAATTTTGTGATTATGAATGATTTTTAAAACTAAATGAAGATAGAGATTTGGAGAAGTTGTGAAAGAGAAGAAGAAGAAAAGATGACTAACGTGAGATTGAGGAAGGGAAAGGGAAAGACATGTGTTGTGCTATACATGATTTTTTAGGCTTTTTAACAAATGAACACTTTGTATAAAGATCATGACCCTATTTGTCTACTATATATTTCACCGAAACTTAAATACACATTCAAATCTCAAAACTATTAAAACGTTAAAGCGATAAAATAGATCGATGTCTATCACCGAATTCTTCCAAAAACCAGTGAGCGACTAACCTAAATATTTTATGTCACCCGTCGCTGTGCGTGTGTACCATGCTAGTTGTTCTACAAGCTTAAGCCACAACCTTCACGGCTTGTCAGTTTTATAAAGAGTATAACATCTGACACGGTACCCCCTACGCGTAACACATAAAAACTTTGAAAAGTATATATTAAACCCAAGAAAGAAAAAAAAAAAAAAAAAAAACCCATACCAGTAACACAATAAAAATAATTCACATATTTATATGCATAACCATGTTGTGCTAACTAGTAGACTAGTCCCAACATCGTAACAAATCATTTTAAGCCGGGAGTAGGACCAGAAGGAGGCATGTACAGGATTGGCCGTGGGCAGCATTTCTGCGAATTGTCTCCAGTTTGATGAGTTTAGACATCCATGTTAGTACGTGATACTACAATCACAAGCTTGATGAACAGGTATTGGTCGATCTGTGAGAGGAATAATGAGGAAGTTGGCCATGACCAAGGATGCGATCACTAGGATGCACATTAACCTTCCGAAACATGATGCTAATCTCATTTTAAACGGATTTTGTTTTTGTTAGTTTGTGGTTGAGGAGCGCAAGGCTTATATAGGAGGGATATTGTTTAGTAGTTGAATTACTGATGACGAATCATATGTCCAAAAGTTTTCTCAATCTCATCTGCCATCTTAAAATCACCATTTTCTTTCAAGTATTCAATACATGATTTAAGAGTAATTTCATCCAATCTGCACCCGCTTTTGTCCTCAGCAGCCACACATTTTTTAATCATTTCCACCGCCTTTTCAATCTCATTCTTTTTTGCATATGCAGTCACAAAATGTACCCATGTACTTGCTGGAGGTTGCTTTCCCTTAGCTAAAACCTGTTCAACGTATGCTTCAGCTTTAACGAAATCACCCTTTGTGCAGCAAGCTTCAATCACCATATTAGGTATTCTAAAGTCAAAAGATAAATTTTGGGATTCCCATTGGGCCAACAGTTTCACTGCTCCATCAATATCGTCTAATTTCACTAATGCATTAACTATCGCAGAATAGCCCCTGTTGTATACTTTGCTCAATGATGTTTTGTATAAATCCCATATACGATAAACATCATCTTTTTTACCAAGAGAGGCGTACATACGAAGAAGAATTTCCCAAGCTGTCCCTTTTGAATTTCCATGTATTAACCACTCTGATGCTCTTAGCATTTCATAAGCTTTATCGTATAAGCCAGACTTAAGGTACCCACCAGATGCAATCACATATGTATTCCAGTCCACGTTGAGTGAAGAGTTTTCTTCCATATTTTTTAGAACTTTTTCCATTCCGTCAATATCAGAAGCAGCAGCATATGCATTTAACCGGATGTAATACGTTGGTTTATCACAAGCAATACCCATCTCTTTCATTTCTTGATAGACTATGTCTAGCTTTTCGTTATCACCGATTTTCTTATATAGGTTAAGCATCGAGTTGTAAGAAAGTGTTGTCATCATCCCTCTTTGCTTCATTTTTTGTGCAGTGGCTTCTGCTTTCTCTACTGATTTCGCAGTTGCATAGCAATTTAGAAGAGCACCATAGACTTGTATATTCTTTACATCCTCTGGCATGCTATTGAAATACTTCTCTGCTTCTACTAGTCCTTTAACTCTAGATACTAAATCCAGATGAACGGCTACACCCGCTGGTTGTAGATTGGGTTTTCTGTGAGCCATCCATTCTGAAAGCTGCCATCAGAAGAGATGGGTAGCAATGGCCAGGATATATTTATTTCCAAATGACGTTAAGAATTCTACATGTTTCTATAATTGACCAAGCTAGGAAGACTGACATAAAACAGATTTTCGTGTGTTTTAGAGATGCCATTCAGCAGCTAACCATAAATTTCTTGTAATAGAATAGTTAATCATAGCAATTGACAAATACGGTTGTTTTAGTTAATATCTTGAGTCCATTTTTTATATGATTCTCTATTCGGACATGTATTCTAGAACTACACAGATAGATAGTCGGTGACATTCCTGATTCCCAAATTGAATAACTTGTTGCAGCTTATTATCTAAAAAATTCTGGTAACAGATCAATTAGTACTTTCCTGATTTGGGGCAAACTTGAAATTGAATCTAGAATGTACCATGCCATCTCCATGTGGAAATAAAGTGATAGAAAGTTAAGAGTTATATGTGTACTTTTATTGGTGCACTTGAGCCGTAATGAGCCCGAGTACTAAGCTAAAATCTACCAACTCTTGGGGCGGGCTCGACTCATCTGGCCTAATGCTCAAACCTTTGAATCGACTTACATACCACAAGTTCCTACAGGCTCATGAAAAATTGCATAAACTCCTTATTACATGCTCCTATCAGCTTAAGTCATTAATCGATCTTTTATAAAATCACAAACATAATATGCAAATACTAACCACTAACTTATACCAAATTTGAACCAAAAAGTAACAAACGTGAATCACAAAGATACTTAAAAATCTAAACACAGTATCATTTTCATAATCAAATATTTAAGAATTAAAAAAAAAGAAAAAAAAGTACCTGAAGCGCGTGAGTGTAACGGTTAAACTTGCGTAAGCTTTGATAATGACAATAAGGTGTTGGGACCTAACAGTTTTACCTTCCTTTTCCCACTGATCAAGTATCGGTATCATTGAAACCTTAGGATCTCCGACCGGTGATATCCTACTATACAAACTGTCGTTTTTATTTGGAATATGTCCGTTTGGGATAATGTTTGTTTCTGCTGAGTAAAATAAAACACTAGATAATGAAATGTAATTCTTTGTTGATTTGTTATGAGATCGAAGTAAAGCCATCATCATTTTGTGGAAAACTGTGATTGGTAATAAAAGATGATAATGGGGTTTTGGAGTTTTGAAGTTTAAGGTTTAGGGTTTTACGATTGAGCTGAATTTTACGTGTTTTTTCATACAAGTTTTATGTTTTTGAGTTGTTTCCTTTCATCTTTAGGTAATTATATTTAGACACTGTACTTTGGGTGGTTGAGCATCCTTCCCTTCCTTTCTTTATGTAATATCTTGGTGATTAAAGGGATGGCAATGGGCGAGAAAAAACCCGCAACCTGCGGGTATTTATACATAAATGGGTAGGTAAAATCGTCAATTTCACTCACGGGTGGGTTGTGGGTGAAAGTCTGTACCCATCAGTGGGTGGCGGGTTGGTGACGGGTGATGCATACTCATCACGGGTAAACCCATGATACCCATTTAAAATACCCACGAATATACCCTTCAAAATACATGTGAGTGTACCCATAAACCCATGTTAAAATTAATTATACTAATTAAAATATTTATGATATTACAATTAAAATATTTATGATATTACAGGTATACATTTAATAGTTACCAAGTCTCACGAAAACACATTAACCTAAAAATTTGTTTGAGTTTAAAGACTAAAAAAAGAATATGAAAGATCAATTAATCAAAGTTGTATACATGTGATTTGGTGTAATGATGTTTAATTGCTACTTTCAGACATGTGTTTAATCATTTTGTGAACTTGGTATTTGAAAATTTGATTAGTGTCTTGTTATGCAATTTCATAGTTAGTTTTCATATCATGGTTTTGTAGTTTTGTCACATTACATTAACCCATGGGTTTACCCGTGGCAATAAATACTCACGAGCATGGGCATGGATAGAAAATTGTACCTATTGGCGGGTTACGGGTGAAAAAAAAATACGTGAACGGTTGACGGGTTAGAAGTACCCGTGCCTATTACCCACAGGCCATCCCTATTGGGGGACATCCAAGGACCAAGGAAAAGTTCGTAAACAACCACGAAAATACTGGGTAGACCACGTAGTTAGGAAAAAAAAAAAAAAAAACTCGACGTCTCTGAGTAGAATCGTTCTTTGTTTATTATAAGGCCAAATTACATAAATGTCATGTACAATGTACTTAACTCAAAGTTACAAATCTGATCTCTTACTTACTAATACTAACCAGAAACGTTGATTGCTTTCATATTAGGCCAACATAATAAGCCATCTACTAATGATCGGAAGTGCAACATATTCGCTGTTGGTTGTGTGCAAATTTCGTGTGAAGATCAAAATTGAGTTTTGGACCCATACATTTTCGGCCTTCGACTCATTTTAGCAAACTTTTTATCATACCACTATATGTATGTTGTAGGTCGTATATTTCTTGCACTTATATACATGTTACTTTTTCTAGATGAGTATAAGTATGAAAAAAATACTACAATATTTACGATTTTTGTAAAGCACATAGAAAATAAAGATGTGGAATTTATATTCTTTTTATTGCAAAATGAAAACATTATGTTTATATACAAAACATACAATAAACTATTAGAAAATCAATCACAATGTACAAAATGCACTAGTCACAACCTTCACGTCAGTTGAATGATATAAAACATATAGCAAGTTAATATAACAAAACTACAAAAGGTACAAAAATATTGAAAAAAAAACATGAGAAAGTATTATGAAAACCAATAACGTTAACATAATTAAAGCCACGCCCGTAAGACAATAAAAATTACCATATGTATATGCATAATCATGTAGTGCTAAGTGCTAACTACAAGACTAGTCCTAAGTCTTAACAAATTAAATCAGTTTATGCCGGGACTAGGACCAGAAGGAGGCACGGGATTGCCCTTCGGCAGCATTGCTGCAAATTGTTCCCACCTTGACGAATTTGAACATCCAAGTTCATACATGATACTACAGTCACGAGCTTGATCAACAGGTACTAGTCGAGCTGTGTTTGTTCCAATAAGAAAGCTGGCCATGACAAAAAATGTGATCGCTAGGATGCACATTAACCTTCCGAAACATGATGAAAATCTCATTTTAAGCGTGTGTCGACTTGACGGTTATACTAAGATCTTTAAACGGCTTTTGTTTTTGTTGGTTTATGGTTGAGGGGCCAAAGGCTTATATAGGGTGATATTGTTTAAAGTTGACTTATTGGTGCATGATGAAAGGGATGCCGGCATATGAACTGGGATTTGGTAATGACCATATTTATATGATATCTTGGAATTTATCCTCTTTTTCTATGTTTTTAGGCACAACATAGGCATCATCCTCATTGAGAAAACCAATATATTTATCCCCACGAATGTGTTTTTTGGTTTGTTTGCAATTTAAATTCCTAGTATTTTTGTTTATTAATAACTATCTAGTTAATAACCAACTTTGATTTCGTTTAAGTTTTCTTTATCTTGTTCTCAACAATGTATATGGTCCATTACAAGTTTAAAAAATGCTAGAACCCTTTATCAAGTCTCGCGACCAACATAAAGATGATAATCACGTAAAGTCATAATTTAAAAAATGCTAGAACCAAATTTAAAACATGATCTTGATTTTACGCTGCATGTCAAACTCGTATTTGCATTGTTATTACTTGTTAAGAACTAAATTAAATGATAGTCTATACCTACGAGCCAAACGTAAAATGAGACCAAGCCAAGAAACAAGCACAGGCCTACAGTTTTTGGGCTTTGCAACCCAATTTGACCAGAGATACCTTTATCTGGGTCAACCAGGTAAGCTGATTTAAATCATTACTGCTCCGAATAATTTTTGTTGATGCTGCCGGCAAAATGGAATAGCCAATCTTCATCAGCCGGCAAGCAAACCGGAAAAATACCCCAACAGTTGACCTTTCATTTGATTACGCATTTTAGTCACACGTTGCCGAATTGAATATCACCAACTTTATTCTGGACAGCAAGTTAATGGATAACTTACCCGTTACAGTCTATATATCATAGTTTTCATCCAAGTGTCACAATGTTTTAATACTTTGTAGTTTAAGCACAATATGCCATTTGATCAAAACGTAATCTGTAGTCACCATATTTGGTTTCCTTTCTATAATTTAATCGTTAAAGAAAATATTCAGAGAATGAGATATTTTACTTGAAAACTTTGAATTTTACAAGGGCGATAAGAAAAAGTTGAAGTTCCTTACCATGTCTTTGAGGTGTTTTCATGAGAAAGCTCTAACATTTTATTAGGCCGATGCTAATGGCAACAATAAATATTGCCGTTACTTTCTGGCACATCAGTGTCAAATTATCTTTCTATCTCCAATACTACATTCAACCACAATTTGTTAATAACGCGACCGCAAAACTACAAAAAATATACCCACAAAAACTAATAAAATATTACACACACAAAAGAGAATGAAACTTTCGGTTGACAGTCCAACCATAACTTTGAAATGGTTGGGAGTGTTGGTAACCAATTCGGTTGAACTAATGGAGGAAACGCGGTTAACAATTCGGTTGAGGGTCAACCAACCGAGCCTTTAGCATTGGCCTTAAGGCAATAATTTAATTAAGAGTAAATTACATGGTTCGTCCCTGTGGTTTAGGCCAAATCCATAATTGAGTCCCTAATTTTTTTCTTGTATGATTGGTCCTTATCTTGAAACTATGTAACATCATTGATGTTACATAGTTTAACGAGAGAATTTAACAGAAGTTAGCGATAAGGACCAATGATGCTAGATAGTTTCAAAATTAGGACCCAAGCAAGAAAAAAAATTAAGGACTCAATCAGGGATTTGGTTTAAATGATAAAGATTTAAAGGTACATTTTGAGGGTCATTTAAGCCCTTAATCGACCACTTTTATATCCGCTCATCGCTAATTTCGCTCCTTTCACTTTTAGGTCTCTTGAAGGCAAAATATTGGAATGAAGCTTATTTGGACGAAAAGGCGTGAATATATGAAGAAATGGCTAAAGTCAAGATCAAGACACCTCAGTCACGGAATCAAGGTGACTACATACCAAAGGTGACGCCACGCAACATGCTCCAAAATTGTGACTACCAAGAGCTTAATTTGTTATTTTTAACCCGACGGCGCCAGCTTTGAAGAGTAGGCGTCGCAAAGATTTTCCTCCCAGACTTAGATTTAGATTACGACGGCGCCGTAAGATGAAGCCGACCGTCACAACCACAAGGTGACGCCGCCACAAAGTTGACTTGGTCAAGACGAAACCCTAATGATGGCGATTCGACGGCCACAATTAAAGAGTGACGTCGTCGCAGCTTGTAACTCTATATATAGAATTGAATTTTCGTGACTTTTGTAGAGGTAGTTTTGTGGAGTAAAACCTAATAACGATTTTTCGTTTGTCTCGCAAGATCTTAGGTTCTCATACCCTATTTTATAACAAGATAAGTAATTTACTTCATTGATTTAATTATGTCTTCAATTGTATGTGTGTATGCTTGCATGTTCACCATGTCCCATTAATTTACTTGTGTGTTTGCTTAGATCTATGAAACCTAGGTATTAAATATTGATCGACCGCCTCTTATCTTAATTGTAATTGGCCTAGGATTGCAATAGGTCATCGTTGTGTTTTAATGCTTGAGTAATCTTTGTGAACATTAGTTTATGATCGCCTAGAGTTGTTGTAGGCTAAAATCCAAAGATAACCTTAGAGTTAGTTTATGAATCCTAGAGATTTTGTAGGCAATAACTGTTGTTCCCTATTCACTATTGTATAAAATAGTTTAAGTACGTAAAACAAACTAATAGTGAATCAATGACCGAAAGTAATGTAAGTAAAAACACACCGATAAATTTTCAACATAATATTCTTTATTAGAAATGAATAAAAAGAATACATTACCCGAGTACTCATGAATAGTACTTGGGATTAAAATGACAAAGGGTTGGTACTACTCACTAAGCTCGTGCTAAGTCCGAGCACAACTACTATGGAACCACTAAGCTATCTCGTGGACCGAGTTGTATTTGGAGGAGTGAAAGATGGCTTGTGTGTGTGTGTTTTACAATTCACAAGCTTGAATATTTCACTCCATCACTTATGCTATTTATACAAGTATGAGTTTTAACTCTATCCCAAGTGACAAATCGACAAGTTACGTAAGAAAAATCTTGATGTATTTTGTCTCATTTACAAAACTATATTTGGTAAGTGACAAGACACTTTCTACATGTCATTATCGACACCGATCCTTTCGTGGAAAGTTGAATTCTCGAGGATAAGCACTGCCTTTAACGCTCAAGCATAACCGCTTTGTCCCGCCCATTCTTCGCCTTCTCACCTTCACTCTTCGCCTAGTTTGTCTTTAGTGTAAGTAGTTGGTGAGGAGTTTAGGATTCAAATGAGTTATTGTCATCACCACCGAATCCACCATCTCCTTCTCGACTCCGCCTTCACCCTTTAAGTTCCGCCTTAATGAGTGGAGAGACTTCTTCTTCGCCTCATCGAGTATCTCGAAGATGGCTCACCGAGAGACTATGCACTCAAGGACTGTTAGTGTTTAACGGTCTAAACACTTAGGTATTTTCTATTCAAATCCTAGATTAAGGGTTTGGGTATTTATTGAATCCAATGCCTCCCTATTCGATATACAAATAGCTAAGTGTTTGATCAGTGTAAGTGAGCAAATGGCTTCTTCTTACACTGAATGTACTAATGAACATAATAAGGAACACTGAATAATTTAACAAAAGCATACATCGTTTATTGATCAGATTACATGGTTCCTATTACTAGTACAAAAGAAAAAACATATGATGTCAACTGATATGGATTCCCAGTGCTTCAAGCTTTGGTTTCTTTTTGAGGAGTGCTTCTTTGTTAGGGTGCTCTCTTATCTTGGCATTCAGGTCATTGCAGATGCTGATGTTTTCAGGAGTTTGGATTTGAGAGGCCACTGGTAGATAACTTGCCATTGTACCTACCCCTGCAAGATATATGTCACTCCATCTTTGGAATGCTGGGTTCCCATAGACATCAATGAAGAAGAGTCCTCTTTCAGGCTCTTCAATGCAAAGACAGTTGACAAACTTTACACCTTCAGGTAGCTCCCTATTACATTCCAGTCCAGGCACTTTGATCTCAGGCTGGAACTCTTTCGTTTGCCTTGTGATGATTGAGGTTGAGGTACTTGAGGTGCAGTTAAGGCAGGCTGAATTCCCAGTTGTGTTGGTGCTTCTTTCGGTCTTTCATACCTTTTGCTGAGCATTTTCATCGACTCCTTAACCACCGTATTCGCTTCTTTTCAATGATAGACCAAGCTCATCGAGTTCGGTGATCCCAAAGTCGGTAAATTTCGGGATCATGAACCTCGAAGTGTCTTTTATCATCCCCCAGACATTCATTGCGATGGTTCGACTTGGGATGATTCTACATCGCGATTTTCTCAGCGACCTTCGCTTGTCATTGACCGTTAGTGGTCAATTCTTTCTTGCCTAATGGCTGCAGACTCTCTTGTTCTTTTCTTCCAATATCTTTTCATTTCACCATTTTAGCACTGAGCATCCTTGAACTTCCGTCCTCTGACCTTTTCAAGCTTCTTAGGATCAATTCCTATGTTCTCGCCTTCTTCAAAGAACAACTTGTACCAAAGGTTTTTGCTATTTCTTTCTTCCTCCTAGTTTCCTCCTCATTTCTTCCTTAGTTAGATAGGCACTTAGTCATGTGTGTAGTGAGCGTGTACTCGTGTTGCCGATCATATAGGGATCTTCTCGTGCTCGTGTGTTTGCATTATTGCATTTCCTTTGTCCCGTCCCGAGGAAGATGATGCTACCAATGGTGGTGGTGTTGTCATGATAGGTGCAACCGCCGTTTGTTGTTGTTGGTGGTGGACCGATGAGATGGGTGTTCTTGGCCGTGGGAGTGATGAAATAGGTGTTGCAAAGATCGGTTGAGCTGCCCCTCGCATGTGAGAGGAAGTCTCTTGGGTCTTCCCCTCAACTGCTGTCAAGAACATTTGTAAGGGCAAGAGTTGCCTCGGACACTGGGGAGTTGATGTTGCTTGACCTTTGAAGGCTTGATAGATCTCGGTGACGATAGCCTTGATGTCCGTTGTATCTTTTGAAGATCGGTGACCTTTTCACCAGTAGTAGCTGAGAGAGTTCCAAGGCGCTCATTCTGGCCCAAGATTCCAAGCCATTGAAGATGATGCCTTAGCCAAAGTGGTCACCGAGTATCCAACGAACCCAAGTGTTGCTCAAGGGACCGAATCAAGACCAAGACCCCGAACATTGGCGTAATTTAGCATGTTGATTAGTTCAAGGAGGTCTCGAGGAGTTCTTCAAGTAAGCCTCGGTAGCCTCCAACACCTTAGAGTTGAGTGTTGGGTCTTCTTTGACCGCATCCCTGATTTCATCAATTGTAACACCACAAGTCTGAAGATGCTTGAGAAATTTGACCAGGTTTTCATCCAATCTATGTAGATGTTGGTACATGAGATCCATATGTTTATCGTTGTTGGCATTGAAAATGAGCACATCGACTTTAGATCGCGATAGGCATGCAGCCTTCGGTGTGTTGATCCCATAATCTTTCAAGAATCCCGAATATAGCTTCCTGAAGCTTTAGTAATCCACATGAGTAGTTGCCTCTGCATGCTGGAAGAGTGTTATCAAACTTCTCAATTCTTCAGATGAAGATGCGTAAGAGTCGAGTTACCGCTTCAGCCGAAAGGTGACTCTTTAGGCTCTTGTGGATAAGGTCGATGCTCTTGTTCGGTTTGAACATCATCGTCCACTTCTTCTCCTGCCGATAGAATTTCATCTTCACTTTCGACTTGTTCTTCATCGAGAAAAGTATTTCAAAGAACCTCAAGAACCGCCAAGAAACCAGGGTGGTGATGGGTTCCATATCGTGGTGGTATTAATCCTCCGAGTCTTGCCCCGCTGCTTCTTCAAGCACCGATGGTGTTTCCTGCTATCCCTAGAAGCGATGGCGGTGATATCCCTATCGATTGGGTTGTTTGTTTCCCAGAGTCTTTAGGATCATTCAGCTTGGCCCTTAGACAAAAGTCGTGATTTGCGAATGTCATCCTTGGGCATCAGGAAGGCGCCGCCTACCGGTGGGTTGTATGTTTCCTCCGGATCTTGGGAGTAGTAGTTGGGACCAAGGGCACCGACCGTGATGCATCGTTGTCCTTCGTTGTCACCGGGTGGATGTTGTATGGTCACCAGGGTGGCGTGAGATCGATCGGGGCTTCTTTTGCCTTTTAGGATGCGCTTTAGAAGCCTTAGGGCCCCGAGACTGGGTTTGGTCTTAGTCCCAGATGAGACTTCCTTTCTCTTTAGGAGCGTGGTTTGAGACACCGAGTCCTTTGGTTGTTTACAAGAACCATATGGGCCGTCAATTCAATATAAGTGACTTGGGATGAGTCATTTTGAAAATTTGATTGACTCAGACACCGTGTAAAGCGGTATTTAAATTCTCAAGGTAATTGCAACCCAAGAACACTTATAAAGCACATGAGACAAACCTAGGGTACGTAAACGATTTCGCCCTAGTTTTGCTCAAGAGTTTGGTTACGAGATCACCGTGAATGATCTCCCATGTCGACAATGACCCCATTCATCATAAAGATGCCACCATCAACCGAATAGAGTTAACTTGTTCAAGAGATGAGTGGTTCCGCACGAGAACCTCGAATCACAAATGTGAACAGGATCTTCCAAGCCGCAGAAATGAGTTCTTGGTGATCGGGTTCTGGCCCAAAATTTTGGATCCAAAATAATTTGTTTTAACCCATCCTTAATCGTGGAGGGTTCGGGACGGGCAACATAGACTCCATTATTATAGTCTAACCACATTGAAGTACAAAAGTTTTATAGTCCGGTGACCGATCTTTCCCATTAAACATACCGAATTTGATGAGATACTCACGGGGTCCGAGGTCGCCCTCATCGCTAAGGTGACGGGTCATAGGCCATCGTTGTAGCCCAAAACTCCCCGAGGAGGTTTTGGCACAGATAGTTAGGAACCGAGTAAAGGCCTTTTTCAAGGGCGCTGAACAAAAACTTCATTATGTCCTTATAGGTCAGACATTTGGGGTATTCAAAATTTCCTATAACATTATTTGTTTTAAATTCAACATTACTTAGATCCCCTACCCACTGTGGTGCAAAGTGAAGAAGTTGTGTTCTTGCCATTTCCATCAAAAGTTTTAGTGTTTAGAAAAAAATATCTTGACAAGAACAATCAAAGAGTTTGAATCTCTTAAGTTAGTAGTGAAAAATCTTTTGTAAATGTTTACAGAGAAGATTTTAGTGAAAACTTGTTTTGAGGAATGAAGAACACACAAAGATTTCTGGGTTTGAGAAAGTATTTTGACAGAGTTTTGCTTCAGAATTTAATTTGTGTGTGTTTATGAGGTTTAGAAGAGGGTATTTATAGAGTGGTGAGAGGGGTAAAACTTGTATAAAAGAGGATTTGTAAAGTCAGTTTTTGAAAACGTTTTGAATCTCCTCATTTAATGCCACCACTCCACTACCAGTAGTAAAATCCCGGTGTTCAAGGAACAGTTGCAGTGCACAGTAAAAGTGCATTATGCAGTAATAAAATATCCACAAGATATTTCATGTGAGAGGGGGCATTTAATGCCAAGTGGGATGAGGTAAGTTTGAGGGACCCCTGACAATAAGATAGAGAGACATATATTCCTATATTAAATTGGTGTGTTTACCAACCTAGGACATTTAAGTAACTAATACTTGGTGCATTTAGTTACTCATTCAATGCTCAATATCTAAAGTCAGGTCCCCGAATGAGTCTTACTCATTCAAAGGAGAGGTTGTTTAGGGGTTTTGTTCAGTGAGGATGAACCATTTCGCAGAGAACTCACCGAGATTGGGATTGGTTTTCGTGTCACGACTTTCAATGTCTAGCATTCCCAATTGAGCTTTCGATCTCAAGGTAGGTTCATCTAAGGTTTTGTGAAGATATCGCAAGTTGATATTCGGTAGGGATGAAATGAAGTTTATGTGTCCTTTCATTATGGGTCCCTAATGAAATGATATCTCGATATCAATGTGTTTGGTTCTTTGGTGAAGGATGTGGTTGTTGGAGATTGCAATAGCACCGGTGTTATCACGTAAGATGGGTACCATTTTGTAATGGATGTCATAGTCACCGAGTTGACTTTTCATCCATAAAACATTGGCACAACACCGCAAAGACCACATATTCGCCTTCACCAAGACATAGCCACCGATTGTTGCTTTTAGCACTCCAACAAACCAACTTTCCTCCAAGAAATTGACAGACCCCGAGGTACTTTTTTCATCCATGTTGCGCCCAACATAATCGTAGTCGAATATCCTTTAAGATCAAACCCCGAGCACTTTGGATAGTAGAGTCCAAGGCTTGGGGTTCCTTTCAGTATGTGAGGATTCTTTTAGCCGCAATGAGATGGGATTCTTTGGGATTGGACCGATATCTTGCTATTAGGCGATCGAGAATTGTATGTCCGGTCCGGAAGCGCTTAGATACATCAAATGAGCCAATAATCCATCCGAAATGGGTTTGATTGACCGATTTTCCAAGAAGATCAGTCCAAGGTTGTTAGGAGGGACCATTGGTGTCTTCACCGAGGCACGTCGGATATCTCATATTTCTTCAAGAGATTTCGTGTACTTCTCTTGACCGATGGAGATTCCTTTATCGCTTTGCATGATTTGTAGTCCAAGGAAGTATGTGAGTTCACCCATCATGCTCATTTCAAACTTATTTGTCATCGCTTTTTCAAACTGCTTTGCAAAGAGTGTAGTTTGTTGAGCCAAAGATGATGTCATCAATATATAGTTGGACCAGTATTACATCTTGTTTTGTCATGTAGATAAACAATGTGTTGTCTATCTTTCCTCCGACAAACTTGTTTTGAATCAGCCGAGAGTTTCATACCATGCCCGGGAGCTTGTTTTAGTCCATAAAGGGCTTTGTCAAGCTTGCGACATAGTCGTGAATTCACTACTATCAAAGCCGTGGAGGTTGCCGAACATACACATCTTCCTTGAGTTCACCATTCGGAATGCACTTTTACATCCATTTGGTAAACTTTGAAGTTCATGTAGGTAGCATATGCAAGGAAGATCCCGATGGCTTCCATTCTTGCAACAGAGCAAATGTCTCATCATAGTCAATGCCTTCTTGTTGATCAGAACCTTTGGCTACAAGTCCGCTTTGTTTTTAATGACAAAGCTGCTTTCATCGCTTTGTTTCGAAAACCCACTTCATTCTTATGACAATGACATCCTCGAGGACATTTGATCAAGGTCATGACCTTGTTTTTATCAAACTGCTGAAGTTCTTCTTGTATGGCTGAACCCACTTGGGTGTTTTAGAGCCTCATGACACTTTTGGGTTCTATTTCGATAGAAAATCAAAGATATAGACATTCATTGGTCAAGTCTGCAGCTAAATTAGCGACCATGCTTCTAGTGAGCATGCCTTTAGCTGGTTCACCAATGATGTTTACAAGCTCAATATCATGAGATTTTGTCCACTTACTTTGTGGTCTAGGATCCGAGCTTGAAGAGGTCACCGAAGCTCGGGAGTAAGTTCTAGTGCAATGTACCACATAATCATTGAAGTCATCTCGCATAGATGCTTTGTTCGTGTCGGTTCTTGAATCACAAGTTCCGAACATTTGGTTCAAGATACCTATCCCAAATAGGACCGATTGATTATCAATGAATTCACCGATGGTTGGTTGGGGAAGGTTGCGAGGCAAGACATAATATGAGATGTCAACATCTATTTGGTACGAGGAATTGATTTCAAGTTGTACTCATCAAGAGGATATCTTGATGAGTTATCAATTCCTATTTCCTCTCTCGAGGTATTTGTGAACCCGATGCTTTTCGAACTTTCATCAAAGGTGACATGAAAGGTTTCCTCAACTTGTTGTCTCCTTGTGTTAAATACCCTAAAGGCTTTGGAGATCAAATGAGTAACCTAGAAAGTATCCATCATCGCCTTTGCATCAAACTTGCCTAGATGATCCTTGTGGTTGTGAATGAACACAGACATCCAAACACATGAAAGTAGTCGATATCGTGAAGTCACCTTTGAATATCTCATATGGGGTTTTGTTATGTCTTTTGACAATGATTGACTTGTTTTGTGTATAACAGTTATTTTGACTGCTTCACCCGTAAATGTTTTGAGAGAGTCGAGCCATTTAACATAGTTCTAGCAATTTCAATGAGTTCTCTTTTCCTTTCACCACCCCATTTTGTTCGGGGTGTAAGGAGATGAAAAGTTTTGGGAGATTCCTTTTCATCACGTAAATTCTCAAGCTCTTCATTTCGAACTCGCCATTGTCGCTCGATTTGTTTAACAAGAATGTCATTCGGTTTTCAATGTTCCCGATGAATGACATTATTGTATCACCGCTCGACTCTTTTTGGAAAGAAAGTATACCCATGTGTATCTTGAAAACTCATCAACAATGACAAGTGTATACTTCTCGTCGGATTGATCTAGGACTAATCGGTCCAAAGAGATCCATGTGCATGAGGTGAAGGCAACTTTGATTGAGAAATTTTGTTTTGTTTTGAAAGATGCTCTTTGGTGTTTGCTTTTTCCCAGTCGAGCATGGTTTATCTTTTGCAAAACCAAAGGATGGTAAGCCAAGGACCTTGTTTTGTTTTGCTAAGTTGTTGATGTTTTTGAAATTTTAGTGAGAGAGTCTTCGTGCCACGTACCACTTGATAGTTTCAAAGGCTTTGGCAAAAGACAAGTTCAATTTTGAGAGTGTTGACATGTCTAAGACATAAACATCATCTCTTCTAGAGCTATCAAAACAACTTTTTGTTGGCATTGAAAATGGTGCCTTGTTTGTCATTGAATTGCACAATGTACTTTGCATTACAGAGTTGATCGACACCGATGAGATTGTATTTGAGACCATTGACATAAGCTATTCTAGAAAACTATTCCATTGCAAAGATAATCAACCATAACCTTCAGTGGGACATGATGAGTTATCACCAAATACTACCTGGTCCCGGTTCCTTTACATACTTGTGCAGATACTCCTTAACACCACCATGCTTCTTGAGCATCCATTATCTAGATGCCAAATAGGCTCTCGCCAGTGTCCGCACAAATAGTAAACTTGATTAGTTTCTCTTGTCGACCCACATACTAGTGGGCTCGGGCCTAAAGGTCCGCTTTGAATTTGGCAATTGACTCATGGTCGGTGGTTGTGTGCATTGGCTACCGCAGTTTTGCATTTGGAGACCGAGGATGACTCGGTGATTCGGGTTGCTTGGAACTTCTCCTTGCCTCGGATGACATCGTTATGCTGGGATGTCTCATGAGTCGGATTTTCGCAAATATCACAAAGATGTGTTCATGAGACAATCATCGATGATGATCATTAAAGCCACAGCGGGCAGGGGAGGAAAGGGTTTTGCTCTAAACTTTTGAGCAGATTGAGGTTGAAGCATACCGATGACCAACATTGGTATAGTTTGCTTTAATCGGTGAACTTACATATTGTAAGTGATCGTGTTCGTGATCATTCTTTTGCGCATCATACAAAAAGGATTCTATAGCGCTTGTCGGGTATGACCGGTATAGTGGCATAGATCACACTTCGTTTGGGCTTGTTGGTGGATTTTGACTTTGATGAACTAGAGGAGGTCGATTTAGTTTCCTTGATTGAATCATGGGCTTTTTCGATGGATTCCATCTTATCGCTTAGCTTCCTCACAAGTTTAGTCGGTTCTTCAATTTGGTCGCCAAGAGGGAACGATGTGAAGTCTCAGTGGGAGTAGACTCTTGTTGAATTGGTTTTGATGGTCTTTTCGTGATGGTTCTACCAAGTCCGCACCTTTATTTTGGTGAGTGAGGATTGAATTGCATCAAGTAAGCTCGAGCTTGAGTGCAAAGACCTCAAGAGGTTTCGTGGGTGGAAGTGGTGCATTAGATTCTCGCTTTAGACTCGTAGATGTGTTCAAGACATCGGGCACATCGTGAGTCCAAGCATGCTCTTAAGAGCTTGGCTTTCGTGCTCTAGTATTCTTCCGTAATCAAAATTTGAAGCTTACTCTGGGTTAACCTGCTCAATCCAATCATTGGGCTTGGGGTTAGTCAACACATTGGTAATCATGCCACCGGACACAAAGGGCTTTGGACTCGGTCTTTGTTGTGAGAGTCGTGAGATGATCTTCACCTATGACTCTCTTTTGCTACTGGGGCTCCTACAAAGATCAAAGACCCTAGGATTTTTAGCAGTCCAACTTTCAATGATATCTTTTTCTTTCTTAAGTTCATCTTGAAGAGCCTGATTTCTTTTAACTAGTTCAGTGTTTTGAATTTGTAGTGTGACAGCCTCAAGCTTAGCTTGTTTTAAAAGAAGTAATTCATCCCTACACTTATTCAATTCAAAACTTAACTTGTTGTATTTTGAAAAAAGATTTAATCGTTGCTCTTCTACAAACTTAAGATCTACATTGATATAGTTCATAAAGGACTGCCAATCAGAGTCATCATCCATAGAAAGTAAAATGTTTACCTTCTTCATTGTGATATTGACCCATTCTCCATTCCTGGCATGATTTTTCCCAACAACTAGCTTGTCCTCTTCTGAAAGAGCCATCGCAGCATCGACTTGCACCATTTCATCGTCCTCGAGGAGACTGGCTCTTCATCCCAATAAGACTTCAAAGAACTAGGCCTTTGTTTTTACCCCGCACGCATTTAACAATGTTTTTGTTTTTGAGGGAGTGGCCTCAAGCAAAGCTAGCTTGGCTTTGACTTTCCTGTACTTAGCTTCAAAATCTGATTTTGTTTTGATCGATTTTTTGAAATTTTGATGAGACCGATAGATTTTGGTTGAAATTTGCTAAAGCCCGAGGACCGATTTGACCTCGATGGTTTATAAGAGGTTCGTAAATTGTTTTGAAAACAGTCTTTTGCAAAATGACCTCTTTTGTGACACTTAAAGCATTCAATGTCTTCGTTTGCTTTAGCATTTGAAAACTTTGTTTCTTTTATAAACCTTCGAGAGTTAGCAAGGAGTGCCCTTTCCGAAATTCGATGTTCGTGTCATTTAGGTACTCCTCACTTGATCTCTCATCGTGCTCATCATCCGAATTTTCTTGAAAATCCCGAACCACATCGTTAGAGAAAAAGCACTAGATAAAGGTGTTGAAGTGGTGGTCGTGGACTTCTTGACTTCTCGAGACTTCTTTAAGTCGTATCGCCTGCTGATGAGGTTTTCCTCATAGACAAATTTCCCATAAATTTTAGGAAGTTCAAGATTACGGATATGATTAGCATTCCTAAGTCCCCGAGAGAAATTCAATCACTCGTGGAGACTTGATACGCACAACGCGCTTCAGGTCAAAGGAACTCCTTTCGTCGAAAGCAAGTTTTTTCAACACCCTAGGCGTTGAACCTAATCCTTGTAGTGTAGTATTAGGGTAAGCCTCGGGAATTGATATCGTTCTCTAGGGGAATAGGAATGCTTGTGAGAAATTACTACGCTAAGGTTGGGGTTAGGAAGATTATTTTTTATCTTTTTTATATTTTTTAGGAATTGAAAAGGTACGAATCTCGGGGTATTGGATTTGGGGGTTGGTATTTTTACCGATTACTCTACTATCTAATTATCTAATTATCTAAGCTAAGGTGAGTGTAGTCTATGTCTAATTGATGTGTGCTCGTATGATGATTAAAAATGTGTTTACTTATATGTTATTACTCCCTAGTTATCTCCTATTGATGGTTGAATTGTCACGTCCTTATTCTTAACGCGTTGTGTTTCTAAGGTCGTAGGGTATGCGTTTATCCCTAACTCTTTGAAGCTACCTAAGGTTAATAACTACGAAATATCTAGGATTCATAAACTTAACAATAAGGTTATCTTTGGATATTTAGTCTACAATTCCACTAGTAACTATAAGCTAGGATTCAACAAAGACTAATCAAGCATTAATAACACAACGAATGACCTATCGCAATACTAGGTCAATCACAATTAAGATAAGAGACAATCAATCAATATTCAATAACTAGGTTTCATATTATCTAAGCAAACACACAAGTAAATTAGCCGGACATGGAGAACATGTAAGCATACACACAAACAATTGAAGACATGATTGAATCAATGAAGTAAAACACTTATCTTGTTGTAAAATAGGGTATGGAACCCTAAGATATCGCCTAAGACAAATTTTGGTTCGGTTTAGGTTTTACCCACAAAACTACCTCTAAACCGAAAAATTCGGATTCTATATATAGTGTTACAAAATGCACGGCTTCACTCTTTAATTGTGACGCCGGGTCGCCGCCATTAGGGTTTTGTCTTGGCCACATCAACTCGCGACGGCGTCACCTTATGCTCGTGACGCCGTCGGCCAAGCTCGACGCCGTGCGGATCCAAATCTAGGCAAGCTCGAGTTGCGACGCCTACTCTTTTAAACCCGATGCCGCCACTTGTAAATTAGCAATTTGCTCTCCGAGTCGTCTCAAGATGTGTCGCGACGGCGTCGCAGCTAAGCGATGACGCCCGTCCCTTCATTTTCCAAAGCTTGAGTGTCTCGATTCTTGACTTGGCCATTTTCTTCAGATATTCGCGCTTTTCGTTCGAATAAGTGTCATTCCAAAGAATTTGCTTTTAAGAGACCTAAAAAGTGAAAAGGAACGAAATTAAGTAGTAACGGATACAAAAGTGATCAATTAAGGGCTTAAATGACCCCTCAAAAGTGTACCTTTTAAATCCTTGTCAAGACTATTGACAAAACCAACATTGATTTCATGTTTGGACAACTTAACACCATCATTTGACAGTTCATTTAGCAAAGTTTTGTATCGGGTGTAAGTTTGAGACATAGTTTCTGAGTCCTTTGCCCTGAAGGTGTTATACTCAAGGTTCGTGTCCATGATCCTGCTTTTCCTTGGTATCGTAAGGACCTTCATGATTGTGGACCGTGTCATCCTGTGTTTATTTAGTTGTACTATACCAATATGAGACTCCATAGTATCATCGGAAGACAAGATATGATGATACTTTTGAGCCTTTGGTCTTGGTTGACCACTCTTCTCTCGTCTCCGAGTTCCATCGAGCTTCGTGTTTAGGCAAACCTTCGTGAGCCTTTGGGATAAATGGACCTTCATTAATACTCTTAATGTAGTAAGGTTCCATCCTACCAAATAGCAAAGCATTCGCTTTTCCATTTGTTAAATTTACCAACTTCAAGTCGAGGGCAACAATGTAATACACTCCACTCTTTTGTCGACTAGTTGGGGCACATCAATTTCAGCCATTTGGATCCTGATTTAAAAACGTTTAAGAGCGGCTTTAAAAGGTTTTATAATCAGCCTTGCTCTGATACCACTTGTTCCCTATTCACTATTGTATAAAATAGTTTAAGTACGTAAAACAAACTAATAGTGAATCAATGACTGAAAGTAATGTAAGTAAAAACACACTGATAAATTTTTAACATAATATTCTTTATTAGAAATGAATCAAAAAAGAATACATTGCCCAAGTACTTGAGGAATAGTACTTGGAGTGAAATGACAAAGGGTTGGTACTCTCACTAAGCTCGTGCTAAGTCTCGAGCACAACTACTATGGAACCATCGAGCTATCTCGGGGACCGAGTTGTATTTGGAGGAGTGAAAATGGCTTGTGTGTGTGTGTTTTTACAATTCACAAGCTTGAATCTTTCACTCCATCACTTATGCTATTTATACAAGTATGAGTTTTAACTCTATCCTAAGTGACAACCGACAAGTTACGTAAGAAAAATCGATGTATTTTGTCTCTGCATAAAAGGCTATATTTGGTAAGGGACAAGACACTTTCTACATGTCAAGATCGACACCGATCCTTTCAGGAAAGTTGACTTCTTGAGGATAAGCACTGCCTTTAACGCTCAAGCATAACCGCTTTGTCCCGCCTATTCTTCTGCCTTCTCACCTTCACTCTTCGCCTAGTTTGTCTTCATGAAAGTAGTTGGTGAGGAGTTTAGGGATTCGGTGAATTATTGTCATCACTCACCGAATCCACCATCTCCTTCTTGACTCGCCTTCACCCTTTAAGTTCCACCTTCTGAGTGGAGATACTTCTTCGCCTCTTCGAGTATCTCGAAGATGGCTCACCGAGAGACTATGCACTCAAAGGACCGTTAGTGTTTAACTGTTGGAATTACTCCTAAACCTTAATTCAAGTGTTAGTTACTTATATGTAATAGGTAGCTTATTATGGTCTTTATGTTTGTTTAAGGTCTAGCTTATATAGAAGGCCCATAAGCTTAGGCCCATGTCCAATAAGGAAAAGGGAAGGAGTGGGAGTGTTGCCCTAGCTCCTGCCTATAAATACTCTTGTATAACCCTCACTGAGGGTTGGTTGTTCAAGTTATTCTCTTCATTACACTCTACGACAACCGCCTCTATTATATCGTGTGTGTGTGTGTGAATCTTGTTCAATCGCCTCTCTATCTCTTTCTAGTAAGCTTGTGTTGTAAAACTATTGACCTAACAATGGTATCAATCGCCAAATAGTTGGGTGAACGTATTGTTTGAAGTGAGTTTTGGTCTCACGCTTAACTTATGGTTCATAAACTTTGGCTTGCTTAAAAACGCATTTTTTACACTTTTTATTCCAAGATTCTTGTACTTTCAATGTTATAAGGTGTTAAACTTATCGCTTTTGGCAAAAGTTTTGAACTTTATCGTGGATCATTGTTTTCAACTAGTTTTTGAACGAGGGTGTAAACCTCACGCCAGAATCGCTTTTTCAACTAGTTTATGATCCGCCAGAGCCGATTATTCAAAATACAACTCAGTTTTATTACTCCTAACCAACCTAATCTACGCATATAATTCGTTCAACAAATCCAAAGTTTTGATCTTTAATCTGTAAGTGGTTCTGTGTTCTTAACAAGTTTTTAAGCAAGGGTTTTGATTTTTATACAAATCCAACGGCTAAAACGATTGCTATGCGTGATTATGTGTTCTACGCATAAGCGTATGAACACACAATCATTAGTGTGTGTTTGTGGTTAAAACAAGTGTCCCAAAACATTTAAATAACCTCAATGATACTTGGTTTATCCTCAAAATCCACCCAGAAACACGAATTGATTCATTTTCAAAATTAGGGTTCTTGAGTCGTTTTGGGTATTTTCAAATGAAAACGTTTTTGTTGATAAAAGTTGTTATATGAGGTTGTATTTAAGTTGAATTGAACATATCGAAGCCCATATTTTACCCAGAAACTCAAATGAATCATCAATGGGAATTTAGGGTTTACATTCATACGGTTTGGGTACTTTTGATTCTTGACACTTTTGATGTTAAAACTTGGATAAACATACTCTATATGCCTCTTACATCTCCCAGAAACTCTTTGGTGCAAATCCTATGGCTAAAATTCATATGCGTAATTCTTAAACTATTAGGGTTTTAGTATTACGCGTAAGACTTTCTACGCTTAAACTGTTTGATATGCTTTCATGCCATGACCTGTTATAAAATGTGTGTTAATGTTAATATTGATCTTATGATTATTTTATTTCGTGCTTGCTACCGTAAAACTCGTAATCAAGGTTATTGAAACTCACGCATAAGGATCACCCACGCGTAGAAAGTTATGCGTAAGAGAAATCTTACGCGTAGTCATTACGCCGTAAGGTTCTACAAAGGACCACGCGTCCTCCGTGAAGGATATGCGTAAACAATGACTCTCACGCATAAGGTCTACTTCACGAGTAAGCCTTACGCGTAAGGTTTTATATAAGTTTCACGCTAAACTTTACGCATAAGGTCCTCCTGCTCCTCACGTAATATTTCTTACGCAGAAGACAGATCCCACGATAAGCTTGAGTTTACGCGTATATTTCTCCGCTTATGCATAAGCCGCCATTTCTACGCCTAAGCTCGATCAAACCTTCATTTTGAATTGTTACGCGTGCAAACTTGTAAATGAATAAATCATAACGTCACGAAACCAATAATGTCACTAATAAACTTAAACGCTTAATATGTTGTGTTAAATAAGTGATAACATAAACTTTAAAACTTAAAGTTAACTAACTCACGAAACTTATCACAACGTCATTAAAACTATTAGACAAACAAGTGACTTTGGACTCAGAATAATCATTGACATTGCACATTCAATAATTAGACAATAAAACCTTCATTGACTAACATTATGTCTTTCGATATGTTGGTTCTTTTGGCTAATGTTATTTCGCATCACGACATGACCGCTCAAATGAATGTGGATGCACCGTAAGTTCTCACAATTGTCGACATCTTCCCTAATGGCTATCCTAGAAAGATTGGAAAGAACAACCTTAGGGTTGACTTTGATACCCTCACATGCTCGTAATCTTCTTGTCTCATTGTGGGATATTCTAAAGAATCATCCCTACCGTAACATGCTCTCACACTGCCATTTGCACCGAGATCTACATTCAACAATTCGAATTCAATGCAAAGGATCAAGGGTCAAAGTGCGATGATCGTGACTATCAATCACAAACAAGTCACCATCACTCATGCACTTACGAGCTGCTTCTTCTCATTCCGTAAATCGTGCCAACCGACTTCTATGCCACACCTACTAAGGAGACAGTTCTACAATTCTTGATTGATATTGGCTATGATGAAGCTTCAGAATTATCTCTAAGCATTCTCATGGGAGCTTAAGAACATTCTCAACCGTGGAGAACCCTCTACATCATCATCACCAAATCGGTCTCGTCGTGACAAGCTATGGGCATCCCAAGCTCATAGAACTACAAATCTTACGGTCATTAATCAACAAGAAGGACATCGAAATTGAAGCTCGATATGGGATGACATGATGACGTTTCTCAAAAGCTTGGCTCAAAGATTCCCTATGTCGATACACAAAACGTTGATCCGTAGAGCACTTGGACTTCATCCTGATATCCCCAAGAGGCTCAATGACCCCGATAATCACGACATGTTGATCGAGCCTATCTTATCGGTCGTAATCAAGGAATCACAACAAAGAAACAGTGCTTTGGTTACCCGATCACCCATCGACTAACGAAATCAAGCTTGAAACGTATAAAAGGTATCGGTGGCGATAGAGAAGGCAAAGTTGGTCATCTCATGAAAAACTTCGAACACCTACCGGAGAACCGTAAGAGGAAGTGCCGAAGTGCGAGAAGCCGAGAGTCACAGAATGTCCCAAGAGAAACCCGCTCCAAAGAAGAAAGTTCCTCTCGTGAAGTCTGCTCCTATTCCTACACCGAACCACCAAGAAAGCTACTTGGACGAAAGCTACGAACATACACAATCGGATGAGGAGGTCCACTACTCGAATCTGCAACCGAACCACCTCCCTCAAGAGCAAAACCTCCTAGTCCTCCAAACCGAACATGGAAAAGGGAAGACTCTCATTACTTGTGCCTTATGAAGAAAGCTCGATGAAGAAGAAGAGCAACCTGGACACTTCATACGTGAAGAAGTTCAAATTCATTAGACTCCAACATGTTGCGAAGGAATTTGCAAAGGATCAAATGGGTGGCCTGGAGGTTCAAGCAGGTCTTGCCACTCTAAACCATCTCCGATGCGGTTAATCGACCGATAAGTGGGCCGGTGCCACCACTCTTCTGCAACAACAAAAATTTTGGAGGATTCTATTGATTATGAGATTAAGGAACCAAAGAAAAGAAAAGACCGAGGAAATACTGCTGATGAAACAAAGACCGATGACAAGGTCAGTGTAAGGAGGAAACTTCAACCCCTAAGGACCCCGAGCCTCCTCATGTCTCCTCCTCATGTCTCCTCCTCATCGACTCATCATCTCATTCTTCGCCACCACCATCTAAAAGATCAACCAAATCAACATCCAAATCGGTGAAGAAGCCAACTCGATCTTGGATTTCTCATGCTCATAAAAGAATTGGGAATCTTTGTCAAACAAGTCGAAAGAAAGACATGCTCTACGGAAGATGAATTTCACCGATCGATACAATATATTCATGATGATATCGACAAGATGCAAGATGAAAGGAGTATGTCCAAAGCTCATGAAAGATGATCTTCAAGGAAAATGGACGAAATGATCAAAGGATACACTCACTAGTTCCTTATGGAGGTCGTTCAAACCGACAAAGGAGATGTATACCGCATAACCGTATCCAAATCTCTTGCATCTAGCCAAACAAGCCATGAAATCAACTCCGATGAATTTAAGCATCAATCCGATTGAATCCACAATTTTCTCGGATGATGAATTGGTGAACCGGCTAGTAGCGCAAATGTCGAAACGCTCGCAACGTTTTTCATCACGAAGCTAAACCGTTTGAAGCTCTCTCGGAATACCAACTCGTGTCCTCATTCCGAAGAAGTCAAGGCCCAAACGCTCAAGAGATGATGAAGACAAAGATCAAGATAAGGATAAAGAGCCCAAACGCACAAAGAAGTCTAATGAATCATCTTCTATTCAAGACTCGATGCAACCTCCACCACAACGGACTCTCGCTCAACAAAGATCTTCTCCTCCTCTTCGCAAATAAACCTCATGATTCTCGAGACACCACCCCGTTCGAAAACCG
The DNA here is from genome assembly GCA_022545495.1 of Chrysanthemum lavandulifolium. Taxonomy (NCBI): domain Eukaryota; kingdom Viridiplantae; phylum Streptophyta; class Magnoliopsida; order Asterales; family Asteraceae; genus Chrysanthemum; species Chrysanthemum lavandulifolium. The sequence goes on from CM040246.1 coordinate 78,590,883, forward strand.
GTGACCACTTTGAGTATACGGTGGTGACGATGAAGAACACCATGAGCCCCAACAACAACCCGCCTCACCCGACAAAGTACAAAAACTAGCACCTCATCTAGGACTAAGAAATGAAGAAGAAGGCGCCAAGGTGGACGTCGATCATGGCTAGATGAAGATACAACAGAGGAATTTGAATGGTTTTCTACACTTGTCAATTCCACTCCCTACCCTCAAGAAGGTCAAGATCCGTAGACGGTAATACTTTGGAGCATGCTAAAATTTCGCAAGAAAGTTCAAAGTAAAGAAGATGACGAAATCCGAGCCGAGGCGAATCAAGAATGAAGCTTTTCAACTGTGGAAAGATAGCTCGAAAAGTGCCATCGAGGTCGAATATCACCTTGAAAACATTGCTCGAGCTATGTCTAATAACATGGATTGGCTCAACCCGAAACAAACATCGACTTTACCAAGCGGGCAACCCTCCATATTACACCGATGGTCTAAACCACTACCAACAATCGGCCAACCGGATCGCCTAGGATCCCATTCGGATATTTCTTCAACAAAGACTTGAATTTCTTCTTCACGGTGGCGATGGTTCAAGGAAATACGCTACATCCTTGACACTTCCATTCCCAAGAACCGAATACTCAAACTCGCATAGCTATCGAGAAAGAGCTAATCACTTGTTCTCCAACAAAGTGGAAGCATACGACCGAGATGCAATGTACTGATTCATCATTGGCCGAACGAAGAATCTACTACGTGTCGCCAGTTGAAGTCTCAACACGCAGTTGTTCAAGATTAAGGATATCATTGCCATCAAACACGTTGATCTTTCGTCCAAATGGGACAAACCTTAATTAAAGAAGATTGTGGTCAAAAGACAAGACGAAAGGGATTATGCATTCTCTGAAGTCGACTTTGAGAATTTGTCTATCAACGACATCGAAGACATGTACCTTGCCAAAGTACAGGGTCGTATGAGACAATTCTCCACCCAAGTACAACGTGAATTCATCAAGTCGGTGCTCATCTTCATCGACGATAGTTATCAAAGAACGTGTAGAAGATCTCCAGTTGGCGCTGAATCTTATCGCACCGTGTCAACTTCACTCCACCACAGCTAGACCTTCCCGACATCAACCAAATCTCACAATTTACACTCATCAAGAAACCATTCGGCGTCGCCATCGTAGTGAACTTCAAAGAAATTGCTTGATGGCGTATAGATCTTCACAAGTTTGGAGATCACACTTTGAAGATGGTTAGGGACGGATTGGCTTATCGATCAAGGATATACACCAAAAGATCGGGTCTCCTAAGCGATGTAATTCTCGTGATCGAAGGGATGTGAAGAGGATCATCACGATGATTGATGAACGGTTGTATAGACGGGATCGCCTCGTAAGATTGGAAAGCTATGTTGGTGGTCGACCCAGATTAACATCACCGCTTTCAACGCCCGATTCACACTCTGGCGACATCTCTCGACTACCCGGTACCCCATAAACCGCTTTTCATTATTACTTTGGATGTATGATTTATATATGTGAATGGCTTGTGCACACATTACGAGTGTACAACCCGAATTGTCAAGAAAGGACCCCGTGGTACGATTCATACAATCCTTATAAAAGGAGCGAAAGCTTTACTTTTGAGTAAAACCTATCAAACCTTTCATTTTCAAGGTTTTGCTCAAAAGGACAAGTACTTCCCGATGATTTTCAAAACCTCAACCGCTTATATCACTTGTTGAGGAGGAGTATTTGAATTAAAACTTTGTTCACAAATTGTTCATAGTGGTCATCTTCCCCAACACTCGAAATGGTCATATTTATTCTCAACTTTTCAAAATAACATTTTATATGCCATTTATTGGGGAGAAAATTATGTGATAAGAAATATGTTGTGTAAATGCAAATGAATCTTTGTGTAATAGACTTAACTAACGAATTAGCGGTACTAAATCGTTAGTAACTCGAAAAGACTTGTCCGAGACGGTAATAATTTCAAGCTAGTTCTCTAGTAATGTAAACGTGTCTTGCAAAGGACTTGTCCGAGTAGAAAGTACCATTCGAGAATCTCTTGGTAGACATGAACTCGACGGGTATGACAACCTTCGAGGCTTGTCTACACCTTCAAGGTAGTTACTAGAGCTAGTTGTCACCTAAAAGTCGACAATGTAACTCTTTAACTATGCAACGTAACCGTGTCTCATGGGAGTGTCTATGTTGAGTTGATCAATTCAAAAGTGCGCTCTTCCCACACAAAGGCAGATTTCGCCAAAACTCTAAAGCACATGTGGATGGGGAGTAGTTCGCTAAAGATAAAACTCTCACAAAGGTTCAAACATGTTTTCATTTACAAACCCTTTGAGAGATTTTCTTGAATATTGGTTTTATGGCAACATAGGTTAGTCATGGAGTGATAAGGTGACTAAGGTTAGAATAACTGTCCTATGATCCGCCAGAGTCGGAGGGATCTACCCAAGGACATCACAAATAGTTAGTACTTAGAAGTCCTTAGGTACGATTATAAAAGGAGAAATGAGAATCGGAGAAAGAAGGAGTTGAAGAATTTAAAAGAAATGCAAAGAAAAGGGTGAAAAGAAATAGCCCTCCAAATTATTCAACTTAGGGCGGACAACGGTTCAATTCATATACTCTTGGTTGTCACTTAGTTTACCGGTATTGAAGATTAAAAGTCGTCATGGACCCAAATGACGCATGTACTATACCTTCTTAGCCACTCAAGTTTATCTCAAAAGAAGCTTGTTTCATTCTCACAGGAACCCTACATAATCTATCGGCTTTCTCTTAGAGATAGTCGGTATTGAAGAAGGAGACCCTCTCTAGTCTCCGCTCAGAAAACCAAAACGCACTATTGAGTCTAGAGCCACGAGATTCATCAAAAGATCTCTTAGGTACACTTGACATTTCATCACTTGATGTTCAACAATAAGAACATCGGTGGTACGTTATCGAGTCCTTCATGATCTTAGCAACTGTCGAGAACATTCATGAGAGGTTCACAACCGTGATCCTCAAGTGATTGAATGGAAACTCTGGCGTGGTCAACATCAAACAGCCTCGACAAGTAGTCACTTCGGTAACTCCCCGGATTACGCTTAGTGTGTCTCAAACGGTCTACAACAGTGAGGTGATGCTTGGTGTACCTCAACGACTCATCTCGAATCAGATGTACTTGGTACATCGCGTTATCTCACTTGTGGGACTCAGGTTCAGAACGGACTTTGTGAGAATTAGAGTTATGTTTTCACACTATGTCATTAACACTCTCAAGTTCAAACTTGTAAGTGCCGGAATCCGCTTATTACTAACCGCTTTAAATGTTTTCTTCTTATGGAAGCTCTTGGAGCGGGATGATCGTGCAGATTCTTCTCATGCTCACGCCAACATCATCACTAATGGAAGTTCTATCCAAAAGCAACACAATGATCGAATGATTCTTCGTCAAATCAAAGAATCTACAAAGTTAAAGACTTAAAGAACTTCATTAGTACTCGAACTCCAACGTCAAAGAGCGTGTGAGCATGTTGAAGAATGACGTGGAGACACCAGTAGCGGCGGCGCACTGAAGGCACTTGATGCGCATAACAACATACTATCACTTTCATCACAAAGAACAATGATCAAAGAACAAAGTTAAAGATGACGCCAAAGCATAACTGCTCAAAGAAAACTATCTCTACACTTTGGGAGATTGTTCGAATCAAGGAAATTCTTCTCACAAGAAAGAAGAATGTCGAAGACGCCAAAGCTACTATTACATCAATGCCTTCACTGTTTTCATCACCAACACTTGAGGGAGATTGTTGGAATCACTCCTAAACCTTAATTCAAGTGTTAGTTACTTATATGTAATAGGTAGCTTATTATGGCCTTTATGTTTGTTTAAGGTCTAGCTTATGTAGAAGGCCCATAAGCTTAGGCCCATGTCCAATAAGGAAAGGGAATGAGTGGGAGTGTTGCCTAGCTCCTCGCCTATAAATACTTTTGTATAACCTCACTTGAGGGTTGGTTGTTCAAGTTATTCTCTTCATTACACTCTACGCATAACCGCCTCTATTATATCGTGTGTGTGTGTGTGTGAATCTTGTTCAATCGCCTCTATATCTCTTTCTAGTAAGCTTGTGTTGTAAAACTAGTGACCTAACATTAACGGTCTAAACACTTAGGGTATTTTCTATTCAAATCCTAGATTAAGGGGTTTGGGTATTTACTGAACCCAACAATAACCTTATGGTAGTCTCAAAGAGTTAGGGAAGAAAGCATACCCTACGACCTTAGAAGACACAACGCGTTAAGAATAAGGACGTGCCAATTCAACCATCAATAGGAGATAACTAGGGAGTAATAGCATCTAGGTAAACACATCTTTAATCATCATACGAGCACACATCAATTAGACATAGACTACCCCTTAGCTTAGTTAATTAGAATAGATAATAGTAGAGTAATCGGTAGAAATACCACCCCAAATCCAATACCCCGAGATTCGTACCTTTCAATTTCCTAAAAATATATAAAAAAGATAAAAAATAATCTTCCTCAACCCCAACCTTAGCGTAGTAATTTCTCACTAGCATTCCTATTCCCCTAGAGAACGATATCAATCCCGAGGCTTACCCTAATACTACACTACAACGATTAGGTTCACTGCCTAGGTGGTTGAAAAACTTGCTCGAAGAAAAAGAAGTTTCCTTTGACCCCGAACGCGCGTTGTACGCGTATCATTAAACCACATGGACGAACCATGTAATTTACTCTTTAATTATCAACTATCAAGGTGCGAGAAATTACAAAACTGATACATACGACCAAAACGACCTTTCCGACAAAAAATGAAAAGGAAAAAACTAAATTAGCTTGAGTGTATTAGATGCAATTATTTATATTCTAAAGGATATATATACAATTCTCCCAAGATTCATAAGATATATATACAGTTCTCCCTAGATTAATAAGATTAGTATATATAACCCAAGCCCAAGTGTAAGGTCTATTAGGGTTTTATGTACTTTGTTTTATAAATGATTCATAAATAAACATTATGCCTTACGAGGATTCATTGTTTAACATGGTATCGGAGATTTGGGTACAACCCATTACAAAATAGTTGTCTTCCAGTTATAGGCTACTCACCGATGTTTCAGAGAGATCCCGATCAATTTATTGCTTTATTTTTGCATTTTATTAGTCTTTTATTTTTATCCAATAAACTCTATCATCCAAAACCCTACACGTCATAACACACATATTTTGTTGATTTAACCAACAATCAACTAATATTCTCGCATCAACATAACATTTTGTTTAAACATTAGAGATCGTTATCGTATTCGAAAATAGTTGATCAAAAAATTGTCGCTCCTACCTAAAGGTAAAGCAAGCCATGACGTAAAAATAAAACACGTTACAACTCTACCTCCGAATACAACTTTGTCGTCGAATACAGCTCTACCTCTGTGCAAATAAACAAAAAGAAGAAGTGCAACTCAAACGAAGATGAAAGCAAAAAGGCGATTTCAACATTAACTCCAGTTTGTACGTCCGAAAATCTCACGTTCTAACCGCAGGGGGTGTTAGATTATAGGTTAAGGCTCAAGGCTAATTGTAAGCTTCACATTCATTCATTAGGTTTACGATTGGGATTGCTTATTAGGTAAGCTATGTCATCACAATAAATTACACATGTAATTCTACTTGTGTAACCAAAAAACATAATTCAATATTATATCGCTTTGTTATTTTTACATGGTATCGGAGCGGGTATGCTCCTCATACTCATGTGGCTACAGTGGGCTGCCTCCCTAAGCCACCTCGTCAAAGCCTAGTCGACCCTTTATCCCTTATAAAAAAAAGAAAAAAAAATCAATTTTCGGCTAAAACCCTAGCCGCTTACTGTTTTGGCCATAACTTAGAAACCGCATACTTTCTTCGATGTCGGTTGGCGTCATTATGTTTTTCGATTATGCAAAAAACCCTACCAAGATTACATCCACCGGATGTACAATGATCCGCCATGCGTCGCCGAAATGCGGTTGCCGTTTTTTTTGCATTTGTTGATGCTGTTTGAAGATTTGATACCGCTTATTGTTAGATATGGTCAACCAATCACCCTTTCTCTTCTTTTAATGTTATTTGAACCACAAGATCTGGTAAAAAAGTTGCTAACCGATCTGTTAATACAAATAAACCATAAAAACGTTTATTTATATTTTACGATCTTCTAATGTTTTGTCAATAACAAACGTAAAATTATTTTAACGAAATAAATAAAATACGTAAAAGCTTTGAGCCAATAGTTTACACTTTTACTAAACATATAAAACCATCAAAACATGTTTAGTTAAATAAGTTATATAAAACCAAAACTATTTTTATAAAATACTTACAAGTAATGTTGTTTACTTATATTTTATAAAAATGTATATGTGCTTAGTATAACTTGTAATGGGTAAATAATGGGTAAAAACCAAAGTCCATAACCCATACCCATGGAGCATGATCCATAACCCATGACCCATTGCATGACATCATGCATGAAGTCATGTTGGATATAATCCATGATCCATGACCCAAAGTCCATGACCCATGACCCGAGATCCATAACCCATTGACTAGGTACATTGTATCTTATTGGGTATCTATTATCCAAAGTCCATGACCCATGGTCCATAACCCATAACCCATAACCCGGTTTGCAACCCAAAATCCAGACTAATCTAACCCAGTAACCGGATCCCTTGATTTGCACTGGCCAGATCCCTTGGGTAAGGGATCCGCCGAAACCGTGGAACATTAGGTAGTTTGGCCTATAAATAGTGAATAATTTTCTCTCTTGCTCACTAACCCTTTTAGACATATCTTCTCTGTATGTTCTAACCTCAGATCCAAAGGATCATTCTATGTAGTTTTCTCTTTGTGTGATTCTCTTAGTTCCTCTTAAAGGCGAGATCACAACCTCTTGAATACGTGCAAGCTCAAGGTCATGAGTTGCTAAGCTTCATCATCATCAAGACCACTGAAGTGCATCTTGTTGATAGTTCTTCTCTCCCTCCAATAGAGTGTCGTGTTGAATGCATTGATGTATAGTGTCGAAGGTGTACTTTTGATATGGGGTGTCGAAGTAAATTTGTGTAGTTTGGGTGAAAGGATATTGATATCCTTTCAAGTGTTGTAGAAATGAGTTTATCTCCTTTGGGTAGTAGTGTTGGGTAGGAGTTTCTCCCTTGTAATAGAACTCGATATCTAGCCTTGTACCGGATAAAGTGTAGGCGACGTTGTGATAGGTTTGGTTCTACCTCGTGGAAGAACTCGGCGTCTAGCCTTGTACCGGATAAAGTGTAGGCGACGTTGTGAAGGCTTCTCCGCCACATTAAGGAGCTTGTGTTGTGTAGTGCTTAGAAACTCTCGAGTTTGATACTCAGGGAGTGGAGTAGGGCAAGGAAGGTATCCTTGTAGCCGAACCACTATAAATACTTGTGTCGTGGTTTTGTGTTCCTGTACTCTTTATCTCTTTACATTATTTATGTATATGTCCATCTATCAGTATCCAACACACGATCTAAATGAATTGACATAAGTCGATTTAAATACTTTAAAACGAAGTTTTAATCGGAAAACTATTCAACCCCCCCTCTAGTTTTCCACATCATCATTTCTAACCTAAACTCAAACACATTCAATTATTCATTCAAACAAACGTTTCTTTAAATGCAGTTCGACTTTAAGTTGCTAGTCGGCTTCAAGATATTGAGGTATCGGGTAGGTGTATTCTTGTTTTTGTTTTTGTAAATTAATTCTTGAAATTATTAAACCTGAGTTTGATTATTTCTATTTTTATTTCGATTTTTGATAGTGTTTGATGACAGATAGGATAGTGATTGCGGTTCGTGATTTTTTGTTGTTGATTGTTATTAAACCGTAGATGGGTTAGGGACAGTGACGTTGTAGTTGTTGTTGTTTGGTTATGTTTTTGTCGGCTGTTGTCCTGTCTTTGTTGTTCATTCTCTGTCGCTTTAGACTTTGGACAAAGGAAGATTGATATAGATATGAGGTTGCATAAACCGAGGTAATGTATACCTTGTAGTATTTCGTACCTTGATTTTTGGTCATAAAAGTTATCTCGGATATGACTTACTACAGATTATCTCGGTTCATATTTGTAAGGTTTATCTCGGTTTTATGTCATTTTAGAACTATCTCGGTTGTTCCCGGTTATTATCTCGGTTATTCTAAGTACTATTTTGGTTTCCAGTCGTGAATCGGGCATAGTTTCGTTTAAGGAAACCATGGGGGAACCGCGATACTACTGAGAAGCGATATCTAAACGAGATCTTAAAGAGATACTTATCTTGGTTTATGTGTAGTGGGTTTTCTCGGATAAGTGGGATGAACCTATTGAACTGAGATCTGTTATCTGAAAACCCTATTATTTTGTAACTTTTAAAACCAAGATACTACCAAATCTGTTAAAAACTATAGATCTAGATAAGAAAAAATGAATATGATCTGATAAAAACTATATATAAAACACTATTGAAGCTTTACCCACAAAAATATTTAAAACCATAAATTTGACCAAAAAACTGTCTTCGTATGAACATTCAACCAGAAATATATGACTTCTAAGAACTGTTTAAAAAAACAGATTTAGTCCACAAAAATCAACTACATATTTAAAAGCTCTGATGCCAATTTTTGGTCAACCAATATAAAAACTTAGCTAAATCGGGATGTCTCATGTGGTGAAAATAGGTGAAATACATGGTATGCGTTTCTAGAGAGAGAAAATACAGAGAGGGCAAGAAAATGAAAGTGTTATTGAAATGAAATCTCCTAACACTTAAGCACACCCTCCTAGTGGAGTCTAGGAGGGCTCATATATGCGTTACAAGGTGTATGTTTACAAATAATACATTAGGGTGCGTTTGGTTAATAGGAATGAGACTGAAGGTATGAATTCCATTCTCAATGAATTGTTTGGTTGGTGGGTTTTATTTTGAGATATAGGTATGAAACCCATACAAATAGGCAAATCTCATACCCACCAAGCATGATGGGTATACAAACCCATAGTGATTCCCGTTAACAAACCAAACGCCCCCGTAGCCCTACATGGCTACACTACAAATCCTGATATCTGGCGTCACTTAGAAAGCTAACATAAACAACATATTAATATTGCTTTAATGCTTTTACTACTTACTGATGATTTTGGTTTTGCTTGAAGATTTGCATCTGATTGCTATCGGTGTATTCATCAACAAATTAGTTATTGCTTTTGATGTTTTTAGTTTTCAAATCCAAACTGAATTTTTGTGATTTGACCGCTTGGATTATGAAGGAGTATTAGAAGATGATAATATTAGTATGCCTCAAGCCCGGTTATAGGTGTAGGGTCCATTAGGGGTTTTGTAGTTTATCCTATAAATGATTCATGAATAAACATATTGCCTCACCCCTGTTAACAGAGTGCGAGAGTAGATCAAAGGATGGCGAATATGTTTTAAGTATTTTTATTGTCTCCTAGCGATAGATCAAATTAAGTTTTATTGGCAGTAAGATTTTAGACAGCGGATCATGCATGTCTTGCAGTTCTTACTACTTTGAGCGTTGTAGCTTAGAAAATAGTCGGTGATTGTGCTTTTGATAAGGTTCCCGATCACGTTTTTACTTTTGTTTTGATACTGATTTTTTTTCTTATTTTCTTTTGTATTCTTCGTGTATGATATATGTTTTTCTCGTCATTTGTGATTTCTGATAACATGCGTATTTTTTTCATCATACATGTGTTTTTGTAGTTTACAGGCCCGGATGTGGGCAGGGGCAACATGACCATGGCACAACCACACAAGCATGGGCGGATTTAAGGGGGGTCACAAGGGTCATGTGCCCCACTTGTGAAAAAAATTGTAGTGTAAATATTCTAAAATATCGATTTTTTTTTTTTTTTTTTTTTTTTTTTTTTTTGTAATTTGCCCTCAAGACTGGAATTGTAGTGTAGTTTTTAAAATTATCAAAATATCCTACCGAAAAAATTTAAAATTCAGCCTTCATGACAAGTCCCCATATTTGAGCAGACCAATTCTTATTAAAGCCCAGTTCATAGACACTTAGTTAGAGGCCAATAAAAAATGTGTTACAGAAAATTGCTTATATGCATCTAATACCAATTTATGCATTTAAGTGTCCCACAAAAAATCGAGTTTGACTTTTGTGTTTTGATATCAAGAAAAGACGAACAGTAGTACGCGATATTATTGGTCCGTAAATCAATTGTTTTGGCTATTATAAGGTAAATTTTTTACTTGTTTATTTTAAAATTTTAATTGAGATTTTTAATTTCTTAGGGTTTATCTTTCTTGTTTAAGCTACCTACGGTCCTTAATGTCAAATGAGAGACTTAATAGATTGGCATTGATAACTATTGAGAATAATTTGTTAGATAATGTTGATTATAAGAAGATGGTAAAAAATTATGCTTCAAAAAATGTTAGAAAAATTGCACCATTCATACAATAAAATGGTCATTGTAATAGTATTTTTGAATATTTATAGTTTTTTTAGCATCTATATTGGGATATTTGTAAGTTTATTTTATGATCGATACGGTTGTTTTACTCACATATTTTTTTAAAGGGGACTTTTTTAGTTACGGCCCAGGGCACCTAAAATCTCCGAAACGGTCCTGGTAGTTTACAAACCGTAACGAGAATAAACCAGTAAGGTAAATAAGTGCCAAACCTGATAATATCACACAAAAGGCCTCTAGTGTGTGTCCTCTATCAAAATTATTGTCCACAGAAATTGACTACGGTGCAAAGTTGTCCCTAAATTTGAAGTTGAAGATTCATAAAGAATCCGTAATTCATGTGAAGATGACTACGGTGAAAAGTTGGCCCTGCTGAAATTTGTTATATACTGAACAAAAGTCAGATTCATACTCTCTTGTATGATCTATAAAATTCTAGACGTCTAACTTTCAGAAAGTATAATCAGAACTCATCCAAATATATCTTTTGTACGTCATGATTTACAAGAACAACATAAACGTTCGATATTGATAACTTAAACCCACATGTTACTAATCCGATTTGGATTATACCGTACGATGATATAAAAGGGCCAAAACATGTCAATAAATCTATCAGGATTCTACACACGAGACAAATACAATCTTTAAATCGTAAAACTCATAATAGATTAACAAGATGAATGAATAAATTATACAATTCGAAATTCAGAATCCAAACATAAAAACCAAAAAGTACAAAAACATAAAAGAACAAATAAATCAAAATAATAAAATCATAGAATCATCAAACAAAACAGCATAATCACTTGCGTAGATGCTTGACCTTATGCCATCCTTTTTTACATGAACTAGTAACAATATTTGCACCCTTCTTGAAGATGTGCTTTAGCTCCGCAGCTCGTGTCTTTACTTGATGCTCGAAACTGCCCATTTTCGATAAGTAAGATATTTGAGTTGTGATAAAGTTTGAGTTTAAGATTCAAAGTTGAAGTGAGGGAAATGAAAGTGAAATGGTGATTTATATAGAAAATGGACAGCTGGTTGGTGTTGTTGTAACGTTGTAATTTCGTTTTTCAAAATATAGGACTTTAGAGCTGGAATGAAAAAGAAAGAAAGAAAAAGGAATCGTGGGAACCAAATTGATTGGTGGTGGAAATGTGAACGTTAATGTTGCTGTCTGTTTGGCACATCTGGCGGTGGTACCCAATTTTAAAGAGTAGAACTAACGTTATGATTTATTTATCTTTCTTTAAATGTAAGTGTATAACCAAACTCGTCGACATGTTTAACCTATTCGTCTAAATAAGTGTTATTTTACATAACCGGTAGTGAATCGACCTCTTTAACCCATATTTTATATAATAAAACAAAACCACAAGTGGAAAATTTTCATTTCAATAAAATTAATTCATTCCTTATTTAGTAATAATTTTTTTAATTTTATTTTTTTAAAATAATTATTATTCATTTATTTTAAGCATGTTCTCTTAAAAAAACCTAAATAATTCCTTATTTGGCAAAAGTATTTTGTAAATTCGTTTTTTTAAGGAAAATTGAGCTAAAAAATACGTGTGTCAAAAATTAAAAGATAAAAAACTATGAGAAGGCGGGGTAATCTACCAATATTAAAGGGTGTATTATGTAATTTGAAACTAAAAAAAACACAATTACCCCTGTCAACTCCTTTCTCCCAAAACCTAAATCAAGTTCACTTATCTTTACCAAAATAGCGTGGACGTGGTTTTGGTATCAAAATCTTAGCCATTATCTTATCGTATTATCTGCCACTTCCAAAGCTAAACTTCCAAACACACAAAAAATAAAATATTTTCGTTTATGATTTTCAACCATTTGAAAATAATGAAGGTGTACCCAAATGATTGTGTTAAAGTTAGTTATAAGGAGAGGTATTTTGAGGTTGGAGTGTTGAAATGAGATTTCATGTGGTGGAGCTCAAATGGCTAAAAAATAGTAGCCATTATACCTTATGCTCTAAATCGTTGCACAACCAAAGTCGAATATCACAATGTAGATCCCAAAATTAATTACAATTCATTCCATTCAAAAGTCAGTTTATACCTCAATATAGTTGCATGAATAAGATATGATCCTTAATTTTGGTAAGATTTTGGGTTCATGTTTAATTTTCTACTTCTACTTCTATAATGCTAATGTTTTCAATTATATTAATTGCTTTTCTGGCTCATAGTTAAGTGTGTAAATTATGTTTTTTATAGTGGATTTATATTGAATTTGTGTATTGTTGTTGTTTATATGAATGAAAAGATTCACACATAAAGATATGTTACATAGATCTTTGGATTTTATTCTTAAAGATTTGAATTTTATATTTTTTTCATGTTATTTATTTAAAGTTATAAACTTAATATCCTAACTTTGATGGGTATGATTTTATTCACAATAATATTCATTATTTTATATGATAATCAGTTTTTAAGTTTTAGTATATTTTAACTTTGATATACTAAATCTATAAAATATTTTTGATTTTACCTGTTAAAAGTAAAAACAAGTTGAGTTAGCTCAATCTGTATATATTAACATTCGAAAGTATGATTTTTGTGTTTAATCTTTTAGTTGCGATTCATTTGCTATCAGTTTAATGGTCTTCATTGGCGGTTGTGATAAGCAAGTGAAGATGTGGCCGTTAGGTGGTGCATTGCAAACTGTTGCAATGCATGATATAGTTGTATGTTCATGTTGCTTGGATTCCAGAGATTAACATGTTGGTTTCAGGAAGGTAGGATAAAACTCAAAGGTGTGTATTTTTTTTTATAGACTTGAGTTTTTGGATGATTTTAGATTTTGTTACAATAGTGGTGAATGTTTTTCTTGGTAATATTTCATCAGAGTTTTCGATTTGTTTACTTATGGCTTATTATGTTCCATTTTAAGAAACATATGGGTTAAAAGAGTAGCTAAATAAGAACGGGTCAAATGAGATGAAAGTTACTCAAATAGCATTGGTAACGTATAAAACGTCCCTTTTTATTAGAAATATACTAGATTATATTGGAACGGTTTTAAACGTTTAATCAAGTTTGGCATACTAATTGTTTACATATACTTAGAAAACGTTAGTAACAAGTGTTATCTGGGTAAACCCGTACAAAGGATCCTTTTTGGCTCATTACGTGTCCTGCACTTTTTTGACCATAAGTTTTCTTATATAATATTAAGAATAAAAGTGGTATTGAGTTGGAAGTAAAGAATTTGGTGAGTGCCGTGTTTCCTTTTCTCTTCTTTCAGAATGGTACGTGTTTGTTTTATTCACAAATCCAATTATAAGAAACCGATATTTGATTATTTATCTTAGATTTATGTGCATTATCTGTTAGGAGTCTTAGGACTTATGAGGGCTTCAGTTCTTTAATAGAGCATTTCTTTGTCTTGATGATCAGCAACGTTTAGTTGGCTAATTCTTGAATAGTTTGGTTTGGTTTGGTTCTTCAGTATTATCTTCCTTTAATATTTACTGTCTCTTACCATGGTTTTTTATGTTATGTGATCTTTTTATAGGTACTGGGACAATAGACTCCAGTCCACACTCAGCAACTTCCTGACTGTTGCTATTCACTTACAATGAGACATCCCTTTTATTGTTGTTGCCACTGCTGACTGAATTCTTATTGCACATAACTTGCAAAACTCTCAGGTAATCTGTTTTTTGGAACACATAACTATGTACGCAGTATATTATAATCCTTAGATTTTATAAGGCGCATGGTTAGATGTGGCAGTTCTACTCATTTGTTTATGATTAGGTCGTGTCCAGCTATAGTTTATCTCATATGATCAAACAAAGCCACTTTCAAAGGGAGGATGTCAAATGGGTTAAAACCTAAAAGCCAATCAAATTTTTCTGCACATACCTTTAAAATTATGTTAGTTATAGAAAAATCTTTAAAAGGCACCCCCTGTTATTATGTTTTCCATCCTAAAAACTCCATTATCATGTTTTCCAATTCTTATCAATGCAGCCTCCACCCCAGCACCCGACCACAACAACATGACCACCGGTTCGAATCTCCACCATTATAATCTCCTCATCATCTCCGTCAAAATCAGGTAACTCTTAACCCCATTTTATCTTAATTTTTTGTTTGAATCACCAATTTATTATCTATTTGTGTTTACATATCAATTCATCTTTATAAAACCCTAAGTTCATTCGATTTAAGAAGCAAAATCGTGTATTATAATCAAAATTTTGTTAATTATTGTTAAAAAGTTGAAGGTGATCCATCCAAGGTGTGATTTTTGTTTCTAATCTTTGAGTTACGTTTCATTTGATTTTAAATTATTGATTGATACTTGATTTTGACATTAGGTTTATGAGATTCTACAATTCTTTAATTGCTGCCCCGAAACACCCTTGATTAGGTGATTTGGAATAATCAGAAACCGGTAGATAGTGTTTGGATGTTATGATAATAAGATAAGTAGTTGTTTCTGTTTTCGGCATATTCTCATTGGTTAGGATTGACATGTAATGACCACTAAATGATCCCCTAATCAGAATTGCCAAATTGGTTTCGCTATAACCAAACACCAGACACTGAATTGGAAACACAACAATCATAGGAACATTCTCAATACACAATGGAAAACACCCCCTAGCTGGTATATCAAGATCTGTATGCGTGTGTGACTTATATGATATCTTCATATAGCACACATATATCTTGACATGGCTCATTACAAGTGAAATACTTCTCTCCTATATGAACATCGTATTTCGATTAAAATATATAATGGCAAAATGTGAAATAATTTCATGGCATTAACAGTTTCACTGATTTTCATAGGGTGCTGCTGCGTGTGCTATCCACTACTTAGGCTAGACTCCCGGTATATCTATAGTAGGTTTAATTGCAATTTTGGTCCCTTGGATGTATGGTAATTTTTGGATCACCGGCACATTAGTTATCATTGGAGGTTACTTATTTTAAAGGATACACGCAAGGTTGGTCGTTTTAGTTGCAATCTTATATGCTCTACATTATGTAAAAGTTCAAGTTGGATGCTCAGAAAATTTAGTATCAGTTAATCACGCGTTTACATTTAACGATGCATTAAACAACATATTCCAACGGTAGGTAGTTTTCTTGAAGACCTTTATATTATGAAAAATAAACAGTTTGGATGGTATATCTCTATTAAAATTCGTTTGTTTACTTGCCAAGGAAAACATGTAATTCATGTAAAAGAGGTAAGTTTGTGTTCTCACTGCTTCATTGTTGCAATCGTATTAGACACACTAATTTTATTTAAAAATATAAGATTGTGGACACAGTTTTGCAGTTATCTTAACCCGTGCAAGGGTAACCATTTTAAGTCTTCAACCCGATACCTGACTCGCCATTTTCTTTTATTATACTGGTACTTTAAATATGAATGATCTTCATAAATGAAGTCTTCTTTTTATTTTCATGATTAGAGGATGGAAAGTTGATGTCCGATGCTGGAACTAGAGAGTTCTTTGGTGGGTTCGCTCCACTTCCTAGGAAAACAACAACAGATGATACCAAAAGTGCCGATGCTCTTCCCACTAAGCTATTTTGGTAATACGCCCTCACCGTTTTAAGTTTGCCTAAAAACTTCAACCTGTTTCTGATGTTGCAGGAAAATTTTCCATGCAAATTTAAAGATCGGAAGGTGGATTCGTGATATGACATTGTTATCTTCTTCATCTCCTCTTTATCATCTTAATAACCATAGATCATCAAATTGATGGATTTCATATATATAATAGCTTGGTTCCATCTGCATATTTGTAACAGGTAATGATATTTTGTTTCTAATTTCGTAGCTTTAATAAATAATATTTTATGTATTTATAGTTGCAGAAATACTTAATTTGTGCAGGTTCTTGGATTCGGATTCTAAGGTTATGGAAGTTCCAGGTTTTGACCTTGAAATTGTGCTTTATTCAGATTAACGTTTAAGCTCTACACACTTGAATGTTTAAGAGGATGTCTGGATGAGTATAGGATATATTTATAAATTTAAGTTTCTATTGTTGTAGCTTCATGTTTCTACCAGTGTGATAAATGTGGTTGCAGCCAAGCCCGTTTAATATCAAAGTATCTTATAAATTGAAACTTTCGGTTTCCTTTATACATGAAAAAGCAACATCCAACAAAAAAAAAAAAGAAATCAAAGTTACCGCGTGTATTATGTAGCATGAAAAAGCAACATCGTATTTCATCAGGTCTTGATGATAAGTCTAACTACCATTCGTCTTTAAGCTCTTTAAAAGACTCAATTGTATCTAGACACTCTTTTATTGGCCTTAAATTTGTCTTTTTAACATGTTATATTTAGATGTGGATGTCAAACTTTGAAAAAGAACTTTCATGGCAACAATTACAATCTCTATCACCGTAGCTTTTGTTACCTATAGCTTATAAGTCAAAAATGATGAATCACACTTGCGCATTAAAAAATATTTCCCTACCTAAAATAAGATGCAATTACATTTAAACTCACAATATATAATATATAATACGTAACTTTTTTGTTAAAACCCAGTGCGTGCACGAGTATTATAACTAGTGTTATAATATAAGAATTGATTTGTGCACATATACTTTTTATTGAGACATATCATTTCAAGTTTTAGGTAGTTGTATTAACCTCATACCTGATTTTATCTGCTTATATAATGAAGTGTGTCAATCAATAAATAAAATGTGCACATCAACTTCTTTTAATATTCTTTTGCATTTTCATAAAATAAAGTTTAGCAATTTGATGGGCCTAACATCTTTAATCCAACCCAACCTGGACATGGCTTTAAAAAAAATGAAGTATATGAGTTAACCCAAACACCAAACACCTATTTAATCCCAATGATATGTTGGTTTGTGGGAGTTTTAAACACGAAAAAACGACTAAGAGTGTGTGAGCCGATTGGGGCACATACGATAAACACGAGTATACGTGATTAACGTAATAATACTTGAATATAACTATACCCGATATGCACGACTTGACCCGATCAACTGAAACGACCCATGGGCTTATTTAGAGTTCACAGTTGGGTCATACATGGATTGCCTTGGGCTTTTGAGTTCCATCCGATCAGGTAATGGGTAAGGGTGGGAGGACTCCTACTAGGAGTTGGATTGCTTGACTATATAAACAAACACATCCCTCCTCAAATCTCACGCATATAATCATAACTACTCTATATCTAAACCGATCACAACTTTTTTTGAAACCCTAAGTCGACTATTTGCTAGTCGATTTGTTTGGTGTTTGGTTTTCTTCATTCTCAATCTTGTACTCGATTCAAGTGATTATGGTTTGATAATTAGGTGTTAACTTGTGACTGATTCCCTGTTAGAATAGCAGCAACAAGTTCTGAGTTTGCTTCTGGTCGTTTGTCACTTCTCGGACAAAGAAGCAAGGAATATATCGGATAGGTATTGTCCGATATCGGGTAACGTTTGGTTTGTATCTGTTCTCGGACATAAGTAATTGGGCAGAAAGTAAGCTTGGTTCTTTGGAGGTTTTCTGTTCGTGGGTTTATATTCAAGTGACAAAGGTTGTTGGTTTTTATATTACGTTCTCGACCAGCCTATAATCGAACGTATACGTTATCGGGTTTGTGTGTGATACTCATTGAGGTATCAATCTTTGATACTCGGGTTTTGTTTTGGTTTCTTGTTCGTTACTAAAGATCAATTGTCAAGCAAGGTTAGACTTTCTTTTATCCCTTTTATTAATTAATTATTGTATTAATTAATTGTTTATTAATTACGTGTTATAACATAATTGCGATAACTGGATCCAATATCCGATGCGTACTCGTAGAGGTTAATGGTTAACTTGTTCTAAACATTCCGACATGATAATCCCTTTATTATTATGGCATAATATTGACAATAAAAGTGTCAATTTAAGACCCATAGACCCATTGGGGTTTTTCTTTTTTTTTTTTTTAGTCCTACTATTTTTACACTAGTTCTACTATTTAGACCAAGTCAAAATTTAGTTTTATTGGGATAAGGTAAACCCAAAATGAAAGGAGAATTAAATTACTATGTACTCGTAATAATTAAGTCATAAATGAGGCCCTGTAAAAACTAATGGTGAGCAAAACAAACCGAAACCAAACCGAAAATCAAAAAAACCAAACCGAAATTAAAAATCGATGGTTCGGTTTTTACTTTTTAAAAAACCAAAAACTGCGGTTCGGTTTCGGTTTATGTCCAAAAATAGAACCGCAAAAATCGAACCGAACCGGTTTATTATATAATCTAATTAATATAATATGAATAAATAAGTAAATAAATCAAATTTATCAATTCATATTCATTTTGTGAGTTGATTTATAATATATTTATCTTAACGTTTATATTTATATGCGTTTTTGTCGTGACGTGTTTATGTGAATATATCAATAAGTATACGATAATGATTATACTACGTGTATGTTCACTTGTATGTGTGTGTGTCTCATTTATATGTTTGTAATTGTAGAATTATGCAATAAACATTATTTTTCATAGATTGACAAAAAGTAAAGAAGAATAACTAATTTTTTTATGTAAAACAAGTTTGTTGGTATAAATTGGCCATACCCAAATATTAACGGTTAAAAACCGAAAAAACCGAAAAACCGAACTGAAACCGATAATAAACCGAAAAAACCGAACCGTCGAAAACCAAACGGTTTTGGTTTTGGGTTCTTCAAAAACCGAACATTGTGGTTCGATTTTGGTTTTAGGCAAAAACCTACCCAAACTGAACCGTGCACACCCCTAGTAAAAACAAATGCCAATTTTCTGTTGGCCTGAAGACATTTTTCACAAGTAGTAGGCATACGGGCAATATTCTTTGCAAATGTTTACATATATGATTGTCTTGAATTTGTATTTTCATATGTTCAAATGTTTCTATCGGATAAAAAAATTATTTTTAGTTGCATCTAATAAAATCACTTAAAACAAGTTTATTATTTAGTTACATTTAATATAATTTTGGAATATACATATTATTTTGGTCATAGTATACATCTTTTAAGTAACTAGTTTTTATTGTACTTTTATCTCGAAACGTGTTTTCATTTAGTATTGAGAAAATATCTTGGTATATTTTTCTAAACTTCATTTAGTATTGGTAAACTTCATTTAGTAACACTCTCGTGATTGAAAAAATAATGAAAATTATTTGATAAAAGTTGTAATATTTAATTTTGAATTTTATGTTTCTATATTTGTTTATTTTTATCTATATATTTGGATAAGTAAAAAATAAGAAAAATTAAATATAAATAATAATTATAATAATTAAGGTGTTTTAAATAATTAATCAAAGTATTTTAATGATTATATCATCATTAATGCATATTTAACTATAAAAGCAACAAATTTAATGATTTATATATTAACTAGCTTATAAGGCCCGTGGAATCCACGGGTTTTTAGAAGAGATATTGCAAAAAAAATAAAAAATCAGTGTCAAAACAAAATAATGAAAAGAACGAAAGTAAACAGGGTGAATCATCTATTCCAAAGTAATTGAAGTAATAAGTCAATTATAGTATAGGGTGCAATGCTTGTAAGTAATAATGTAATAAACGCCCATGCACATGAGCTCCAATCTTGACCGCCTTTAAAAAGTATAAAAATAAGGTGTAAGTAAAACATTTGTGTGACTGATAAAACATGTTAAAAAAAAGGCATGTCACATGATATGAATATCCGTACATACCTCTTGAAACTTGATCAAAAACCGTGAAGAACCTCTTTTTAGACTACATTTGTAGTAGTCTTTGATAAACTACCATCGGCATCAGAAACAACCTTCAAACCCTTTTTACTTTTGACGCGTGAAAGAGCCACGTATAATTGTGCATGTATGAAAACAGGACGTGGTAGGTATAAACGAAATTTCGAAAGTGATTGGCCTTAGCTCTTGTTTATCGTCATGGCAAATGAAACTGACACAGGAAATTGTTTGCGCACGATCTTGAGGGGTAAACGTTTATCCGATGGAGTAATTTTCAACCTTGGAAGTATAACCGTATTCCCAAAATGTGTTCCGTTAATTATTTTAGCTTGAATAGAAGTTTGTGTTAATTTAGTAACTTGATGCGTTCATTCTTCTAAAAACCCATTATTATTACATATATTAAAGGAATCGAGTTAGCATTTATAATCAATCAGAAAGATGTCAATTCTATTATTGAAACAGCGAAAATGTTGAAATTGTAAGTCGAGAAATAAAGTTGCGTATTGTTGTCCGGAAAGTGTTTAAATTATCTTGATAATTATTATTAGTTTAGTCACCCATGTAATAATGCATGCATGGGCTAATATGAATTTATTTTACTTAAATTATTCAAAAATAATAATTGTCGCTTATCGAAGTTTATCAAGATTCAAATTCAACAACAAAGGAAAGAAACTATTTTTAACAACAAAACAAAGCGACCCGTGCGAAAACATTATATGTTGAACTGAAATTCAAAATTCAACAACAAAAGAAAGAAACTATTTTCGTGAATACTACCAACGACTACAAATCACTTTAAAAACCAACGCATTTATAAACTTCCATTTCAAGTCTTATGTAACATGATGCATCATTCTTGCCAATGGAGAACCGTAAGGTCTCTGGTCATAGCATTCATGCTCAGGAACACATTTGAAGAAGTATCACTTTGTGATGTCGAGTGGTGTGCATCCATCAGGTTTGACTAACCTAATTGCGCCCATCAAACTATTCTGCAAATATATTCAGGAATGCTATAGTCAAATATACAGAATATTAATCTAAATTATATCGAACATTGTATCTAACCTGATATCTACTTTGACATCTATAGCTTATGTTTTGGTTTGACCCGTCTCACCCATTAAAGGTGTAAAATAAACCCACATTGACCCATTTCATATATAAATAGGTCCAAGGAAACAAATAAAAAAGATATGTACAGGAAGACTTAAAGTAGAGAAACACAAAAAAATCATGAGATTATACCTTGTCAGTGCATAACAGCTCAAGAAAAGACTTTTTTTGCCAATAATATAAAAGATATGAGAAGCTTCATGGATGATAAATTTTTGGTTATTAAAATATTTATAAAAAAAATATCTCTTCTAAAATCATCAGAGGAGTTAAGTAATTTGTCGCTTTACCACTTAGATCCGAGTATCACACACTTTAACAATTAGCAATGATCAGACACTTTAACAATAAGGATACTTACCATGACTAAACCCCGAATGATAAGATCTATGTAAGGTGACAACGAACTCGCCCATTATCCAACCCACTCGACCCGTATCTAAAAGATGCTACGTTTCAGCTTGAATCCAGTCTGACCCATTATCCAACCCACCCGCCCCGCCCACTGTACCACCTCTAATCACAAAAGAAATTAGTTGCAAAGAGGAAACCAATAGACGTACACACAAGTATGATGTTTGTTTCAATGAAATTAAATATAGCCTCTAACTAAACATTATTAGCAGAAACAAAAACAGCTGACCATATGGATTGAAATTTGAAAGTTTACATTTAATGATATAGTCCCCTAATTGTGTGCTTGACATCTTTATGTTATTTTAAGCACTAACGAACCTTAATTTCAAAATGGCATTCACAAAAGGAAATAAGAGAATGAGAAGCATGTCAAGCACAACTCATTTTCACTCGTAAACACCATATGGATAATATAATGAAACATATTGGTGAAAGCTTAATCATAAATGGATATACATAAAGCCACTCAGGTCAGTAAAACTCAACATTATAAAACTCATAATCATAAAAAATCTCAGAGATACGACTAAATGAAATAGATTAGAAAGAATCATAAAAAATGTATAATATGTACGACTAATGGAAACAAATAAGAAATACGTTGTACAAAAAAAGTTTAAGTAGCTGTAGTTGTGGTTAGTAAAATACTTAGTCAAACATTTATGTGTTGGATGATCATGGCCGAGGTGACACATTGACCCACTTGTAGCTGCGTTGCATGAGAAAACACTTGCTCTTTGAACTCTTCAATTGGGTCCCCATGAGTAAAGTATTATGTTAGAAAAGCATGAATAAGAAGAATGTGACATAGCAGTATGGTGCAAGACTCATGGAGTATAATCACTGAATGTAATCTTTAAACAATAGTGATCCCATAGCGTAATCTCGCTTAACTTTCTTTTTAGCAAATAGTGAAAGATTCATGAGCGGTTTTACTTCTATGGTCGCATTTAGATTTAAAACCATGTTTGACGGAAATAACTAAATATTGAACATCACTTCTATCCCTACTAAAGTAATTTTTGTTTTAATTAGACACGTATGATAGTAAATTAATACAAATTTCTTAATCCAAGTACCATGGATCATGTTTACAAATATCAAAAATGTATAGCAAGTTATTACCTCTTACGTAATGGTTTCTTTTCCCATTTTAAGCCCATCTAAAAATACCTTGGTTGACATGATCGCACAATTGATTTATTATGGGCCGTCTTTTTATTTAGTTACAACGACACCATTCTTTGTCTCGATTAGCTTTTTCGGTTCCACCTACATAACATTATCATATAAAGGCCATGTTATAACTTATCGGGACCACTACGATCTATAAAAGTATAATATTTTCTTGTCACCTTACTTACCACTTCTAATGGTGTAGATCAGGTCATTAAAGAAAGCAGTTAGACACTCCGTTCATATTGTCCACTGGCTATAACACAAACCATAGCAGCCACATTCGATAAGAGGCAAACACGGAAACTAAAACAACAACAACGCATCAAATCAGTCCCAAAGTAGAATATGTTGTAGATAATAGGTTCACGATTGGATTTCACAGAATATTTTTTTAAACACCATATGGATAATATGATGAAACAGATTGGTGAAAGCTTAATCATAAATGGATATACATAAAGCCACTCAGGTCACTAAAACTCAGCATTATAAAACTCAGAATCATAAAAAATCTCAGAGATACGACTAAATGAAATAGATTAGAAAGAATCATAAAAATGTATAATATGTACGACTAATGAAACAAATAAAAATCGTTGTACAAAAAAAGTTTAAGTAGCTGTAGTTGTGGTTAGTAAAATACTTACTCAAACATTTATGTGTTGGATGATCATGGCCGAGGTGACACATTGACCCACTTGTAGCTGCGTTGCATGAGAAAACACTTGCTCTTTGAACTCTTCAATTGGGTCCCCATGAGTAAAGTATTATGTTAGAAAAGCATGAATAAGAAGAATGTGACATAACAGAAGTATGGTGCAAGACTCATGGAGTATAATCACTGAATGTAATCTTTAAACAATAGTGATCCCCGCAACGTAATCTCAGTTAACTTTCTTTTTTAGCAAATAGTGAAAGATTCATGACGGTTTTACTTCTATGGTTGCATTTAGATTTAAAACCATGTTTGAGAAATAACTAAATATTGAACATTACTTCTATCCCTACTAAAGTAATTTTTGTTTTAATTCGACCTGTATGATAGTAAATTAATACAAATTTCTTAATCCAAGTACCATGGGTCATGTTTACAAATATCAAAAAAATGTATAGCAAGTTATTACCTCTTACGTAATGGTTTCTTTTCCCATTTTTAAGCCCATCTGCAAAATACCTTGGTTGACATGACTGCACAATTGATTTATTATGGGCCGTCTTTTTATTTAGCTGCAACGACACCATTCTTTGTCTCGATTAGCTTTTTTGGTTCCACCTACATAACATTATCATATAAAGGCCATGTTATAACTTATCAGGACCCTTACGATCTATAAAACTATAATATTTTCTTATCACCTTACTTACCACTTCTAATGGTGTAGATCAGGTCATTCAAGAAAGCAGTTAGACACTCCGTTCATATTGTCCACTGGCTATAACACAAACCACAGCAGCCAAATTCGATAAGAGGCAAACACGGAAACCAAAACAACAACAACGCATCAAATCAGTCCCAAAGTAGAATATGTTGTAGATAATAGGTTCACGATTGGATTTCACAGAATATTTTTTTTAACCTTATGTCTTTTTAAGGTGCAACAATCAGATAGTATATCTAAGGGTTAAGTAATAAGTTTTAGATGACCAGCTTCATATATTCAAAATCAAAATAATCTACCTTTTCAAACTTAATTTGGGACCTTCTTTTCTATCTCATTGACTGTCTCTACCTCAGTGATCACCATTGCATAAATTTATGAGAAAGTTTTACTTAGGTTACCTTTAAGCAACATAACCTCCTCATTGTTTTCTTAGGAAAGTACACTTGATCTACACACAAAGATTTCAAAACAAGAGTATCAGTTGTTACATCCGTTATATCTTTAATAAAAAGCAGATACGATAAAGGTTATAGCTTTAATAAAAAACGGATACGATAAAGGTTATAGCTTTACATC
This sequence comes from Chrysanthemum lavandulifolium, assembly GCA_022545495.1. Lineage (NCBI taxonomy): Eukaryota > Viridiplantae > Streptophyta > Magnoliopsida > Asterales > Asteraceae > Chrysanthemum > Chrysanthemum lavandulifolium. Next base: position 78,615,869 of record CM040246.1, read on the forward strand.
CGTTATGAAAGAAAAACCCAAATTAAACAACCAAATCCAACTATTAAAAAAATAAGCTCAATAATAATGAATTTGAAAGTAGTAAAAAAAAACAATACTCATAATTCTTTTAGGCATTTCATCAAACATTTGGTGCTCACAAAAAATAAACATCATTCGGAGAACGAAATGTTCCATAAAAACTCTAATATACAAAAAAAAATCCATTATTCACAATAAGAAATGAACTTTTACCTTTAATCTGCAAAATTATAGATTCTAGGTCATTGACGGATTTCTGAAATTAGATGGATGCACCACTTCTCAAATTTAACATCCATAAGAGAAAGCATATGTTTGTCTCACGAATGAAAGACCTGCAAAAAAGATTAAAAAACAATTATATGAGTTTTGTAGGAGAAAAGTTCATGAATGTTTAACGAAACATACATAACCATGATTGCAAGTGTAACCTGCAAAAAATAACAAAAATTAAAACCAAAACCATAGTCTGAAACGTGATTTGTTTCTGAATCGGAGATTTGTTTTTGTATGTTTTTTTTGAATTGGTTGACATTATGTGAGATTAAATTGTAGAATTGAAACTGAATCGTGTAGAGGAAGAAATATATTAATTGTTGATTGAGGAACGGAGGTGAATGAATTTGTCTTTTAATGAGTTTCCAAAAGTGCAGAAGGAGTACTGAATAAGTTTTAGGACCTCACGTGGTTGCAGTGTGTTAAAGGGATGCATTGGGGTGTTGTAAATTAGTGCTAAATAAGGTAGTGTTTTTAATAATAAAATTTAATGCAACGCTTTATTTGGTGGTACAGTATTATCATATATTATATAGTATAGATGAGGGTTTATTTGGTGGAAAAGATTCACATATTTTCTCTCTCATCCCTAACACTACCATAGGGATGAAGACAGTCCGATCCGTCACAATTAGTGGTGACCGATTTTTTCCGGCATAAATTAGTGGTGCAGCATGCAGGTCTGCATCGAACGGGATTCGGATACGGCATCGGAAATCGGGTTTTCCCGCTTTTGGGAATTTCGATTTGGTCTGGGTCCGTGCATCAATTAGTGGTCCCGATTTTTTTACTTTATTTCGTAGTCCGATCTGCATCAGTATTTCAAGAATCGGTGCTGCTTTGATCTGATGCCGATCTGGGTTCGGTTCGGTTCCGAGATTCGGTTCAAATCTCATCCCTACACTACCAAGTACCACCACTTGAAACCACCACCACTTGAAACCACCACCATCGATTATTAATGAGTTTTTAAAAAAAAAATACAAAACACTAACAAAAAAGGGAAAAGAGAAAGAAAAGCTCGATATGTAAGGTGAAAATAAGAACTTCAACTATCAGATCTGAGAAAATGGGTCCAAATCTGGAATGTAGTCGGTGAGATCTGAGAACTGCTAGTCACTCTAGATCTACTTTCTCAGATCGCCGATCAACCATTTTTTGTTCTTTTTACTTTGTTGGTTTTTATGAATAGTTTTTCAAGGTTTTTGGTGGGTTGATCTATGAATTTTCTATAGCATCTAAGCATGTTTGATTTTGTTTTTTAAAAGTTTATGATGATATTGATGATGATTGATGACAAAAACAAAAATAGGAAAATTAGAATTGTGGGTGGTGAGAGAGAAAAATGAGTTATTCTTTTGACAAAGCGCATAAAATTTTGAAATATATTAATTATTTTATTTGGGTTATTATAGTTTTTAGCAAAAGGTAAAACATTAAATAATTACGTAATAAATTAGGGTCTAAGTGGAATAATTGGGTTTATTTAGGGTGACCATTTTTTTTTATCTTTAACTAAGAAAAAAAGTTCCTTTTCGATCGGACCAAAACCATCTAGACCCGGACCCAACCCATCTAGACCTAGACCCATGTTTATATAAGACCCATCTAAACACAAACCTATCTAGACCCGTGACCCAAACCCGATCCGACCCATCTATTTTACCACCTCTAATTGACAACAATCCATATATAGTCATGCAATAAAGTTAGATCAATGAAATTCAGATATGATAACTTTCTTCTTCTTGTTTTTATTTTTGTGCACTTTCATATCTTTCTTTCTTAAACATAAAAATTTCATATTTATCCGAAAATGCTTTAAAAACATTATACTTTATACATTCATATTTACCCGAGCTTGCTTATAAAAACATTGATGAAAATGATATAATTTTCCAAATCAATTACCACAACAAGCACTTCTTACACTTAGTTACAAAAATAAACAATTTCAACGGAGTTTACCAAAGTCGGCACTTTGGGCAAGCAAATCATTTGCTCTCTAATTCATTTCACACATATATCCTCATTCTGACAAGAGAAAACGAAGAAAGAAATCTTTCCTCTCCTCCCAATTCTTCTTCGCCGCCATACTGAAAAACATAGAAGCAACGCTTGTTCTCCTTCAATCGCTTCTTCTTCGCTTGCTACTGAAAGAAAGACGTGAATAAAATCTTTCACCCAACGTGTCGATTTTGGTAAAATGGGTTTAGATGGTTTATTTTGGTTGAAGTGAAGGTACTCTAATTTTCCCTTTTTAATATGTTTTGTTGGAACATGCAAAACCTTATCTCACATTGATGGCGAATGAAACATTTAGGGCCCGTTTGGTTTGTAGATGTGTTTAAGATTTTGATTTGAATTTGATTTTGAATTTTGAATTAAATATAGAGAGAAAACAAATGATTGATAACTTTATTTTATACTATATTTTTGTAAAACAAAAAAAAAAGTAAAAAATAAGAAAAGGAATAAAATAGTTTGTGGCTAAAAAAAAGATCAAATATATTCTTTTTTTTACTGGTCCATTTGTGAAAACCCACCAAAACGCGTCAATCTCATAAATTAAGTTTACAGATTTGCGACTTGTATTTGGAAAAAGAGTATAACTCAACCACGTACTCAACCACATATTCTGCATTATGGTATATGTGGATTGAAAAATTGGAGCCAAATGTCCCTATCAGGGTATCAAAATGTACCAAACATTTTTTTTAAAGAATCTATAAATCCAAACCGGTAAAAATTATGTACGAAACGGGCCCTTATTTTTTTATAAAGCCTTTCCACAAATAACTACCCAATATTTGTAATCCATAGTAAGAGACTCAGGCTATGTTTGGCGTAGGTTTTATGGAGGCTTATAGGGGCTTGGGCTTTTAAAATAAGTCGGTTTATAAAATAAGTCTTGTTTGTCACACAAGCCTCCATAAGCCCAAGCCCATATATATGAATTTAATTTGATGTATTTTTATGTGATTTTACATTAATAAAACGAACGATTAATTCTTAAACATCTTTACAAAATATAAACTTTAGTTTATACTTATATAAGCGCATCATTTTACACCTTTTTCAACCTAATTTCATTCTTGTCGACATACCCTAGGGTATTTTTGGCAAAAGGCTTATAAGGCGAGAACAAAAACAAGTCGAACTTATAAAATAAGTCTAGTTTATCACATTGCGCTTATGGAGCCAATGGCTTATAAAGTAGTAGCGAGCTTCCATTAACTAAGCCCCATAAAATAAGGCTTATAGTGGCTTATGGATATTAAAATCACTTAAATACTTTTAAAAATATAATGAATTATTATGTAAAAACTGAAAATATATATGAATTTAATTTGATGTATTTTTATTTGATTTTACATTAATAAGCTTCAACTCAAACTAATTCGCCAAACAACTTTATAAAAATATAAGCTTCAACTTTCTGCTTGTAATATAAGCCCTAGCCCCAGCCTCAGAGCGTCAAACATTCCCTTAGTGTTGGTTTTAAGCTTGTTTTGGCTTAATTAATTGTGTTATATGTAATTTATTATATATACTAGACGGTATCAAAGCTTCAGAAATATATAACGACAAATAATTATAGTTGTTATATTGTGGTTATCTGTTTCTTCTAACGTTCGTTTTTTAAAATCTACAAAACCAAACACAATAAAAAATATACCTCATTTTTGTTCGAAATCTGTCCAACAATAGCATTAATATTTTTTTGGATCATTCATTTCTATCATTACATAATAAAAGAGAAGTTGATTTATGACGTGTTATATAGTGGAGGTTATGAATGCAATTTTTAAAACTATTCAATTTCTACAAAGTATCATAATATTAAAAAAATGTTGTCACTCATTCATGAAGTTGTATTTTTCGTTGTTTTTGTTTCTCGAGTGTCTATGACTAACTAATATTCCAATTCTTCTAACTAATTAATATTCCAATTCACTTTTGTAATATGAGATTCTTTCTTGTTAAACAAAATTTTCATTATCCTTTTTTTTTTTTTTTTTTTTTTTTTTTTTTTTTTTAATTCTCAATCTTGTTATATATATCCAACGTTTCATCTTCACAATCTTATTAGTTGAAGAATTATGTTTTACCTTTTGATATACTGTAGTAAATATCTTCTCAAAATATGATACCTATATATTTTAGGGTTCCAAAAAAGTTACTAAAGTTTCTTAAAAATTGTCTTAAGTTGCTATATTTTCATTTTATTCACTTAGGTTACTGAATTTTGGGAAGCATGCACTTCGATAAATATAGTGTTAGTTCGAGTAACCCAAACGTATATTTTTTGATAATTTCAGCAACATGTGTGAACAAAGTTTCAAACTTCAGTAATCTGAACTTATATTTTTATAAGTTCAGTAACCTGAGTAAACAAAGTTCAAACTTTAGTAACCTGTGTGAACAAAATGAAACTATAGTAACTTAGAACAAATTTTTTGTAAACTTTAATAACTTTTTTTTACCATAACCATATATTTTAAACATTCAAAAAGTTGTCATGCATTCAAAAGTGGTAACTGAATATAGATCTAGACATAATAGTAATTTACATTTGAGTGAAGTTTATGGGCATAATAGTAATTACACTTTTCTTTTGAGAGTTTTAAGCAAGACCAATGTTAACCATATATGTTCAAATAAAATGTTAACCATATTTTCTTTATATATAGTAGAGAAGATAAATGGTAAAAAGATGGGCCATGAGATCTAATTGAAAAATCTGGAAATATAACCGGTGGCGAATCTAGGATTTTGAACCATGTGTAGCACGATGTTTGGCTCAATTTTTCTCGGATAATTCTTAGCTTTAGTTATTCATAGAATTAGGTAAAACTAAATGTTTTTTGCTGTTTAAGTTCGCGAATTCAGGTTGTTTGGGATTTATTTTATCTTCCTGTATACATCTATAATTGAAATCATCTAAATGACATAAAAAAATAGTGTGACCTTAAAATTGTATATTAACTTGTTGGGTTTTTTTCTTTCTAAAGTAGTTGTTTTCTTCGAGTAAAAATTTTAAACTACAAATCTAATATTGAGGTAGATTTGTTAAATATTAAAAGTTAAAATGGACTAAACTAGAACATTGTATATTAATAGGGTTAAAAAAAGAAGGGGTTTTGGTGGTCCCACACATATAATCACCACACGCGTTTTGGCTTCTCTTTTGGGTCATCTTCTCCAACATATACAGAACTCCATTAAATACCAACCGAAAGTCTGTTTTTATTAACCTTTAATAACAAGTTCATTAGCTTATAAAACGTGTTTTCTCCATCAAAACTCTGCATTTTAAGCTCCAAACTGAGTGTAGCATTTTCAGAGAGCTAACAATTTTCAAACAAACATTACACTTCGTCGACTAAAACCATGTGTGGCACGTGCCACAGGTGGCTCACACCTAGATCCGCCCCTGAATATAACATTTCCTTTTGACCGACAATCATTCATGTGTATATAAAGGACGTTATGTTGATCAAACACAGAGAAAAATCCTCACAAAAACTCAATCATGAAGTCATACCAGATTCAATAGATTAAATATTTTATTTTTGAATTTAATTTTTGTATCCTCTAAAGAGAATGAATGCATGCATAATTCTGTTTTAAAACAAAGCAAATCACAGGCCTCAATCAAGTTATTAAATTAGTAATCTTCGTTGAATTGTATAATACTGTTTGTATTAGTGTAAGATATTCCTAAACGTTTAACCCAAGGAACTGGTTAGGAATGTATGTGTGATACTGATGAAATTATTTGGTTTCGAATTCTTGCATCAATAATAGATCACAAATCGAAGAAACAGACAATAGCTAGCATGTAACACTTAATATTTTCGATTTATCCAAAAATCGTAGCATATATCCGATGGTGTTAGTAATTATAGGTACTAGCTAAACCGTCCATGAAAAGGTCCTTGTCGATAATAGTATCCTGGGACGAAACCAAGACCAAATATGACAGGGTGCATAAATTTTTTGGAACCATAATATAGAAACACATTTCGATGGACTGGGTGCATTTAAAATGCATTTATGAAAATTTGACGTTTTTATTCAAAAATTAACACTATATCGAAAAAATCCATAAGGGTCCCGGGCACCCGCGGGAACCCCCTCGTCGTATCTATTGATGGGTACTGGTCTCATAGTTGAGAATCATAATGTTCCAGGAAAATCTCCATCACATGTTCAGAACCTATATATATAGATACCAGGAACACTTGCAACATCTATATATAAAGTCCTCTGCTAGGTGAGTTAAACGAGCTAGGTGTTGTAAGTTCAAGAGATGGAATACAGGAAAACTAGTTCAGGAAGTTGATATCACATGTCGTGGAAACTTACTCCATGATTTCTACAAGAACAAACCAGACCAAGTTGCAGTGATGGCCCCTGATAAGATTCAACGTTGTGACTTAGTTACTGGTGAATGGGGTGCTCCTGGATCTGTCATTTCCTGGCACTATATCCATGGTAAATTACTTCTTTTGTACTTCCTCATAATATAAAAACTGATCTACTACTTATTTTCTGTTGATATATATAAGCAGTGCTTGGTATGCTTGATTAAGAAAGGGAGTGAAATGAAAAACAAAAGCCTCTAACGTGTAGCGCAGGTTGGTTCCAGGGATGGAAAAATGTAGAGGTACTACTAGTATCCCATGTCCAGGCCGAGGAATCTGATTTATCATAAAAATTTCTTTGCGAGATTCGACCACCAGCCATCCTTATGGGAGCATGATTCATCTCATGCACTACTACACAAACAGGTTTTTCCCACGGTAAAATCTGTGGGAAATTCCGTGGAAAAGAGCCTTTTTCCACAGATTTCACACGGAATTATTCCGTTTGTAAAAACCCCGTGGGTAAATATTTTCCCACGGATTTTCCCACTGCGTTGACTATTTTTCCCACAAATATTGTTGTGTGTAATCTGTAGGTTTATTACCCACTGATTTCCTACGGTGTTGACTATTTTTCCCACAAATATCGTCGTGTGTAATTTGTAGGTTTATTACCCACCGATTTCCCACGGATACTTTCCAACAAATTTTCCACAATTTTACGACAAAAAATTTCCACCAATTTTTTTGCTACGACGAATCTTCTTCCCACTGATAATTTTGTATAATATAATAAATATTTTATATTTTATATGATATATTGTTACGGTTTACTGGTATGTTCTTTTTAGTTTGTGGCAAATATAATAAAATCACAAATCATGAAATCAATTAACCTCAAAACTATGAATATTCAATAATTCATAAACAAATCCAATATAAAAAACTAATATCCATCGGAACACCCAACGAAATACATAAATCGTTTACTGCATTATTATACATCTCGAAAAACACTATCTCTATTCAAAATCCAAGTAAACAACGAGTACTAATTTTTCATTGCATTATACAACTCATCTTCTATCTTTTTCTTAGTTGTCGTTCATTCAAAAACTCTTTGCGGCTTCCAAGCGATTGTACATCCGCTACCTCGAGGCTGTTTCGAGTGGCCCAGATTATCGAGCAATGTCTACAATAAAAAAAATCCAAACTTGAGTAAAAAGAAGAATAATAAGCACACAAAAACACTTGCGAATATTAAGTTCAAATAAGAACACAAGATCTATGAAAAAATATTACAAGATCTACAATAAAAAAGAAGAATAATAAGCACACAAAAACACTTGAGAAAACCTTAAATAAACTAAGATAACTCAAACCTTACCGGTGACTAATATAAAACTCAAAACAAAAACTAATGGGTGTTTTGAGTTTCGGTTACAAACAAAGGTAACAAGAAAAAAAAGTTGTTACGGTTTGTATTTCTTATGCCAGTTTGTTATCAAGAAACAAGGAGGTTTTGTTGATTAATCTTTTGTGTAAGTGATAAAAGAGATAATGGTTATTGATTTGTTCTTGAGATTCGATTTAGAACAAGGAGGTTTTGTGGATGTTTTTAGGTTGTGTGAAAAGAAAGTGGTGGCTGAGAAAGTGAAATTATTTAGGTTTAGAGTTAGGTTTAACAAGAGTAGTACAAGTGGGCTTGAGGGCCAATGTGTATATATAAAATTTGGATAAGGAGTTTTTTTTTTTTTTTTTTTTTTTTTTTTGGCTCTATTATCGTGTTGTTTGATTTATTTGATTCGATTTAGTTGGCTAATTCTTTTTTGTTTAAATAAAAATTGAATTGAATCAATTTTAATTAGTTAAATCGAATCGAAAATCAAATTTATTTCAAAGGTGAAGAGATGCTAACGAGTGTGAAAAATAAGTTATACATGTAAACACATAGAACTTGCGATATGCACAAATAGCTACACTAATAAGCAAACACGCATAATATGAAACTACAAACACATAAAACACATAGTTAGTAATGTGAAAATGTTTAAGTATATAGAAACACAAAATGATAAACTTTGTGGAAATCCGTGAGTAATCACTCACAAATTTCCCACTAATTTATCAATCGATTAGTAATTCGTGAAAGATCAATGGTTTCTACGAACATAATTATATATTACATTTTGCCATACTTACCCATTCATAAATGTACACATTCTTATATATAGACATACAAAAGTGCAATGAAGACTAAAATCAACTTACAATACTTGTTTACATGCGTTAACATATATACAATGGTTCATAAAACACATGCCTACACAAACATGTTACACATATATACATATACACATGTGATGCACAAATAAATAGCTAAATAAATACGAAGACACATATGATTGAAACTAATAAAGCATATTAAGATAGATAATATGGGAATAAACACGTATGTAGCTGTATTATATATACAACAACTCATATGTCACATGTTTTCACAAATAGGTTATACATATAAACGCATATACTTGTGATATGCACAAATAGATACACTAATAAGCAAACACGTACAATATGAAACTACAAACACATAAAAACACATAGATAGAATGTGAAAATGTTTAAGTATCGAAAAACAAAATGATATCTTTCGCGAAGTCCGTGAGTAACTACTCCACAAATTTCCCACTAATTTATCAAATCGGTGGGTAATTTGTGGAAACTACCACGGATTTCCCACGATCATAATCATCTATTACGTTTTTGACATACTTACACATTCACAAATGTACACATTCTTATATATAGACATACAAAAGTGCAATGAAGACTAAAATCAACTAAAAATACGGAGAAGATATAGAGTGATTCATAAACCACATGTCTACACAAACATGTTATACACTTGTGACACACAAACAAATAGCTAGCTAAATAAATACAAAGACACATATAATTGAAACTAATAAAGTCTATTAAGATATATTATATTATGAGAATTTGTAGTTATAAAGAACATAAAAACAATATTTATTTAGTGTGGCTATGGGTGAAGATTATCCACAGGTTACACAAAATAATTAAATCATATTTTTATTAAATAAAACCGTGTGAAATCCGTGGGAAATACAGCTACCGATTGCCACGGACTTATGGCCGTCACTAATATGTATGAAATTTGCCACATATTTCCCACGGAAGTCCGGTCAACACAATTAGTGTGAATATTGTCGCTGATCCGTGGGAAATTTGCGACTGGTTTCACACGAAAATTTGGTCAACAAATTGGTGTGTACATTGTGGAAAATCTGTGGGAAATCTACGTCTAATTTCCCACAGAAATTTGGTCTACAATTTGGTGTGTAAATTGTCTGTAATTTGTGGGAAATTTCCCACAGTTTATTTTCAGTGGGTAAATTGTGTGGGAAAAACCAGTTTGTGTAGTAGTGATGTGATGGGCGGGGCGATCCGGCACCAGTACGTTGGGGTTGCATAGTTTCGGGAAAATTAACATTTTTTTGGACGAATGGAGGAGTGGGATCGTTTGTTTTAGATTTCTTCCATTTAGCTGTTTTGTACTTCGGTTTAATTTCTTTATGATTTTGTTTCAATATAATCGATAGTTACATACTAATTTTTGTTTAAATTTATATGTAGATGGAAAAATACAGACCGCAAAAGAGATCATTGAAGAAGTTGACGATGAAACACACAAGGTTGTCTTCAAGGTGATCGAATCAGAAGTTTTGCAGGTGTATAATGCCTTAACCCTCACGGTTCATATTGAAGACAAGGACAATAAGCAGGTGGTCGTTTGGACTATAAATTTTGAGAAGGTGAACGCAAATATACCTGATCCAACAATATATCTGGACTTGCTTTGTGCTTGCACCAAAGATATGGATGCTTATATCCTTAAACAAGCATAATCTAATGATAAAATGCACAAGACCGCATTAAAAAGGTATGTTGTCTCCTATATAGTATATGTTCATCATCAATATTGGTCGCTTGTCAATCAAGATGATTATATTTTGTAATTTTATATTTGAATTCTAATAATTAAAACTATTTCTATTATCTATTCTAAAGGGAAAGGAAAAATTGTGTTGTTTTACGGACATAAATTATTAGTCGCGAGTTAGGATCGAACTCGAGATCACAGGATTGCACACTTTACGTATGAGAATTAAAGTTTAATAATTAAATGTAAAATGTTATATTTAATTATTATTTACACAAAATTTATAACGAACATTAAGTAATTAAACGTAATAGACTAACGGTCGGTAAATGTTGAAGAAAAGGACTAAAAGTGAAATTAGGAGTCAAGATGGTTTTAAAATCCCATAGGGATAAACCGATCAGTGGTATGGGTTTCCATAACCCAATTCTACCCTAACTTGGACTCTTAGTTTTTTTTGGGTATAAATACAAGGCTTAGAGTCTTTGTTAATCACTCTTGTACACATAACCCTAAAACCTAAGCTTGTGTGTTTTTCTTTTAGTCCTACTCGATCGTGTATAAACCCTTAGGGGTCGATCACTTTCTTTTTTCCTTAAACAAAAGTTTTTTGTTACATAAACTATCATTTACTTTAATTTGTTATTGTACGTGGTACAAGAACGTGGTACTTACACATTATTGTAAGTATCTTGGATTGAATTGCAAAAACAGTAATGGGCAATTCATATAATCCTATAAACCCTAATTAGGGTTCATCTCAATTGCTAGTTTGGGAATTGATTCTTGTTTAGCAAGAATCGAAGGTACGCATACTTTTATGTTTATGTTAATTAATTATTCATTATATGTTCATATACGCTTCCGCATGTATCTTTGATGTTTATTGTGTTTTATATATGATAGTCATGTTATTAAATTCTAACAGTGGCATCAAGAGCTTTGTTTAATGTGTAATTAATTACTAAACACGTAAAAAATGGATTATTTTATTGTGTTTGTGATATGATTAATTTTAGGGTTTGGTTATTGTTTCAAAACCCTAATTCTAGGGTTAGGTGTTGGAATCACTCCTAATCCATAATCAAGTGTTAGTAATTAATATGTAATAGTTAGCTTTATTATGGCATTTATGTTTGTAATTAGCCTTAGGCTTGTGTAGAAGGCCCATGAGCCTAGGCCTTAGTCCATTAAGGAAAGGATGGAAACCAGGAGTGTTGCCCTAGCTTTCCTCCTATAAATACTCTATGTAAACCTTCATTTGAAGGTTGGTTGTTCAAGTTATTCTCTCTTTCACATACTTACGCATAACCGTCCTTAATATTGTGTGTGTGTGTTTGGTTTGCTTGTTCAATCGCCTTTATCTCTTTCTATATTACTTGTGTTTGTAAAACGCAGTGACCTAACGATGGTATCAATCGCCTAACTAGTTGGGTGAATCGTTGTTTCTTGAAGTGGTTTTATGGTCCCACGTAGAACAACGTTTGATACTTTGGTTCGCTTAAAACTCGTTTTTTACACTTTTAATCCAAGATTCTTGTACTTTCAACGCTTTAAGGTGTTAAAATACTTGTTTTTGGCAAAAGTTTGAACTTTATGTGTAGATCATTGTTTTCATCTAGTTTTCGAACGAGGGTTTCATCCTACTCAGAACCGCTTTAGAGGCTTTGGTTCATCAAGTTTTACACTTTTGTGTCTTTTGGTGTTCTTGAAGCTATTTCATCACACAAAACCGGTTTAGAAACATCTTTGGGCAAAATCAAAATTACGAGTAATCCTACGCGTAGCAAAACCCTAAAACTACGCGTAAGATTTTCCTTGGTTTGATCTTCATTTTGTGGTTTACTCCGTGTTTCTTGCTTGGATAAGCCCGAAAATACGTCGACTTTGGATATCTTTGCACCGTGATAGTGTAAAGATCATTTGGGCAAACCCTAAAATTACGCATAAGCTTAAGCTTACGCGTAGAAAATCCTACGCCTAAGATTCATCTTACGCGTAAACCTAGTCTTACGCATAAGGGAATCCTACGCCTAACTTACTGTTTACGCATAACTTTAGTCTTTTTTCCCTGCTAACGCGTAAGCTAAACCTACGCGTAACTCTTGATTGTTACGCGTAACTTTGGTGTAGAAATCACAATAAACCAAGTAGCACTTATGCGTAAAAACACCAAAGTTACGCCTGCAAATGCAATACAACATACTGAGCAACCTGAATTCAGTAATGAAGGAGAGGTTGACCAGTGTGTTGCACAATGTCCGAACAACTATCTCATGTATGAGCCCTTACTTGTTAACAATTCAACTGAAACGCCAAATCAAACTCTTGAATCAAATCATTCTTCTCAAAAGACCATTGCTCGATGTCATAAAGATTTTTAAAACTAGAGGCACATTGCATCTCTCTTGAACTTAAATTACAAAACAAATCTTTTCTTCGAACACAATGGTCGATTCAAATGAACAAAGTAATCGTGTGGATACATTAGTAAAAGAAAATGAGCATTTAAAGGCTCAAATTCAAGCAAAGGGCTTGCACATGTTGCTTTACAAAACAAACCGAGAAGATTAACGACAAGAGTGTGGATACTTATTTTGCAAAACCAACAATCTTGGGAAAGCCTCTACAACCTTTCGTAAAACAATCAAGAGTTAGACAACCAACCGCATTTAAATCGACGTTCAAAATCTTTAAAACCACGGTTTCCTCCCAAGTTGTTGAGAATACTCATTTGATAAAACCAACCCTCCACATTCCTCGGCCTATGTATAATGCTTCATTTCATTAAACATGTTTCGTTAAACCTGTTTTACATATACTGCTTTCATTAAACCTCAACTTGTGGTTGCTCTGGCAAATCTAGGATTAGTTCAACACCGTGTCTAAACCGAGCATTAAAAGTAAAGATTCATATGATTCAAATGACGATACAAGAACTATGATCTACAAAAGGCTAGGAAAAGGCACTACTCAAAGGATGGAATCTTAGGTTCACGACCTAGTGTATCACCTTCGAGTGTATTCTTGAACACCACCGTAGTAGCAAACCAAAACCTGTTAACTCAACAAACAGCTTAGAAATAAACCCGTTGATCTAAATGTAAACTGCCGAATCTAATAGGTGGATCCATATAGGACGCAGACTCTTCCCAAAAGAAGTTTCAACATCCCTAGATCTAACCTTAGATGGATACCAACGGGTAGGATTTTCAAAACTGTTAGTCTTAGGTGGATTCCTACAGCAAGATACTAAGTAGTTGCACCAAAACAAGTGGGATACCAACACCATCCATCCCCGAGGCGGAAAGGAAATCATCAAAATAGCATGTTCGGTGTCAAGAAGATAATTGACACAACATCTTTATGTTTAACATCCGGAACCCGATTACACTTGGGGATCCATGGTTTTCTCTTCTTGCCCCTTCTATTTTTCTATACAGTGTACAACATGGCTCTTATTGCAATACAACATAGGACCCGCTTCTCACCGCATAAATATCATGATCCATCACTTGTTCCACCATTGTACTTAATCGTCATGAATTGGAAACATTGCTTGCTCCTCGGTTAAAGATTCGTCAAAAGTCGTTAGCTTCGGATGTATCGAATGTTTCACCTGCTGGCAACCGATAATACTCTAATTTCGATACATCCGAATCTACAACAACAACCGCATCAGAATCGCACCTCAATCGAATCTCAAAGCAGAAGAACAAAGTGTTTCTAAAACAATGTCACGGTGATGATCAACTTATTGAACTGAGATGTTTTCGCAAGATTGATTCTCTCAAGATATTTATGGTACTTCACACTTGTTCGGGTTGCTTGGACATACATGGTTTCACTATCTCCTCATACATGGTTTCGATGTCTTTAATTCATCATCAACATACGTGGTGTATGATTCGATTCATTGAAAACATCGAGGGGAGAGAGTGTAGGCGTCCTGCTTCTTTTGTTTGACCGCATGATTCCTTGCGAAACCCAATGCTTTCCAAAATTTCTTCCATAAGGCGAAGAAATGAGACGATCCGTGGTTCAAACGCCTTAATTCAAAGGTTATCGCCTCAACTTTCACGGGTTATCTTGTGTGAAGTTACCCAAATATAATGTTAAGATGCCTCACACGGTCTTGGTATCGAGTTATTGCATATTCACATTGACTAGTATTCCAAAGACCACAACATTTAGGGAAAGTCGTTTCATTTCGTCTTTCATGGTTTGTTTGATGTGATGCGTCTACATACGAGAAGATCTTGTTGATTTCGGCATGTTTCCTCGAACGAATCTTCCGCAATTAGTCGATTTTCTTTGTATGGTTTATCGCTCATCTACAAATTCACGTGACATCGAAACCGTCAAAAGTTAGAGGAAATGTAGACTTCATCAAAAGTTTCAAATCATTAAAGACAGTTTTCGAGCTCGAGGGGAGCTATTCTGAAACATCGTCAATTGGGGAAAGGTTAATTTGTTTCATACTTATTTCATCTTTTCCTAAAATGGCTTGTGCACACATAACGAAGTACAACCCGTTCTTGTCAAGAAAGGACCACGTGGTACGCTTGATGCCACAATCCTTATAAAAGGAGCGAAAGCTTCTTACTTTTGAGTAAAACCTATCAAACCTTTCATTTTCAAGGTTTTGCTCAAAAGGTCAAGTACTTCCGTATGATTTTCAAAACCTCAACCGCTTATATCACTAGTTGAGGGGAGTATTTGAATTACAACTTTGTTCACAAATTGTTCATAGTGGTCATCTTCCCGCAACACTCGAAATGGTCATATTTATTCTCAACTTTTCAAAATAACATTTTATATGCCATTTTGAGGGGAGAAAATTGTGTGATAAGAAATATGTTGTGCAAAATGCAAATGAATCATGTACTTCGAGACTTAACCAACGAATTGATGGTACTAAACCGTTAGTAACTCGAAAAGACTTGTCTGGACGGGTAATAATTTCAAGCTAGTTCGCTAGTAATGTAAACGTGTCTCGCAAAGGACTTGTCCAAGTAGAAAGTACCATTCGAGATACTCTTGGTAGACATGAACTCGACGGTATGACAACCTTTCGAGGATTGTCTACACCTTCAAGGTAGTTATTAGAGCTAGTTGTCACCCAAAAGTCGACAATGTATCTCTTTAACTATGCAACGAACCGTGTCTCATGGGATTGTCTATCTTGAGTGGATCAATTCAAAAGTGCGCTTCTTTCCTCACTCGTGCAAATAACCGTTAAAACTCTTAAAGCACATGTGGAGGGGAGTCTTTATGCAAAATCTTATCTCTCACAATGGTTCAAACATGTTTTCATTTACAAACCCTTTGAGAGATTCTTCACAACAATGGTTTTAATGGCAACATAGGTTAGTCATGGAGTTATAAGGTGACTAAGGTTAGGAATAACTGTCTATGATCCGCCAGAGTCGGAGGGATCTACCCAAGGACATCACAAATAGTTAGTACTTAGAAGTCCTTAGGTATGATTATAAAAGGAGAAAATGAGAATCAAGAAAGAAGGAGTTGAAGAATTAAAAAGAAATGCAATGAAAAGGGTGAAAAGAAATAGCCCTCCAAATTATTCAACTTAGGGCGACACAACGGTTCAATTCATATATACTCGTTGTCACTTAGTGACACCGTATTGAAGAATAAAAGTCGTCATGGACCCGATGGACGCATGCACTTAACCTTCTTAGCCACTCAAGTTTCTCTCAATGTGCTTGTTTCATTCTCACAGGAACCCTACGTAAACTATTGGCGTTCTCTTGAGATCGTTGGTATTGAAGAAGGAGACCTCTCCCTTGTCTCCGCCAGAAAACCAAAACGCACTATTGAGTCTAGAGCCACGAGATTCATCAAAAGATCTCTTAGGTACACTTGACATCTCATCACTTGTTGATCAACAAATAAGATCATCGCTGGTTCATATCGAGTCCTTCATGATCTTAGCAATCATCTAGAACATTTATGAGAGGTTCAACCGTGATCCTCGGTGATTGAATGGAAACTCTGCCAGGTCAACATCAAACGAATACGGCAAAGAAGTCACTTGGTAACTCCCGTGGATTACGCGGAGTGTGTCTCAAACGGTCTGATCGTGAGGTGATGCTTGGTGTACCTCGGCGACTATCCGAATCAGATGTACTTGGTGCATCGCGTATCTCACTTGTGGGACTCGGTTCGAGAACGGCCTTTGTAAGAATTAGAGTTGTGTTTTCACACTATCGTTAACACTCTCAAGTTCAAACTTGTAAGTGCGGAATCCACTTATTACTAACCGCTTGAAATGTTTTCTTATGGAAGCTCCGGATCGGGATGATCGTGCAGATTCTTCTCATGCTCACGCCAACATCATCACTAATGGAAGTTCTATTCTAATGCAACACAATCGATGTAATGATTCTTCATCAAACCAAAGAATCTACAAAGTTAACGACTTAAAGAACTTCATCAAGATTAAATTCCAACGCCAAAGAGCGTGTGAGCATGTTGAAGAATGACGTGGAGACACCGAGCCAAGCGGACTGAGGCGTAATTGATGCGATAACAACATACTATCACTTTCACCACAAAGAACAATAATCAAAGAACAAAGTTAATGATGACGCCAAAGCATAACGCTCAAGGAAAACTATCTCTACACCGGGAGATTGTTCGAATCGAGGCAATTCTTCTCACAAGAAAGAAGAATGTCGGAAGACGTCGAGCTACTATTACATCAACGCCTTCACCGCTCATCACCAACACTGAGGGAGATTGTTGGAATCACTCCTAAACCATAATCAAGTGTTAGTAATTAATATGTAATAGTTAGCTTTATTATGGCCTTTATGTTTGTAATTAGCCTTAGGCTTGTGTAGAAGGCCCATGAGCCTAGGCCTTAGTCCATTAAGGAAAGGATGGAAACTAGGAGTGTTGCCCTAGCTTTCCTCCTATAAATACTCTATGTAAACCTTCATTTGAAGGTTGGTTGTTCAAGTTATTCTCTCTTTCACATACTTACGCATAACCGTCCTTAATATTGTGTGTGTGTGTTTGGTTTGCTTGTTCAATCGCCTTATCTCTTTCTATATTACTTGTGTTTGTAAAACTAGTGACCTAACATTAGGGATTTTGCCCTAATTGTTTTAGTAAAAAATTTTTAGTTCGACCTTGAATTTTTTTTAAAGTCGATTTATAATTTTTTTTAGGGTTTATAAAATTGTTTTGTTAATTAGATAATTAAGCTTAGAATTGTATATATGTTACATGAATTAATTCGTAAATAATTGTTATGTGATATGAAATGGTATGTGATCTTGTGACTATTTGAATAAGTGTTATATTGTATCCATGATGAGACATCCATGTTCGTCATCGATTGTTGCTTGAATTATTAATTGTTAAGTGATTTATCACATGTATTGTTTTGATAATTCTTGAATTGGAGAAAACCTTAATATATATATTAATGAATCAATTATATGCAATTTGGTATATGTTTGGCTATGGCTTACACAATCGTTTCATCGATTTATGTGGCTCACTTGCCTTAGTAAGTGAAAGCCCTAGTTAATATATACATAATTTAACCTAGAATTGATTATTAATAGGATTTATCAAATAAGTTGCATGTGACTACTTGTTTAAGCATATTAATTGTTAGTTATGTGCGTATTGTTTTAGTTGTTTATTTTTTATTTACTTGTTTGTTTATTTTATTTATTAATTTTTAAGCAAATGGTAATTTTTTAAATAGAAAAATAAATGGACAAAATAATGGTGAAATATGATTTGTTTTAAGCATAAAATCTCAAATTTTAGTCGATTGATGCGACTGTACTAAATGGTTAGAACGGTTCACCCATTGTGACAAACTGTGTGAGGGGTTTAAGGAGGGTCTGACCTGAAATTGCGACTCGAAAGAAGAAGGTTTTTAATATGTTATGCGCTGACCCGCTTCTCCGCCACTTTGTGCGTCATATTTGGAGCTACCAAGTATAACTATTCTATGTACGAAGCATCTTAATGCAAAGTTGTAAGTTTCTCAATGCATCGGTTAAAACTTTGTTGATTTAGCTTGGTAAAAATTGGTAAAAGTTTTTACTAAAACTATGCTACAAGATGAATGCATGACATCTTTGTACATATTTGATTTGACACCATAATCAAAACTAGTACCCTTTAAATTAAGTTAGTGCCATTTGGTTAAAGGAACACTTGAAGTTGCAATTTACGTCATGTGAAAACTTGGGGAGATTGTGATGGAAACATCAATCTTCATGATGAGTCAGACCTCAACTGGACACATTTGCAGTTCTTTAAATTAGACGACTTAAAATTGAGTTGTAAGTGAGAACTTGGACCAATGGCACAAGATGGGGATACAACATGTTTACATTTGCAATGTTGTTGGTAATGTAAATCCCATAATAGTCTAGGAATTGGAAAAGGTTTACCAATTATTGTTTGACAGATTACCTTATTATGTGCTTTCGTTACTAGCAGATCAACTGATGTAATGGAACTATGATAATTTGGATCCTAGTTTTCGAGAAAATTCTATGGTTATATGAATATTACCCCGGGTATTTTATTTTCTTGAAAAGTTGTATTATCAAATATATTTGAACTTTTTCTGTAGAAATGGCTCAAAACGATAACACTACACTAGGTTCTGCGTTCCAAACTTTATTTGAGCGAGAAAAGTTGACTGGCTCACAAAATTTCAATGATTGGTATCCCTCTCTGAGAATTGTCTGGCAGATAAATTGGGTTATTTGTATAAGGCATGCCCTGCTCTACAAAAGCAGTTTGAAAATTACTTCCCGTTTGACATGCTCAACGAACTCAGACGAATGTTTGAGAAACCACAAGCTGTTGAAATCTATGATTTGATTGATGCACTTTACAACTGTAAGTAGAGAGAAGGTAAACCCGTAAGTGCACATGTATTGGAAATGAAGGGTTACATGGACCAACTGCAAGATCTATGAACAAGATATTGCTGTGAACTTAATCAATAGGTCCATTAATAAGGACTTTAATGGTTTTGTTCGTAATTTTAATATGCATTGCGTAGGGAAGACAGTAACTAAGTTACGCGCATTGCTTTTTGACTACGAGAAAGGGTTACCTCAAAAGGACCCTACTCCTTAGGTACTTGCTATTCAGGGTGGTAAAATCAACAAGCCAAAATCGCGTACGAACGAAAAGGGTAAAGAAAAGGGAAAGGCTGATAAGGGTAAACAACTTATAGGTCCCAAGAAGGATCAGGCTTGCCACACTATAAAGTAGAGGGTCACTGGAAGAGAAATTGTGCTCTCTATCCTGATGATTTGCGAAAAAATAAGATGAAGACTTATGGGTCCTTTGGCGCCAGTTCTCCTGTAACTTATTTATGATTGAACTATTTACTCTAAATCATAAAATTAATTCCTTGGTATATGATACTGGATGTGGTATTCACATTTGTAATACACTGCAAGGGCTTAGACTAGAAAGGAAACTGTCTTATGGGGAGCAATATCGGCATGTGGGCAATGGATCACTTACAGTTGTTGAAGCCATAAGAGTATTTAGTTTAGTATTGCTTTCGGGCTTAGTACTATCATTAAACAATTGCTATTATGCACCTTCTATTAAGAGAGGTGTTGTTTCCTTTTCTATTTTATTGGATCTTGGTTTTAATCATACTATCACGAGTAATGGAATTTCAGTTTCTTTAAATGGTGTATTTTATTTTAATACTATTACTGTGAATGATGTGTTTGAGATTGATATGATTGGGAATGTATCCAACAATAATAATTCGATGTTTAGCATCAATAAGAGAATGAAGTTAGACTTGAATTCTTTTTATATTTGGCATTGTAGACTTGCTCATATAGGCAAGACTCGCATGCAAAAGCTGCAACGTGAAAGGCTTTTGAAAAATATCAGTAATGAACCATTTGATAAATGCGAGTCATGTATTATGGGAAGATGATGAAGAAACCTTTTCATAATAATATGGAGAGGGCGTCTGATCTACTTGGTCTAATTCATACTGATGTGTGTGGACCACTTAGACATGTGTCAAAAAGAGGTGCTAGCTACTTCTTAACCTTTACTGATGATTTCAGCCGTTATAGTTATGTTTATTTACTTAAGCATAAGCATGAGGTGTTTGAAACATTTAAGGTTTTCAAAGTAGAAGTAGAGGTGTAATTAGAAAAGAAGATTAAAGCTCTTCGATCCGATAGAGGCGGTGAATATTTAAGCCAACAATTTAAAGATTACTTAGCTGAGAATGGAATTGTCTAGAATCTCACATCTCCATATACTCCACAACAAAATGGTGTATCTGAGAGAAGGAATCGTACATTGTTAGACATGGTGCGATCAATATTTAATCTTATTACTCTACCCTTGTATTTTTGGGATTATGCTTTAGAATATGTACTTCGTATTCTAAATATGGTTCCCACCAAGAAAGGTTGATAAGACACCATATGAAATATGGCATGGTAAAACTCCTAACTTGTCTTATTTAAAGGTCTAGGGTTGTGAGGCGTATGTTAGACATGACTCAACAGATAAACTTCAATAGAGATCTGTAAAGTGTATCTTTGTAGGATACCATAAAGAAACTTTGGGTTACTACTTTTACTATCCAACTGAAATTAAAGTAATTGTTGCTAGGTATGGAGATTTTCTTGAAAATGATCTCGTATCTCAAGAATTCAGTGAGAGAGTTTATGATCATGAAGATGCACTACATTCTGAAAACACTAACGTACTTCTGGTAGAACCTGATAGTCTGGGTCCTCCACCAGAAGTTGAAGTGGTTCCCATTCGTAGATCTGTAAGGACTACACATGCACCTGAATGTCTATGTCTTAACGCAGAAGTTGAGGAAACTATATTAGGGGATCTTGGAGAGCCTGCTAATTATAGAGCTGCTATGGCTGATCCTGAAAAGGATAAATGGCAAGCTGCAATGAATGAGGAAATGCAATCCATGAAAGAAAATGAAGTCTGAGAAGAGGTTGACTTACCTCCAAATGCTAAGGTAGTTGAAAGTAAGTGGCTCTATAAGAAAAAGACTAACATGGATGGCAATGTTGATAAGGTTTTAAAAGGTACCATTTTGAGGGGTCGTTTAAGCCCTTAATTGATCACTTTTGTATCCGTTATTGCTTAATATCGTTCCTTTTCACTTTTAGGTCTCTTGAAGGCAAAATGCTTTGGAATGGCACTTATTTGGACGAAAAGGCGCGAATATCTGAAGAAAATGGCCAAAGTCGAATCGAGACACTCAAAGTCTTTGAAGCGAAGCGGCAGCGTCCTTAACCGCGACGCGCCCGGAGGAATTGTGATGACTCGAGAAAGAAAATGCTAGTTCAAGGACGGCGGGCTTTAAAGGAGTAGACCGTCACAACTCGAACGGCCTAGATGCGACCCAACGACGCCGTGTCAAGAGGACGGCGTCACGGACATAAGGTGACGCCGTCGCAAGGTTAACGTGGCCAAGCGAAACCCAATGACGGCGACACGACGGCGCCACAAAACATAAGGTGGCGTCCGCATATGTAATATTATATATAGAATCCGAATTTTTCGGTTTAGGAGAGTCTTTTGGGGTGAAAACCTAAAACCGAACCAAGGTGTCTTATACGATATTTTAGGGTTCCAAACCCTATCTTACATCAAGGTAAGTATTTACTTCATCAATTCAATTATGTCTTTGATTATTTGTGTGTATACTTGCATGTTCTCCATGTCCCGCTAATTTATTTGTGTGTTTGCTTAGGAATATGAAACTTAATTGTTAAATATTGATTGGTTGTTTCTTATCTTAGTTGATTAATGATCTAGTAATGCGATAGGTCATTCGTTGTGTACTTAATGCTTGATTCATCTTTGTGAACCTTAGAATATAATTACACAGTAGTTGTAAGCTAAACCATCCAAAGAGTGCCTTAGAGTAAGAGTTTATTATCCCTAGTGGGTTTTGTAGGCGAGACCCTTTGGTAAGTTCAAAGAGTTAGGGAGAAAGCATACCCTACAACTTTAGACACACAACGCAACTAAGAATAAGAACGTGACAACTCAACTATCAATAGGAGATAATTAAGGAGTAGTAAACCTAAGTAAACACATCTTTAAATTATCATACGAGCACACATTAATTAGACATAGACTACCACCACCTTAGTTTAGATAATTAGATAATAGTAGAGTAATCGGTAGAAATACCAACCCCCAAATCCAATACCGAGATTCGTACCTTTCAATTTCCTAAAAACATAAAAAGATAAAAATAATCTTCCTCAACCTTAACCTAGCGTAGTAACTTCTCACTAGCATTCCTATTCCCTAGAGAACGATATCAATACCGTGGCTTACCCTAATACTACACTACAACGATTAGGTTCATCGCTGGGTGTTGAAAAACTTGCTCGACGAAAAGGAAGTTCCTTTGACCCCGAACAGCAGCTGCGTAAGCGTATCAAGTTTTGGCGCCTGCGGGAATAGAATAGCTAGTTAGTAGTCCACCTCGTTTAGGTTCTTTGCTTGATTCCTATCAAGTAAAATTTTTCTCATTTTAGCTTCCTCTTGAGTCTATCCCTTCTTCGTGACCTTTGTTCGTAACCCCATCACTTTTCATCATGGAAGGTGATAACCAACCACCACTCATCAACCCACCACCAAATGACCCGCCAAGAGCCCGTACTCTTGGTGAATACTCAAGACCAAGCCACCTAGGCTATAGGAACACCATTGAGCTTCCCGACCAAGCCCAAACTACGGCCTGCGATCCGGCACCATCCGGTTGGTGCAAAATGGATGTGCATTCCATGGACTTAGTTCAAGATCCAAATCGACATCGAGGGATTTCCTCAAATTGTCGATTCCATCGACCTTGATGCTACTACTCGGGAGACCACGCGCTGTGTCTCTTCCAATTCTCTACGGGACCAAGCTAGTAATTGGCTTGAGCGACTTCCGGGCTCCATCTCAAGTTGGGATGATCTTACCTCTCAATTCCTTGCTCAATTTTTCCCACGGGAGAACCACTAAGCTTAGGAATGACATCTTGATGTTCCAACAACGTCAAGGTGAATCTCTCTCTGAGCATGGACCCGATTCCGGACTTACTTCATAAAGTCCTCATCACGGCATTGATCTTTGGCTCCAAGTCCAAATCTTTTATGATCATGTCAACTTCCCACTAGCGATCCATTGACCAAGCGGCCGTGGAAAACTTAGTGATCTCACAGCGGAAGAATCATGGGGTATAATAGAGGACCTTGCCTCTACGACAACGAAAGTTGGGATGATCCCGTGAGCTACCTAAACCGTCAAGGCAATCTCCTGCCTTCCATCAACTCACAACCTTCCGATCAGTAGGATGATCGAACTTGAAGATCAAGTTAAATTCCTCATGAGTTCCTCACGAAAATCTTAAGTCTTCACACCATGTGAACAAAGTTTCTTCCTCGTGCGAGCCGTTTTGTGATCCTCATAACACGCGACTAGCACCGATCCCGAACACGCTTGTTGACTACACATCCTCGCGTATTAATGGAGCGGGAGGAAGATTCTCAACACCCGGACCTAGGAATTTCAATGAAACCCGTGAGGCATGGAAAAGCAAGCCCGACTTCTACGGGGACAAACCAAAGAATTCACTCTAATGATTTCTCATGGCCCCACCTAACGGTCCTAACCAACAAAACATCGAAGGATGTTGCAAAACCTAGTTGCATCCCAAGAAACCCAAATGGCTAAGCTCTCGGACCGCTTTAACCATCAACAAGCCGAGATGGATAGGAAGATAGACAACCTTTTGAAAGCCATAACCAATAGTGATAGGAAGGTTAGTGCTATCTCAACTCCGAACCTTCGGTATAGAGATTAAGGATCCAAGCAAGCTAACTAAGCACGTTCAATTCGTCAATACCATCGCCTTAGTGAAACACGATAGAGCGGATGACGAAGAGGACCATACGCTTGTGAATAATGAAACACCCGAGGAAGTAGATGAAGTAGACATTGACTATTTCAACAAATTTCCTACGGAAGAAGAACTATCTCGCCACCCTCACTTAGTGCGTGACCTCCGTCACATGTATGTTAGGAAAAGCCCTAGAATCAAGTTTGGGAACCCTTGGAATCTTAACATGTGACACACGGTAAATTTTCACCAAAATTTAACTGATAATTAGTAATTCATGTTACTAAGCCCAAATTTATTAAGCATGCATAAGCTTTGCCTGATCATTCGAGTAGTTAACTCGCATACAGTAGGTAGCTGCATCACTTTTCATTCATATCGTCTTGTGAATATTTTATTTTGTCTTATGATTTAAATTGTAAGGCGAGAGGTTATCTCGTTCTTCCCAAAGTGACCGACACTACACGTGCATGAACACTATGATAAGAACTCACTAAAACAATTAACAAATGTCCGCGACTTGGAATATTACAAAGATAAAATATTTCAGACACATAACAAATAAAATGCTACGTTATAAAAATTGTCAAACAATGATACCTTGGTCACTATATGGCTTCGCGGGACACAAAATACTTAAACACATTATCACTTAAACAATAACTTTATAGACTCAAGTGCAAACATACATAACTATAATGTAAATACATACACCTTATACAATCATTATTCCACATACAAGTACTTACACAAAATAATCATAAAAATACAATACACCTACCTTACTTACATTTACTTACATTATCATTATTATTAAAACACTTATCATACCTTTACAAGAAATGAATTGTTAAAAATTAAACACAACCCCTTTGTTTTACTCTACCACTCACGACAAAAACCAAGAACCAAGAAAAGCAAAAGGAATCAAGATCCATCTTCAACCTCTAGCTTGTACTCCCATCCTAGGCCGAATATTTCTAATAGGAGATAAACCAACATCTTCATCCAACACACCCATCTCTCTCATACCCAAATCCATGAAAAACTTTGCTTCCCAAATCTCCCTAGATGCGCCTCTATTTTCGAAGGGATCCAAGGAGGATCAAAGCAAATCACAAGGAAGAAGTAAAAATCTTTGCACCACTATATCTCTTATGTCCAAAGATTCGTATGTCTTGGAAGTAAGCCATTTTTGGCTTCAAACAAAACTTCAAGATGAAAAGAGGTGGCCAAAGACTTCCCTCTTAACCTCTTCATAAGCAACTTGAGAGACCAAGGACACCCACAAATCAAAACTCAAACTCACCACAAGAGAGTAATATCCTCAAAGTTACCAAGAAGTTGTTGGGTTTGCTCAAAATCGGTATCTGGGTTGATTTGTGTGGAGGTCCTCGACTTAGCTTTCATCAACATATTCACATCTCATTCTTGATAAGGTTCATGGTCTTTCCCTTCCTCATGATTTCGTTGTAATGTAAACATTTATAATGAAGTGCTAATTTGTGATGTCTTGTTTTCATTTAAGTTTGTAAGTATAGAATGTACAACTTTGCAATATGAGTATAATCTTGTTACTTTAGAACTTGATTTGGTCATCCTATGGTTAAAACAGTTTCCTGTCGAGAAAAACAAGCCAAGAAAATGAGGGCTAAGGCTTATAGGAACTTAGTAATTTGACTATGTAACTAGGTACTTTGATGTTGTAATACTTGCGTTTTGATAAGCAAACAATGGAAACTTAGTCTTAAGTGGTCTTTTGTGAAAAAGGGTCCGTTGGTTTTCTGTCGAGACAAGGACAAGAACAAGATAAATGAGTCAAGCTTTTACAAGTCTACTAGTAAAACCATGTCGAGACTCACATTTTCCCGTCGACATTCATGTCATTTAAAAGTATGTCAAACCTTAAAATTTTAACCTTGCTTGTACATGAGAAACATGCTAGTCTTTCATTGTCTTGTAACTCAAATCTTAGAGATGAACCATGTGTCAAAACCTCTATGTACGCCTAGGGAGAAACCCGAGTCGAGAGTGTTCTTGTGTTAAAATGTATTTCGAGAATCTATACTTGTCTAGTCCGTAAGAGCAAAAAGGTTGATGATTAGAACCAAGTCGAGTAGTACTCTACTAACAAGAGGTACCTTCACCCCTTTTGTTCTCATGTCCTATTTAATGATGCTAACCAAATCTTATTCGAGTCAAGTCTTATACTTGTCGTCTTCCCTTGTTGGCTCATCTTTAATAAGTACTTAATGGTCATCGAAAATAGATATGTTTGAGACTATGAAAACGGGTCGACGACTACATCTTGGTAGTACCATGGTGACGAATCATATTCACTAGTCGAGAGACTCGACATCATAAGATAGAGCATGAATAAACTAAGTACACTTCGAGTCATGAAACTTATGTTAAACGCCTATAACTAAATTGAGAATACTTTTGGCAACAACAACTTGGGAATGAGTAACACTTCAAACTATTGGTTAACTAATTGAAATGTTACATGTTGGTCAAGCCTTGTTTTCTCCTTTGTTTTTTTTCCATTCGTGTAAGTCACAAAAAGGGGCCACAGCCCAAGTCACAAACTTAGTCTCATTGAAAGGATTATTAGCTAGTTTGGGCCCAAAACCCAAACCGGGTACCAATCGCTACTAACGCCGGCCACAACCACGAAACTTCGAGTGTCCAGTTGAGTAAAATGAGCTAACTCACGAGGAAAAGATCTAAACGTAAAACTATTGCTCAACGACGAATAAGTCTATACACGCATACGCCGAAATATATCACATAAGATATATTTAAGCTTACGAAAGTTACCAAGTAAGCAAGTGCAAAACTATTTTTCTTACATAACTATATAAGACGACAAAGGTTTAAAACTTGACACACAATAACAATGATTAACGACAATGGGTAGACATATATATACACATGTCAAGTAAAGATCTCTAGTCGAGAACTATATATATATTAAAAACAAACTTTGACAAATAAAACAAGGACTACTATATCATTTTGGTCAACCTATAAACTTGAGAGTTTCCAAAATTAACTCAAGTATTTTCTAAATTCAATTAGAAAATAAACAAACTAATATTTGCTTTTGACAATACCATTTTGTGTCAACTTAAATAAGTATATATACATTTATATACTTACTAATGGAATATTTTAATTATTTATCGTAAATCAAACTTGGATTTTAGAACCATACTAATGTCACTATGAAAAGAGTATATATACATTCATATACTTACTAGTAAACCTATTAAAGTAATTTTTTTTAAAACTAAAAGTTGATTTAAAGCCATTATATAAGAATAATATAAATTACACCATTTTAAGTAAGCAATACTTAAAAACGATGAACTAAAACATTGCCCTCCTTATCTAGGTCGCGTGTTGGTGCAGCTTCACAATATTCACTAAGTCCCACATTTGGATTGCACATTTGCTAAGGTGAGTTTCATAGCCCCACTTTTACTTGATAAATTGTTTTATACATTTTGGGGTGAGAAATATGCAAAACATTTTATAGACCAAAACTATTACATGATTACTATTACGTGGTTTAGCCTAAGCCCTTATGTCCCTAGAGAAAGCCCTTTTTCATGAACCGTAAATTCCCCATTGGGAAACGCGAATGTTATAAATAGATCTATTGAGGGTGACTCCTCCGTTCGGTTGGCCATGCTTAGGCCAAAGCGAAAACGTATACCATGTCGGAACCAAGTGTTGAGGGACAAAACACTTGCTATGGGCCCCTATATTGTATGATATCTTTTAGCATACGAAACCGTCGTAGTATCGGTTGCATGAACTTAGAGCTAACGTAATAGACTTTCATACATATATCATTATATTCGTTGTAATGAGTATATGCCTTTGCTTATGGTCCAAGCTTACTATTTTAATTTAAACCTATGAACTCACCACTTTTAGTGACCTTTTAGCATATTTTCTCGGTGTTTAAGATTTGTTCATGAAGGCAAGGCAAGAAGCGGATGTATGGTCGTAGTAATATTAAAGAAGTGTTTTTACACAAAATGATGTTTTACTTTGGGACCACTAAATTTAATGGGATGTACCCATTTATTTAAACTATGTTGTAAGACAAATGTTTAAAACTATTTTATGAAATCAAACGGAGTATGTATTCCGTTCTTTATTACTTGTGTTGTGATTCACCAATTCAGTAACGCTCCCGAATAACACGTATGCTTCCGTTAAACAAATTTGGGGTGTTACTGATTGGCATCGAGCCTAAGTTATAGAGAACTAGGTACATATAAACCCTAAACTATAACTACTTTTCACCAAAACATCATACTACGACCGCCGATTGCCGCTTGCCTTACTTGCCATTTTACTTAGAATGCATTTAAATAGGATTACATGTTTTATTTCCTATTTGCTTATACACTATTTCATATCCATCATGAGCATATTTTTCCACATACTTACACATATGCACCGTCTTGTCACAGACTATGCCTTCCCACCCTTTCTCACGATGTTCAGGAGGACATCCTATTAGCTCACTCACCGACCATCCGCCACTTGCACACTCACCACCGATCCATATATACAGCCACACTAGCAATCCACCGACTATTGCACCTACTCCACTTATACCTACCCTCACCACCACTCCATCACCCTGCTGACACGCAGCAAAGCCCCGTATGATTGTGAGAGTACCGGATATCGAGAGCGGTACTCATATGTGCCTGCACTAGCTTCTGATGACCCGCTGCCGCTTACATGGGTCCTTCTACTACTTCGAGTCACCGACACCATCACCCATCGAGTCACCACCTCATCGAGACTCGGAGATCTCCGATTCTTACTCGAGGAAGACCCGAAGAAGATCCGGAAGAGGATCCCGAGGAGGAATTACCGAGCCCATACCGACCGAGAGTATCCCCGGCTATGTTAGCATAGCGGCGGATGTGAGTACACGAGTTTGGAGATTGTTCGAGTATACGGAGCTAGGGCGAGCTCGGGATGGCTCGTAGATTAGACGATGACATGGATATTGATGCACCATTTGGATTAGGGGCGAGAGCCGCTTTTCTCCACAATCGGGAGGAGAGTAGTGAGATTGATTGGAGGGATATTGATTGCTTGATCGCCTCGGTACCACTTGTCACTAGTCCGAGCTATAGCCCGTCATCGCCTTCGTTGTACCATCGGCAGCAGACATGGAGCGCCTTGAGCGCACCACTAAACGACTTGAGACCATTGAGGAAGCTGCACCGTTGAGGCACGCATCGAGCCGGACTTGTCGATCTCCGAAGGTGATCGACCTCACCGAGAGGATACTCATTCGCTTGGACTCTCGCGAGACATTGCTAGGAGTCCATTCGATCGCCTAGAGAGATCGATCCAACACGCTTGCAAGCTTGCGGCGCGCGGTTGAGGGTTTAAACCGAGTTCTTGATGTGTTGTTTGAGAGCATGGGACTCGAGAGACACGAGAGGATGCGACGGGATTTAGGGTTGAGACTCGTGTTGAGGACGCGGAGATTTGGACAATGAGTACGAGCTTTGAGTAGAGGTCGACTCGGATACATGGACGACTAGAGGAGCTAGAGAGCGTCCGGTGGATTGCGAGAGATCTTGTCAGAGAGGATGGCGAGGACTCTTGGTTTAGAGTCTATGTTGGCATCACGATGAGGCGACGAGAGATTGGAGGATACACAACGAGAGCCGATTGCTACCATAGAGCGATTACGCATCGATCATCCTTAGATTCCATTGCATGAGTGTAGTACACTAAACTGAGATATAACAGTTAGTGTTAGTTGTTATCCTCGTATTTGATTGTGTTTTCTATTGTATTTCCTTTGTATTCCGTTGTATTTCGGTTGTACTCAACTAGTATCTCATCATGTACCGTAGGAACCTTGTAACCAAATTCTATCTATGACAAACTTATTTTCCTACCCAATTGTCTTTACGCTTATAGATTGCACATATGATCTATCTACGATAACTACACTATTACATGGCACTTACCTCGTTTAAAGGTTCTATATCTCATCACCTTTCTTCGCAGTAAATGCCGCCAAAACGAAGATCAAACGCACCAACCACGGTGGAGCCTCCAATGCTCCCATTCCAATGAGAGTCACTCAACCAAGCCGCAAATGTCGCTATTCCAAACAGAGTCACACCCGATCGATCGAAGCCACTACTCCCTGCTAGGGCTACTCCAATCCAACCTATCATGAATCAAGCCATGATCGACCAACTAGTCAATGAGCGGTAAACGCCGCTTTAGTCTGCGAGAAATCACTCGCCTACTAATCTTTGGAACTTCAAGACCACCCACTCACAACCGCACTTGTACTTATCAAGACTTTCGTAAAACCATGACCGAAGCTTTAGTGGAACCGGAAGGAGGCATCGGTCCGACTAGGTGGATCGAAAAGCTCGAGACCGTGTTCAATCGCAATTGCGAAGAAGATTCTAAGGTTAAGTATGCATCATTCACTTTCACGGATGCTGCTTTGACCTGGTGGAACAATTTTCTGAAATCCGCTAGTATCGATGTTGCCTATGCCATGCCATGGGAAAACTTCAAGGAAATGGTACTTCGAAAGTACTGTCCTCGTAATGAGATCAAGAAGCTCGAACATGAGTTTTGGAACCTCAAGGTTCAAGGCACCAATATGGCTGCCTACAATCAACGATTTCAAGAACTAGCTTTATTGTGTCCTGAAATGGTTCCCACTGAGACCCGATTGTTGGAGAGATACATCGGAGGATTGCCTTAACCTATCAAGGGCAATGTGACCACTTCTAAGGCTGTTGATCTTCATGAAACCATCGAAGTAGCCAACAAACTCATGGACCAAGTGATTGAGGATTCCATGGACAAAGTGGTTGACAGTAAGAGGAAATGGGATGACCATTCTCAAGGTTACAACAACTATGAATACCGTGGTAACAACAATAGGAACAACCGCAACAACCAAAACAAAAGGCAAAATGTTGCTAGAGCTTATGCGAAGGAATGTCGGAGAAAGAAAACCGTACTCGTGGATCGCACCATTGTGCAATCGATGCACACCGCATCACAAGGCGATGTACCGTTAAGTCCGTAATTGTCGTAAAATCGGACACTTAACCAGAACTGCAGTCCAAATCATTGGCGGCAGTTCAAACACTCCATTCGGGACCCAAAAGCTAATATAACTTGCTTTGGTTGTGGTGAAAAGGGCATTATAAGAATGAATGCCGAAGACCGAAACCAAGGTCGTGAAGGAAATCAAGGAAACCGAGGAATCCGTGAAGCCATGGGAATGGCGTGATTCGTGAAATGTTGGACAAACGAGTAATCGTGAAATGGAGAAGGAGCTCGTGGGAGAGTCTATGTCAGAACCAAAGTGGAAGCTCGGGAAGACCCGAATGTTGTGACGGTAAGTTCTTATAAATAACCGTTATGCATCCATATTGTTCGATACGGGGCCGATAGGAGTTTTGTTTCTAATACATTTAGTCCACTACTCGATATTGCCCCAACCGCATTAGGAAATGCGCACAACGTGGAACTAGCTAACGGTAACATAGAAAGGGTAGATACCATCATAAGAGGTTGCACCTTAACCTATTAAACCACCCATTCAATATCGACTTGATACCGGTAGCATTGGGTAGTTTCGATGTTATTGTCGGGATGGATTGGTTAGCAAAATATCATGTCGCCATCATTTTGCGACGAGAAACTCGCTCGAATACCCTACGGAGATGAAGTACTAACAATAGAAGGAGATGTGGCGACGAAGAAACGCTCAAGATTGCATGTCATTTCTGTACCAAGGTGTTAAGGTGTATCGAGGAAGGATGTCATATCTTCCTAGCACAAGTCACCGGAAAGGACGAAGACGAAGGAGAAGAAAAAGCGTCCGGAGGACGTGCCAATAGTAAGAGAATTCCACAAGTCTTTCCCAAGACTTGCCAGACTTCCGCCGACCCGCGGGTTGAATTTCGGATCGATTTAGTGCACGTGCCGCACACTGGCAAGAGCACCTTATCGATTAGCTCCAACGAACTTCGTGAGTTATCAAACCGGTTGTCGGAACTTGCGGAAAAAGGGTTCATCGAGACCAAGCTCATCGCCATGGGGAGCACCATCTGCTCGTCAAGAAGAAAGACGGAACCTTCGTGATGTGCATCGACTATCGTGAGTTGAATAAACTAACCATCAAGAACCGCTACCCACTCCCGAGAATCGATGACTTATTCGATCAACTTCAAGGTTCGAGTGTTTATTCAAAAATTGACTTAAGGTCTGGATACCATCAACTAAGAGTTCGAGAAGAAGACATTCCTAAAACCGCCTTCAGAACTCGTTATGGACATTACGAGTTCCAAGTCATGCCTTTTGGGTTAACCAACGCACCACCGTGTTCATGGACCTCATGAACCGAGTGTAAACCCTACTTGGATAAATTTGTGATCGTATTCATTGACGACATCCTAATTTATTCCAAGAGTGTGAAAGAACACGAAGAGCACCTTAGATTAATCTTGGAATTGTTGAAGAAGGAAGAACTGTATGCGAAATTCTCGAAGTGTGAATTTTGGATACCTACCGTGCAATTCTTAGGTCATGTAATCGACGGTCAAGGCATACATGTAGACCCCGCTAAGATCGAGTCAATAAAGGATTGGGCGACACCCACAACTCCTACCGAAATACGCCAATTCTTAGGACTTGCTGGGTACTACAGGAGATTTATTGACGGTTTCTCAAAGATTGCCAAATCTTTAACCAAGCTAACCCAGAAAAACGCTAAGTTTGACTGGGGAGAGAAAGAAGAAGAAGCTTTTCAACTCCTTAAAGAAAAGTTGTGTAGTGCACCTGTTCTGGCCTTACCAGAAGGTAGTGAAGACTTTTTCGTATATTGCGACGCTTCACATAAAGGGCTCGGAGCAGTATTAATGCAAAGGGAGAAGGTGATAGCATACGCCTCTCGCCAATTGAAGACTCACGAGAAGAACTACACGACACACGATTTGGAGTTAGGAGCAGTTGTGTTCGCAATCAGAATTTGGAGACACTACTTGTATGGCACAAAGTGTGTCGTATACACCGATCACAAAAGTATACAACACATCTTGGATCAGAAAGAACTGAACATGAGACAACACCGATAGTTGGAATTACTCAATGATTACGACTGCGAAATTCGTTACCATCCGGGTAAAGCGAATGTAGTTGCTGATGCTCTCAGTAGGAAAGAGCGACCAAAACCTCTTAGAGTCAGATCCTTGGGTATGACAATTAGTTCACCTCTTCCAACCAAGATTCTTGAGGCTCAATTAGAAGCACTCAAAGAAGAAAATCGTCCGAACGAGAACCTTTACGGGATGCCAGAAAGTGAAAATGGATTCGTGAAAAGGTCGGATGGAACGTTGTGTTTCAAAGAGCGGTTTGGATACCACTCTACGGAGGAATTCGCGACGTCATTATGCATGAGTCCCACAAGTCTAAATACTCCATCCACCCAGATCCGACAAAATGTACCTTGATTTGAAGAAATTGTCTTGGTGGCCCAACATGAAAGCCGACATTGCAACATATGTCAGCCGATGTTTAACTTGTTCAAAGGTAAAAGCTGAACATCAGAGACCCTCAGGTCTACTAGTACAACCCGAAATCCCCGAGTGGAAATGGGAACGCATAACAATGGACTTTATCACTAAGTTACCTAAAACCGCTAGAGGCTACGACACTATTTGGGTAATAGTTGACCGTCTCACCAAGTCAGCACATTTCCTACCGATGAAAGAAAGTGACGGAATGGAAAAACTTGCACAATTATACCTGAAAGAAATCATCGCACGCCATGGTGTACCAATTTCCATCATTTCGGACAGAGATAGCCGTTTCACCTCAAACTTCTGGAAATCACTTCAAGATGCTTTAGGATCTAACCTCGACATGAGCACCGCTTACCATCCTCGGGCCGATGGATGAGCGAGAGAACAATCCAAACACTAGAGGATATGCTAAGAGCATGTGTGATAGACTTTGAAATGGTCGGGATAAACACTTGCCATTAGCCGAGTTTTCTTACAATAACGACTATCACACAAGTATCAAAGATGCACCATATGAAGCACACTATGGTCGGAAATGTAGATCACCTGTGTGCTGGGCCGAAGTTGGAGAAAGTCAACTTACTGGTCCGGAGTTAATCCAAGAAACTACCGAGAAGATTGTACAAATCAAAAGCCGACTACAAGCAGCTCGTGACCGCCAAAAGAGCTACGCGGATAAAAGGAGGAAGCCACTTGAGTTCCAAGTGGGAGACAAAGTTATACTCAAGGTTGCGCCATGGAAGGGCGTAATCCGTTTCGGAAAACGTGGAAAGTTAAATCCTCGTTATATTGGACCTTTCAAAATTCTTGCTAGGATCGGACCGGTAGCATACCGCCTTGAATTACCACAAGAACTCACTTCAGGCACAACGTGTTTCACGTGTGCAACTTAAAGAAATGTCTTTCGACGAAACTCTTGCTATTCCTTTGGAAGAAATCCAAGTCGACGAAAGATTGAATTTTGTCGAGGAACCCATTGAAATCATGGATAGGAAATCAAACGGCTTAAGCAAAGCCGCATCCCAATCGTCAAAGTCCGTTGGAACTCTCAAAGAGGTCCGTAATACACGTGGAACGCGAAGACCAATTCAAACGCAAATACCCACACCTTTCTCTACTTCACCAGTAATCTAATCGAAACCGAGGACGGTTTTCTTCCAAGACGGGAGGATGTGACACACGGTAAATTTTCACCAAAATTTAACCGATAATTAGTAATTCATGTTACTAAGCCCAAATTTATTAAGCATGCATAAGCTTTTCCTGATCATTCGAGTAGTTAACTCGCATACAGTAGGTAGCTGCATCACTTTTCATTCATATCGTCTTGTGAATATTTTATTTTGTCTTATGATTTAAATTGTAAGACGAGAGGTCATCTCGTTCTTCCCAGTGACCGACACTACACGCGTACCGACACTATGATAAGAACTCACTAAAACAATTAACAAATGTCCGCGACTTGGAATATTACAAAGATAAAATATTTCAGACACGTAACAAATAAAATGCTACGTTATAAAAATTGTCAAACAATGATACCTTGGTCACTATATGGCTTCGCGGGACACAAAATACTTAAACACATTATCACTTAAACAATAACTTTATAGACTCAAGTGCAAACATACATAACTATAATGTAAATACATACACCTTATACAATCATTATTCCACATACAAGTACTTACACAAAATAATCATAAGCATACAATACACCTACCTTACTTACATTTACTTACATTATCATTATTATTAAAACACTTATCATACCTTTACAAGAAATGAATTGTTAAAAATTAAACACAACCCCTTTGTTTTACTCTACCACTCACGACAAAAACCAAGAACCAAGAAAAGCAAAAGGAATCAAGATCCATCTTCAACCTCTAGCTTGTACTCCCATCCTAGGCCGAATATTTCTAATAGGAGATAAACCAACATCTTCATCCAACACACCCATCTCTCTCATACCCAAATCCATGAAAAACTTTGCTTCCCAAATCTCCCTAGATGTGCCTCTATTTTCGAAGGGATCCAAGGAGGATCAAAGCAAATCACAAGGAAGAAGTAAAAATCTTTGCACCACTATATCTCTTATGTCCAAAGATTCGTATGTCTTGGAAGTAAGCCATTTTTGGCTTCAAACAAAACTTCAAGATGAAAAGAGGTGGCCAAAGACTTCCCTCTTAACCTCTTCATAAGAAACTTGAGAGACCAAGGACACCCACAAATCAAAACTCAAACTCACCACAAGAGAGTAATATCCTCAAAGTTACCAAGAAGTTGTTGGGTTTGCTCAAAATCGGTATACGGGTTGATTTGTGTGGAGGTCCCTCGACTTGGCTTTCATCAACATATTCACATCTCATTCTTGATAAGGTTCATGGTCTTTCCCTTCCTCATGATTTTCGTTGTAATGTAAACATTTATAATGAAGTGCTAATTTGTGATGTCTTGTTTTCATTTAAGTTTGTAAGTATAGAATGTACAACTTTGCAATATGAGTATAATCTTGTTACTTTAGAACTTGATTTGGTCATCCTATGGTTAAAACAGTTTCCTGTCGAGGAAAACAAGCCAAAAAAATGAGGGTTAAGGCTTATAGGAACTTAGTAATTTGACTATGTAACTAGGTACTTTGATATTGTAATACTTGCGTTTTGATAAACAAACAATGGAAACTTAGTCTTAAGTGGTCATTTGTGAAAAAGGGTCCGTTGGTTTTCTGTCGAGACAAGGACAAGAACAAGATAAATGAGTCAAGCTTTTACAAGTCTACTAGTAAAACCATGTCGAGACTCACATTTTCCCGTCGACATTCATGTCATTTAAAAGTATGTCAAACCTTAAAATTTTTAACCTTGCTTGTACATGAGAAACATGCTAGTCTTTCATTGTCTTGTAACTTAAATCTTAGAGATGAACCATGTGTCAAAACCTCTATGTACGCCTAGGGAGAAACCCGAGTCGAGATGTGTTCTTGTGTTAAAATGTATTTCGAGAATCTATACTTGTCTAGTCCGTAAGAGCAAAAAGGTTGATGATTAGAACCAAGTCGAGTAGTACTCTACTAACAAGAGGTACCTTCACCCCTTTGTTCTCATGTCCTATTTAATGATGCTAACCAAATCTTATTCGAGTCAAGTCTTATACTTGTCGCCTTCCTTGTTGGCTCATCTTTAATAAGTACTTAATGGTCATCGAAAATAGATATGTTTGAGACTATGAAAGCGGGTCGACAACTACATCTTGGTAGTACCATGGTGACGAATCATATTCACTAGTCGAGAGACTCGACATCATAAGATAGAGCATGAATAAACTAAGTACACTTCGAGTCATGAAACTTATGTTAAACGCCTATAACTAAATTGAGAATACTTTTGGCAACAACAACTTGGGAATGAGTAACACTTCAAACTATTGGTTAACTAATTGAAATGTTACATGTTAGTCAAGCCTTGTTTTCTCCTTTGTTTTTCCATTCGTGTAAGTCACAAAAGGGGCCACAGCCCAAGTCACAAACTTAGTCTCATTGAAAGGATTATTAGCTAGTTTGGGCCCAAAACCCAAACTGGGTACCCAACTGCTACCAACGCCGGGCCACAGCCCACGAAACTTCGAGTGTCCAGTTGAGTAAAATGAGCTAACTCACGAGGAAAAGATCTAAACGTAAAACTATTGCTCAACGACGAATAAGTCTATACACGCATACGCGAAATATATCACATAAGATATATTTAAGCTTACGCGAGTTACCAAGTAAACAAGTGCAAAAACTATTTTTCTTACATAACTATATAAGACGACAAAGGTTTAAAAACTTGACACACAATAACAATGATTAACGACAATGGGTAGACATATATATATACATGTCAAGTAAAGATCTCTAGTCGAGAACTATATATATATTAAAAACAAACTTTGACAAATAAAACAAGGACTACTATATCATTTTGGTCAACCTATAAACTTGAGAGTTTCCAAAATTAACTCAAGTATTTTCTAAATTCAATTAGAAAATAAACAAACTAATATTTGCTTTTGACAATACCATTTTGTGTCAACTTAAATAAGTATATATACATTTATATACTTACTAATGGAACATTTTAATTATTTATCGTAAATCAAACTTGGATTTTAGAACCATACTATTGTCACTATGAAAAGAGTATATATACATTCATATACTTACTAGTAAACCTATTAAATTATTTTTTTTTAAACTAAAAGTTGATTTAAAGCCATTATATAAGAATAATATAAATTACACCATTTTAAGTAAGCAATACTTAAAAACGATGAACTAAAACATTGCCCTCCTTATCTAGGTCGCGTGTCAGTGCAGCTTCACAATATTCACTAAGTCCCACATTTGGATTGCACATTTGCTAAGGTGAGTTTCATAGCCCCACTTTTACTTGATAAATTGTTTTATACATTTTGGGGTGAGAAATATGCAAAACATTTTATGGACCAAAACTATTACATGATTACTATTACGTGGTTTAGCCTAAGCCCTTATGTCCCTAGAGAATGCCCTTTTTCATGAACCGTCAATTCCCCATTGGAAAACGCGAATGTTATAAATAGATCTATTGAAGGTGACTCCTCCGTTCGGTTGGCCATGCTTAGGCCAAAGCGAAACGTATACCATGTCGGAACCAAGTGTTGAGGGACAAAACACTTGCTATGGGCCCCTATATTGTATGATATCTTTTAGCATACAGAAACTGTCGTAGTATCGGTTGCATGAACTTAGAGCTAACGTAATAGACTTTCATACATATATCATTATATTCGTTGTAATGAGTATATGCCTTTGCTTATGGTCCAAGCTTACTATTTTAATTTAAACCTATGAACTCACCACTTTTAGTGACCTTTAGCATATTTTCTCAGGTGTTTAAGATTTGTTCATGAAGGCAAGGCAAGAAGCGGATGTATGGTCGTAGTAATATTAAAGAAGTGTTTTTACACAAAAATGATGTTTTTACTTTGGGACCACTAAATTTAATGGGATGTACCCATTTATTTAAACTATGTTGTAAGACAGCGTTTTAAAACTATTTTATGAAATCAAACGGAGTATGTATTCCGTTCTTTATTACTTGTGTTGTGATTCACCAATTCCGTAACGCTCCCGAATAACACGTATGCTTCCGTTAAACAAATTTGGGGGTGTTACATAACATACCATGTTGCATAGGACACCTTTTTGTGGCAAAGGCCTACATTGATCGCAAATCCCAATCAACATAATGACTAGCACCTACTACAATTGGATAATGAAGAAGCCTATCCCAACTAGGCAAGACCCGATAATCCTAGGGATAAGTGCAATTTTCTTGGTAGAGTTAAGGACCGCCTGCCTATGTAGGTAGTTTCACGTTCCTACGGACTTCATAATTGTGGATGATATTAGCACGCCATAGACTCTAGATTGTCCCACGTTATTCTAGGAAAACCTTTCATAGAAAGCACCGGATGACCTATGACCCCTCGTTAGGAGTAGTGCGATTCAAGGATGAGACCACGACATAGCTTACCAAATGCCGTTTAAGATTGAGAAGTTTTCATCACTCTAATGATGAAAAGGAACTTAAAATTGTCGGCCTATTACAGAATGATAAGGATAGGAAAAGGGTAGATTATGTTATGGCTAAGATTTTCGGGTTCTATAAGGATTGTTTGAACTTAGGACCAAATATAGGACCGAGTGGGAGAGGACGAAATCTTAGAGAGTGCATCATAGGACACTTCTACAACATGGAATCCCCGGTGAGACCGTCAAGAGGGCGGTAATGAGAAACGTGAGGGAACGACTACGAGTCTAGCTACAAGACTCTTAAATAAAGAAAAGCGCTTAGTGGAGGCAACCCATGCTTAATTGTTTGCTTGTTAGTGTCATATATCTTTATTAATTTTTTATCCTCATGTTTAAATTTGTAAAATGCTTTATTTTGTTTTTAACCTCGCCTTAATTGCATATAAAGGTATTTTACATAAGGGATAAGTGTAAGGAGGATTACACGTTTTCAAAAGAAACGTAAACATGAGAATAACAATTAACTAAAAGATATGTATGTTTGTTTGTTCGAGTCAAATGCTTGTATCGAGTCATAATGGATGTTTTTGCGAAATTTTCCGATTCTAAATATGTAAATTTTCGAATTTTTTCGTAAGATCGCACGCTTTTTGTCGGGATAACTTTGACGGCGTCAGATTGCAACTGACGCGCCGGGAAGGAGTAAAAACATCGATAACTTTTCTCGTTTCTCGAGCTACTTATAAATTTTGGAATTTTCGGTCTTAATTTTCTTAGAAATTGTAAACATCCATTCCACAAGCATTATATCCTAGTTTAAATCGAGTCTTATATATATTATTACCACCGATTTTACGAAGGTTTCGTTTGTTTTGTTCAAGTGTGCGAGTTTAGTTTGTCAAGAAGAAGTTACACAGATTGGAAGGAGCTTTTCACGCAATAATTCTTCTTAGAAAGGATTTAACCACCACTTTACACGGATCCTACCGAGCTAATCGGGGAGTATTAGTTTCTTCGTTTTGACTACCTTCTTTTATCATAACTTTGATACTTTCGGGAACATTGGGGACAATGTTCGGTTTAAAATGTAGGGAGGGAAAATAAACGGAACTTTGAAACTATGCTTATCCTTGATTATTTGCTTTGTCAATTGTGATTGTGTAATAAACCATGAGAAAATGTCGGTTAGGGTAATTTTGGCACCAAATTTAAAATTTTCATGACATATAGGAGTGGGCCATTAGTCTTAACAAAAGCGTCTCACGGATAGGAAGTTATATGACTAGAACAAAACCCTTTACCACCCGAATTCCACCCAAAATGTGAGGAT
The DNA here is from genome assembly GCA_022545495.1 of Chrysanthemum lavandulifolium. Classification (NCBI taxonomy): domain Eukaryota; kingdom Viridiplantae; phylum Streptophyta; class Magnoliopsida; order Asterales; family Asteraceae; genus Chrysanthemum; species Chrysanthemum lavandulifolium. The sequence continues at coordinate 78,656,935 of CM040246.1, forward strand.
CGCCTTAGATTAGTAGGAATTAAAAGCATTCATCTTCAATGCTTAGAGTGTGAACCGGTAGTATATTAGATTCTAGAACTTGTTTTGTGATGCATTCCGAGATCGCAAGTGAGACTACACTTGTGTAGTTAGGAATAACTAAATGATAAGAGGCATTAGGATAACCCTTGTTTGATACCGTAATATAATTACTTCTTCCACATCGGTGAGTAATTCCCCACACCCTTTGCGTTGTACTCATCTTTAGTACACGATACCCCTAGTTAACCCCTCGAGCTATCCTTTTCGCGGTTCTCGTGATGTTTCGGTTTTTCCTAATATCAATGAAGACATTGTTTACACCCCACCCCAAATATACACCCAAATCGCCTTAGCCTACCCTTATGCACTCACTTTTAGTGCAAATGTTTGTTATCACCCTAAACCCTTAGTTCAATTATCCGTTGCTTGCATGAGTTGCTAAGTCGAGTCATATCCTTTGTATCTGATTTTGGGATGATTGGGATTCATGGAAAAGTTAAAGTTTATGAAATGACGGAAGGGAACGTTAATTTAAATTCCTTTGTTTGCGTAATAATGTACCCCAAGTGTTTTGATCTTTTCAATTCGGGTCAAATTAGTGTTAGAGTAATAAAAACTCAAGTGTAGGGATGTGCCTATAAATCCCTATCATTTTGATGTTACCGTAGGGGATGGTAGAGTAAAAGTGTATGAAAAAAAAAGAAAAGAAAAAATAGAGTGTTAAAAAAAAAAAAAAAAAAAAAAAAAAAAAAACATACAGGGCTACTATCCTACATCTATCCTTTAAATTTATGTTTGTTTATTTCGTTACCTAGAGTTTTAGAGTGTCGAGTCTTGGCTTAGCAACGCCATTCTTCGTATGCATTTAACATAAAGATTTTTGACTTGCCACCACTAAATCGCCTATCCCACCAAACCCTTGTTTCCCTACCGTAAGCCTAACATTACAACCCTTTAAAGACCTCTTTGATAGTCTTTCCTAGGTGCTTACGCCAAAGCGATGGAGGTTTGATCTATTCTCGAGCCTATGGTAATCTATGTACTAGGACCGTTAATGAGTGTTTATCTTCCATTTCCTATTTGTTATATTTCATATATACACCGAGAGAGATGTGAGTATCCAAACACCCCATGTGAGGTGCTAGTATGTAATTCCGTGCTTGTTATGACTTTTATGGGCTTATATGTGTTGTGGACCGCTTTAAATCAATGCTTCATGACCCTAACTTATAAATTAATTGGCTAAAAGCACATTTGCTTGAGGACAAGCAAATAACAAGTGTAGGGATATTTGATAAGGTTTTAAAGGTACCATTTTGAGGGTCGTTAAGCCCTTATTTGATCACTTTTGTATCCGTTATTGCTTAATATCGTTCCTTTTCACTTTTAGGTCTCTTGAAGGCAAAATCTTGGAATGGCACTTATTTGGACGAAAAGGCGCGAATATACGAAGAAAATGGCCAAAGTCGAATCGAGACACTCAAAGTCACTTGAAAGCAGAAGGCGACGGCGCCATCGCTTAATCTGCGACGCCGTCGGAGGAATTTGTGACGACTCGGAAGAAAATGCTAGTTCGAAGGGCGGCGCGGGCTTTAAAGGAGTAGACCGTCGCAACTCGGGCAGCCTAGATGCCACCCGCACGACGCCGTCGAGGTCAAGAGGACGGTGTCACGGACATAAGGTGGCGCCGCAAGGTTAACGTGGCAAGACGAAACCCTAATGACGGCGACACGACGGCGTCACAAAACATAAGGTGACGCCGTCGCATATGTAATATTATATATAGAATCCGAATTTTTCGCTTTAGGAGATTCTTTTTGGGGAGTGAAAACCTAAAACCGAACCAAGGGTGTCTTGTACAAGATTTTAGGTTCCAAACCCTATCTTACATCAAGATAAGTATTTACTTCATCAATTCAATTATGTATTTGATTATTTGTGTGTATGCTTGCATGTTCTCCATGTCGGCTAATTTATTTGTGTGTTTGCTTAGGAATATGAAACTTAATTGTTAAATATTGATTGGTTGTTTCTTATCTTAGTTGATTAATGATCTAGTAATGCGATAGGTCATTCGCTGTGTACTTAATGCTTGATTCATCTTTGTGAACCTTAGAATATAATTACCCGAGTAGTTGTAAGCTAAACCATCCAAAGAATGCCTTAGAGTAAGAGTTTATTATCCCTAGTGGGTTTTGTAGACGAGACCCTTTGGTAAGTTCAAAGAGTTAGGGAGAAACGCATACCCTACAACTTTAGACACACAACGCAACTAAGAATAAGGACGTGACAACTCAACTATCAATAGGAGATAATTAAGGAGTAGTAAAACCTAAGTAAACACATCTTTAAATTATCATACGAGCACACATTAATTAGACATAGACTACCACCACCTTAGTTTAGATAATTAGATAATAGTAGAGTAATCGGTAGAAATACCAACCCCAAATCCAATACCCGAGATTCGTACCTTTCAATTTCCTAAAAACATAAAAAGATAAAAAATAATCTTCCTCAACCTTAACCTTAGCGTAGTAACTTCTCACTAGCATTCCTATTCCCCAGAGAACGATATCAATACCGTGGCTTACCCTAATACTACACTACAACGATTAGGTTCACCGCCTAGGTGTTGAAAAACTTGCTCGACGAAAAGGAAGTTCCTTTGACCCGAGCAGCGACTGCGCGTATCAAATGTATACATCTATAAACCTCGTCTGGTAGCTTAAGGTTTTACTCAAACCTATGGGGTAGATTACGAGGAGACCTTTTCTCCTTTAGCAGACATAAGAGCTATTAGAATTCTTATAGCTATAGCAGCGTACTATGACTATGAGATATGGCAGATGGATGTCAAAACCGCCTTCTTAAATGGTCGCTTAGTTGAAGACATCTATATGAAGCAACCTGAGGGGTTCGTGAATCCACAATTTCCAAACCGTGTATGCAAAATTCAAAGATTTTTTATGGATTGAAGCAAGCATCAAGGTAATGCAATAAGAGATTTGATGAAGAAATCAAAAAGTATATATTTATTCAAAATCTTGATGAGCCATGTGTATATTACACAGTTAGTGGGAGTGATGTAATTTTCCTTATCCTATATGTCGATGACATATTAATTATGGGAAAAGACATTCCAAATTTGCAAAGTGTTAAGGCATATTTTGGATAGTGTTTTTCTATGAAGGATTTAAGAGAAGCTGCATACATTCTGGTAATCAAGATCTACAGAGATAGATCAAAGCGGTTAATTAAATCTACTAAGGTTTTACCTAGAGAAAAGCTTATTGAACTTGCCAATGGCAATAGACTTCGTTTGGCTAATAGTTTCATGCATAATGTGATTAGTATTTGGATAAAGGATATTGTAAACATTTATTATTTTCTGATGAAATAAACTATTGGTTATGTTTATGTTCATTCATAATATTGTTGTCCTATATTTGCATGTTTAATCAATGAATAACTAAGTTATTCTAAATCGTCCGTTGTCAGTTAATGATATGGGAGTATCATTAAACTAAGACAAATCTGAGTGATTTGATAGAATATACTTGAATGTATATTGATGTGTCGCATGCCAATTTCAGATGATATTCAATGAATTGAATATATGACTTATCGCAATTACATGATTTTACTTTATGGATACTGTTATTAAGTAAATCATGAATAGTTATCCTCAGACTTGAGATACCAGATAATTTTCATGAATGTAGTACACTTTTCTGGAACAGCTTAACTGGTATTAATAAGGGTTGTTTCCAAAAGTGTTGCAAAGTTTGTGAGTTATTCTTGTAGTCAAGATAGAATTTGTTCATTCAAATTTATTTTGGAGTTTAATACTTCTGGGCCCCTCGTAGGGTTGACAAGATGTTTGTGCGGACGCACCTAAGATCTCCCCTGAATATGTTTAGAAGATTTGGTATTCTTGCTCAATCACTTACAACGAGAAACAGAATGGTTGAATAACAAATGACTTAAATTCATATTTTTATTTAACATGGTATTAGAAACAAAAGGATAATAATAATGAGAAATCATTAAAAGGTTTTCCAGGATCCTTACTCGAGTCGTGCTAGAGGCATCAAAGTGTTGCTAGACGCTAACCGATGTGATCACACTATTAAGATATGTCCAAATGGGAGTTGTTGGTTTTATGGACATAAATTATTAGTCGTGAGTTAGGATCAAACTCGAGACCACGGGATTACACACTTTACGTATGAGAATTAAAGTTTAATAATTAAATGTAAAATGGTATATTTAGTTATTATTTACACGAAATATATAACGAACGTCAAGTAATTAAACGTAATGGATTAACGGTCGTTAAATGTTAAAGGAAATGACTAAAAGTGAAATTAGGAGTCAAGATGGTTCTAGAATCCCCACAGGGATGAACCGATCGGTGGTATGGGTTTCCATAACCCAACTCTACCCTAACTTGGACTCTAAGTTTCTTTGGGTATAAATATAAGGCTTAGGGAATTTGTTAATCACTCTTGTACACATAACCCTAAAACCTAAGCTTGTGTGTTTTTCTTTTAGTCCTAGTCGATCCCTTAGGGGTCGATCACTTTATTTTTTCCTAAAACAAAAGTTTTGTGTTACGTAAAATAGCATTTACTTTAATTCGTTATAGTACGTGTGTATAAGAACGTGATACTTACACACTATTGTAAGTATCTTGGATTGAATTGCAAAAATCGGTAAGGGGCAATTCTTATAATCCTATAAACCCTAATTATGGTTCATCTCAATTGCTAGTTTGAGAATAATTCTTGTTTAGCTAGAATCGAAGGTACGCGTACTTTTATGTTTATGTTAATTAGTTATTCATTATATGTTTCTGAGTAAACTACACCATTCGTCCTTGTGGTATGCGTTGACCGACAAGTTTCGTCCTTTGACCGAAAAAAATGCACCGTCCATCCTTAATTGCGAAACGTTATGTATCGTTAGTCTCTCACTCTAACTGGCATGACTAACGGTCGTTAGACCTCATCCACTCGAGGGTATTTCAGTCTTTTCCCAACAATAAGGACCAACGGTGTAATTTCGAAATTTTCCGAAAAATTTTATTTCGAATTTTTTTTTCCGAAATTTTTTTTTCCAAAATCGTTTTTTCCAAAAAAATTTTTCCGTCTTTATGCGTTTTTGCATGGGAAAAAAAACGAATGACTAATTTTCCAAGTATACGAATTTTTTTTCCAAAATCGTTTTCGCATGTGACGAATTTTTTTTTTCACGTGTAACGAATTTTTTTTTTCACATGCGACGATTTTTGGGAAAAAAATATTCGGAAAAAAACAATTTGGGAAAAAAAAATTCGGAAAAAAAAAAATTGGAAAAAAAATTTTGGAAAAAAAAGTTTCGGAAAAAAAAATCGGAAAAAAAATCGAAATAAAATTTTTCGGAAAATTTTGAAATTACACCGTTGGTCCTTATAGGTGGGAAAAGACTGAAATACCCTCGAGTGGATGAGGTATAACAACCGTTAGTCATGCCAGTTAGAGTGAAGGACTAACGATACCTAACGTTTCGCAGTTAAGGATGGACGGTGCATTTTTTTCGGTCAAAGGATGAAACTTGTCGGTCAACGCATACCACAAGGACGAATGATGTAGTTTACTCTATATTTCTATACGCTTTCGCATGTGTCTTTGATGTTTATTGTGTTTATATATGATAGTCATGTTATTAAATTCTAACAGTAGGCAAGAAATGAAATTTTGGGAACCATGTCTTTAATTAGGTTTAATTTACTGATGGATCAACGATCTTGTAGGAAAACACCTAAAACATGATTTGAATATGCTTTAGCTTACTTTTTGTAAAGGGAAAATTAGTCAAATAAACCAGGCGCCCTGAGGCTTATTAGTTTTCGGATCACGCTTTTTTGTAATTTGAAAATACACCGGTTGCCCACCGATTTTCTTGGACCCAACAACTTATGACACAAGTACGTATTTTGAAGGTATATGTCATGTATTGTAACGTATTATTTTTTGGGCAACTTGTATTGTTATTTGGGCATCTTTATGTTTTTTGGGCAACTTGTAGTTATACACGAGGATAATTTTGTCATTTTACATTTAAAAAGAAAAAAAAATCAAACACCCACACAAAACACAAATTCACTCAGTCACACACCTCTTGTCCTCCACATAAACCATCACAACTAACACCACCACAACCACCCAACAACCAAACGCCACCACCATCCGGCCGCACCTCCACACACGGCACCACCATCCGTGGCACCACCACACAACCGAACCTTCTTCCTGCGGTGGCTGTTCTTGTTATAGGTAATTCAAATCACTGAAGAAATCTTTGTTATTATCTACTTAAGTGTCAAAAGGAATCCTCTCAAAATTTCTCGTATCCAAACACAATCTTTTATTATTATCTACTTAATGTGTTTTATCTTCGATTTAATCTGTAATTTTAGTTAAATTTGCATTTGTGGTTGTTCCCTTGATGAAAGTCAAAATTAGGGTTATCACCCCTAAACCGAAAATCAGGTTTTGTAATTTCTTAATTTGATGCAATTATGTTCTGCTAAAAAACATATGAATCAGGCGCGGTATTGATTATTGCATCTAAATTATTATATCTCATTTTATACTCTAGATATATTTAGGAGGAATGATGTTCTAAATGTGTGACATTGATTTGCAAATGGAGCAAATATAGCTTGTTAGGACTTCTTGTCTATGATATTTAAGGTATTGTTTGAATTGATTTTCTCTTGCATACAAGTACTTCTAACCTTTAAGCTTTTATATCTTATCTTAAGCTTTTCAAGTAGCTGTTGAAGTTTATATCTACTATTTTCAGTCTAAAAGGGCCGTTTGGACGTACTTTTTATATGTCCGCAGCAGTTGGATGTATGGGTTGATTTGATGTGGCTGTTTAGACCAGCCGATGCAGATTGGGCTTTAGCTTACCGTGAACGGATGCTTGAATACTTCTGGAACCACAAGGTTGAATACACAAATTGATAGCCGTCTTTCATGGTACGATCCTTAATGTCCAATTGACCCATAATTATTGTCAAATGTTCACTTGTGAGGTCTTTTTCTTTCAACTTTTACTATATGTATTTTTACTTGTGTTATATATTAGCCGATTATTATATTTTTTTTAAATAAACCGCATTTCTTTTGTAAATACCCGTGCACATATACAAAAACGGCTATGGTTTGCAAACCACTTCTATATTGGTTATGTATACTTTATTAATATTTGCTATATAGCAGAATATAATATTTGGTTGCCCAAAGTACATCACGGTACATGTCATTTAATGTCTTCTGCTCCCAATCACTTTCTTTAATAAAATTTGTTTAACAAAATCTTTCTTTCTTCTTTTGGTCTATTGACTTCATATCTTTATCCCAATCTTTACGCTTTTGTTTAAAAATATGTCGACAATATCCCATCGGATGTTCATCTAGATATCATCCGTAGGCTACCTCTAAGTCTATACTCCGACAACGTAGTGTTTGCAGGTTATGGAAGGCTAGTATAGATTGTGGAAGCTTCATCTTTAATTACGGTGTTCGTCGTAATGATGAGTGTTTATTTACGCTAACATTCGATATGGGTGACCAAGGTTTTATGTTAGCTTTAGATGAACAACTAATCGCTACGCCACTTAATACAGATTTAATGCTTTCATCTATGATTACAGTTGGCAATTCTAATGGTCTTTGGTGTTTTGTCTATGGTTCTAATCAAATGACTGTTATTTGAAACCCGACAATTGTGACAAATCGTAATTTCAGGTCATTTCCCAAACTTTGAAAATTTTACTATTCATCTCGGAAAATACTATTCACCGGTTACTATTCATCAATTTTGAAGTCGGTTTGAGACTTTGAGAGGTTATTTCAAAATTTTACTATTCACGAAACATTATTCATTCCCGGAGAAAAATCACTATTCATGGTTATTATTCGTCATTTCGTAAACTAGGTTTACGAGTATCAAATACGCGTAACCTTGAGGGTTAAGCTGCGTATTCATGGAACATCATTTAGAACACTTCATATAGACTAGAGTTATGTGACACCCCCAAAGTTTCACAGCAGAAGCGTTCGGGTCATGGGGTGCTACTAAATCAATAATCACAACACAAGGTAATAAATAATGGAAACTCTATTCCATTTTCAAAATATAGATTAATTTAAGAAATAGTTTTACATCATTGTTTCAAAGTGCGAAATTAAAGCCCATAAAAATATATGTTGTCCCATGATTGGGTCAAGACAGTCAGGTTTTATCACACAAGTCAACCACTTGTGAATGGTCAACCGTAATAAAATTCAAACAGTCTCAAACCAATGCAATTAAGTCCAGAGGAGTTTAGTGTATCCCCGGGTCGTTAAGTCCCAACGAGGTATGAACACTGTAATACAACGAATCTGTGATCGGGTGAATATTGAACAGGAAAGGGTTTTGAGTGATTTATACTGAGGAATAAAAGAAAATAGCTTAAACAAGCTATAAGAACAAGTATGTGAAAGCAAAATACTTAAAACGTTTAAAACCTAAAACGCGTGCGTTCTTCGAATTTTACGTAAACGTACAAAATAAAACGTAAATTTAAAAGAATAAAACACCTACGGATATGAAAATGATATTTTACAATCCTAATAATAAAATAAAATTATTGGAAAAACAAAATTATTTTATGACTATTTATTTAATTATTATTAATTAAAACTACTTTTAACTATTTAATAATACCCTAAAATATAAGAAAATATGAAATAAAGCTAGAAAAATGAAATTATGACTTAGAAAAATCTATAATATTATAAAACTTATTTTAAAACTGAAAACATATTTTTAGACTTTTATCTATTTATTATGAATTTAATACTATTTAAAACTAATTAAAATGCTAGAAAATACTATTTAAACTAAGAAAATTATGGAAAAATATTTTTGGCTTTTTATATTTATCTTAATCTATGAAAATTGAAAACATATTTTTTAAACTTTTTCGATTTATTTGGATTAAATGCTAATTAAAATGCTGAAAATGACATAAAATGCGTAAAAATAGCAAATGAACAAAGGAAAATATGAAAACTTCCAGATAAGTCTAAAATAATACTGAGAATCAAGGAAAATGACAGAAACTACTTTGAAGATCGTGGAACTATGATTTGGGCACACAACTAATATGAATAAGACTGAAATTAAGCTAAAAGCCTCAATAAGCTACCACTCTTGAACCAAAGGTTGAATAAGCTATAAACAAGTTATAGGAACTTAGAATAAGCAACAACAAAAAGAAAAACACACTAAATAAGCAAAAATAAGGAATAAGCAAAGCGGAGTTTTGTGAAAAAACTTAAAAGAAGCTAATGAATAAGCGATTAATAAGCTAAGTAGAGATAAACTAATATTTTTCTAATTAAGATGAGCAGCTAAACTTTAATATCCCAAAAGCTTATATCCTAAATCCTAATGGTAAGATCACAATAAAATTACAAAGTTTATTCAAAAACTGCTAGTAGGAAATTTTGACTTTTTTAATTACACTAAGAATTTGACTTTTATGAACTTAGGATTGATTCTATAGACTGAATATGTTATAATAAGGTGAAATGAGATTATCTAGAGCTATAGTAACAACTTTTAAGCTTGTGTGATGAATTTGGCAATCCAAATTCCTAATAGTGAATAACTAAGGTAATATTAAAGCTAATTTTGACTTTTTACTAATAAGCACGTGTTTTATGGTTTGGTGAGCTACTAGGTTGTATTGTGATATATATCAAACAATAACAACTTCACAAACACCTCTAACACAGCTTACTATAACAAATCCAAACACCCTTAAATAACTAATCATATGGCTTTATGTTGTTTTAAAATGATTTGAGCTAAACTATTTATGCGAGCTTATTAACTAATCTAAATGAGAAATAAATAAGCTAAAATTGTACAGAGATAAGTACTATAACAAGCTATATGATATTATGCTAAAGTGACTAAGAAAATGCACAAACTAGTAAAGTAGTAAACTAGTGATTGAGAATAAACAAATAAGCAACAAGTAAACTCAATTATACTAAAAAAGCAAATAAAACATAAAAGCGTAGGATAAAGCGTTGAATAAGCTAAAGCAAATAAGATAAAATTTAAACTAGGAACTTACAAAAGGTCCACAAATTATTTTGCGACTTATCTCGAACCAAATACCACTATTCTAAACCAAATCTAACCCAAATCCACTCAATCAACCGGTTTCCATAACCAAATCCATATGAAGCACTTGATTGACTTTTGTTGACTTTTGTGAATTCTTTGCATAAAGGACGAAAATCATCTAATACACTTGCAATAGCTTTAATGAGTAAAAGGAGCTTATTAGAACGATTAAAATAGCTTATAACATGAAAAGTATCAAGAACAGTTTTGGCGGAAAGTAAATGGGCTCAGAACTTGGAATTGATTAATGAAAACACTTCAATTATAACTAAATTCACTTGTACAATACTGAAATTACAAAACCCAAGAAACTTTTACATGAAACTTGAAAACGATTTTGAAATTACTCTAAGAAAATGGTCTAAAACTGGGACACTTATTTCTTCTGTCTTCTTTCTTTTTATAGCTCTCACAAAGTCTTCTCATCATTCTTGGCCCTCGATTTAGTCAAACGATCCCAACCCTTGATTTTGCTTTTGGCGCCAAAAGTCTTGAGCGTGTTTTTGCAATTAAGGAATTTTGGGTGGATGTGGAGGTGGAAGGTAGTGGGTAGACAACTGGGAGACAGTGTGAAGGGTCGGTGGATGGTGGTGGGTGGTGCAAGTGGTATGGTAGCGATGGTGGTTTTGGGAGGTATGTGAGGAAGATGGTTTGTCTGGTATTATTAATATGGGAAGGGTTCAAAATGGGGGTTCATGGGTTTTAGACAAGGGTTCTTTTGTTTTGGTGGGTTAAAAATACAAAAGGGTCCGTTTGGTTTTGAGCTTATAATATCACAAGGACCAAATTTGTAATTTTCTCAAACTTGAAGGACTAAACTCAGAATATTCCAAAGTTAACACAAGGACCTATTTTGCCATTTATGAATAGTACAAGGGTTATATTTATTAATTTTCCATTTTAAATAACCCGTGGACCATTTTGACACTTTTCAAAGTTGAGGGACCAAAGTTGTAAATATGCAATTTTAACTTCAAAGGACTATTTCTAACAACTTGTGAATCCCCAAGGACCTTTAATGATATTTTACAAGTTTTGAATTACCAGGACTAGTTTGCCAATTTATGAAAGTTTAGGACCGAACTCGTAAATTATGTAAACTTTGTTGTTTTTCATCGCTTTTCAATCCTTTTGCACTTGTAACACATAAAACACATTTCAATGATATTTATAGTATTTTATGACATTTCTGAGTGTTTTCAGATGTTTTTGTGGGATTAAATAATATAAAATATATGTGTATTTAGACACATATCAAATCCCCCACACTAAACTATTGCTAGTCCCTAGCAATCTTTTATGAAAAATTAATGGATTTGAATCTCTTTACCAAAAGCCATTACTTCTGGAGTAGCCAATTGTTTTAGTTCAAATAAGAACCTTGGTACAATGATAACCAAATGATTTTGAGCAAATCACCGACTTTTCAACGGTTTTGATTTGTCTTTACCGTAAACCGCTTGCTTCGGACTAGCCAACTCTTAGATAAATTATCAATATTATCTTTGGTGAGTCGATTACCAATTATGGTTTTCCAACGCCTTTACCACAAGCCATAAACTTGCGGGCTAGCCAACTCTTCACTAATTAAAGATATGGTGAATGAACACCATACAATTTTGGGCAAATTGCAAGCGTAAACGGATTTGAGATATCTTTACCAAGAGCCGTTTGCTCTGGATTAGCCAATCCTTATGTGTGTTAGACATGGCGGATCGATAACCATTTCTTTGAGTAAGTGAAAACACTTACTCCAAAAAAAAAAATTTTGGCCAAAATGGGGAATTAGGCGGTATAATTACATGATAAAATTCGTGAGAATTCCCCCCACGCTAGAAATGAATATTGCCCTCAATATTCAAAGTACTACCGTTATGCGAAACATAGAACGAAAAGGGAAATATTACGCCATTATTTGTGAAATTATTATTATTATTTTTTTATGTTAGAAAACTTATATACAACAATGGGGCAACTCCCCACACTGGGTGGTACACACGGGTGAAAACCCATGTTTAACTCTTGTTTTTGATTACCGAGTCGCTAGCTTGACTCGACCCCAAATTAATTTGTTCATGGGGAAGCAGAGTGGAAGAACAATCTCCATCGGACTTTCATTCAAAATGTTTGTATAAACATTTGAAGCACGTGAAAGTTCCACACCGATGAGATATACATAGATCCGGCTCACAAATAATAAATGAAAATGCCGGGGTCAAAGATAGTGTCTTCATTCCCGAATGAGTGAAGAAGAGAAGTCACGGGATAGGTGAAGAAAGAAAGAAAGTCATGATGAAAATCATGACTAACTCATCTTCATCCATAGGAGAATCCATAATTTCGTGATTATGAATCTCATCATTTAAGCTCACGTGATCAAGACAAATCCGGGTGTGTCATGATCAAAGTGGAAGTTATCATACTCCGCGGAGATATGATATGAGTGAGTTCACCGGCGAACTCCTCGTGAAGAGAATCAATCACAAGATGTAAATCGTGAATTCTTGTTCCATCAGACTCATCACTATCCTCAATCGAGTATCAAAGAGTGGATTCTCGAAATTAAAGTGATTCGAGTCGAATTCAAATAGAGGATTAGTGAGAGTTGTTTTGAATGCTTCAGAACAAAGTGATCAACATTCTCTATTGAATTTGTTGGGATAAGAAGTGGGTGAATGATCATTATATAAGAGACTTTCAATCTCTCCCGGATCGACTTCAAATCAAAGAGACCATCGTCACTACGATGAAAGTGGAATGATGTGAGTGAGTTCATCGGTGAACTCCTCAAGAAGAGGATCGGGCGTGGGAGTGATGCCTCAACATACTCGATGTTTCCATAGGAAGCACAATCGTCGCTAAGATCGTAGAAAGTCTCAAAATGATCTTTTGAACACTCAAGAGGGAAAAGAATCACATTTGATCAAGTTCCCTGTGACTCTTTCGGGATTGGGACAAGGTTCTCAACACTAGACTTTATGAATTTGTCCGATATCTTTTCGAGAACAGTGTCAAGATGCTCATCCCCATGTTCGAGAGAGTGAGTGGAATATCGGTGTGATAACAACAGACTGGGAGTTGAGAAGGACTAGCATACATATGTTTTATACTTTCCATTTGTTCTTCTTCTAGTAATTCCATCATAGTCTTTTCTCCCGATTTTCATGGAAGGAATTTCAACCGATGAACTTGATGAATCTTGATAAAATTGAAGGATATCAAGTGTATCCTCATCATCACCGTCATCGAGAATAAAACGAAATTGAGAGCTAGATCGGTCTTTTCTTTTACAATTGATTCCTAATAGATTTTTCAAAGGTAACTGGGAATCTAATTTAGTGATCCGCTCTTGACTAACAAAACTTCCATGGATTTTTGATTTGGATTATCTTGGGAATGTTTACATTCCTTCAAATCTTCACTAAATCCAAAAGATCAAGGAGAAGATTTTGAGGAAGTGGATCAGCCGAGGTGGTGCTGATTTATTTGGTACTTGTAGAGGTTGGTCATGATACGAAGAGTCGAATTGTTACAAGGAAATGGATTCCTTGTTTGACAATCGAGCTAAAGTGTGGACCTCCACAATACTCACAACAAGAAACTGATGTGGTGGTCATGTGAATAATATGGAAGTTGGTCATTTCCAAAGTCCCGAGTGTTACCGAAAACGCTCATAGACAAACGCGCTTCCGGATTGACACTCAAATTCTTGATGACGACCTCCACAAAATTCACAGGAATATGTCCAATCTCATGATGTGGTGGTGGTAGAATGAATCGATGTGTCATGGTAAGGATAGGGAGCTTGGTTATAGACATACCCATCTCCCCGATTCTACCATGCTACAAATGGACAATTCCCACCATTATGAGGACCACCACACCATTGGCAACCAAAATGGTATGGATACGACATAGGAAAGAATCAAAGGTTTACAGAGGGGTTGGGATGAAGAATCAAAGATGTGAGAGGGTAAAGATGGATATTTTTGGATTTTTGGATGAACATTTTGTAAAAACAAAGAATGAAAATATTTTTGGTAATCGATTAGTCAAACGAATTAACTTCACGATAATTTTGGTTTTATATGAAAATAAGGAAATATGGAAAAGATGGTAAATATATAATGGGTGTATATTCAACAATCATCGATGCTTCAAATTGTGAGTACGCAAAGACACCTCCCGGAATGGCCAAAATTTGATTGGGTCAAGACAATCGGGTTTTATCACACAAGTCAACCACTTGTGAATGGTCAACCGTAATAAAATTCAAGCAGTCTCAAACCAATGCAATTAAGTCCAGAGGAGTTTAGTGTATCCCCGGGTCGTTAAGTCCCAACGAGGTATGAACACTGTAATACAACGAATCTGTGATCGGGTGAATATTGAACAGGAAAGGGTTTTGAGTGATTTATACTGAGGAATAAAAGAAAATAGCTTAAACAATCTATAAGAACAAGTATGTGAAAGCAAAATACTTAAAAACGTTTAAAACCTAAAAGCGCGTGACGTTCTTCGAATTTTACGTAAACGTATAAAATAAAACGTAAATTTAAAAGAATAAAACACCTACGGATATGAAAATGATATTTTTACAATCCTAATAATAAAAGAAAATTATTGGAAAAAGAAAATTATTTTTATGACTATTTATTTAATTATTATTAATTAAAAACTACTTTTAACTATTTAATAATACCCTAAAATATAAGAAAATATGAAATAAAGCTAGAAAAATGAAATTATGACTTAGAAAAATCTAAAATATTATAAAACTTATTTTAAAACTGAAAACATATTTTTTAGACTTTTTATCTATTTATTATGAATTTAATACTATTTAAAACTAATTAAAATGCTAGAAAATACTATTTAAACTAAGAAAATTATGGAAAAATATTTTTTTGGCTTTTTATATTTATCTTAATCTATGAAAATTGAAAACATATTTTTTAAACTTTTACGATTTATTTGGATTAAATGCTAATTAAAATGCTAGAAAATGACATAAAATGCGTAAAAATAGCAAATGAACAAAGTGAAAATATGAAAACTTCCAGATAAGTCTAAAATAATACTGAGAATCAAGGAAAAATGACAGAAACTACTTTGAAGATCAGGAACTATGATTTGGGCATACAACTAATATGAATAAGCACTCGAAATTAAGCTAAAAGCCTCAATAAGCTACCACTACTGAACCAAAGGTTGAATAAGCTATAAACAAGTTATAGGAACTTAGAATAAGCAACAAAAACAAGAAAAACACACTAAATAAGCAAAAATAAGGAATAAGCAAAGCGGAGTTTTGTGAAAAAGAGCTTAAAGAAGCTAATGAATAAGCGGTTAATAAGCTAAGTAGAGATAAACTAATATTTTTCTAATTAAGATGAGCAGCTAAAATTTAATATCCCAAAAGCTTATATCCTAAATCCTAATGGTAAGATCACAATAAAATTACAAAGTTTATTCAAAACTGCTACTAGAAATTTTGACTTTTTAATTACACTAAGAATTTGACTTTTATGAACTTAGGATTGATTCTATAGACTGAATATGTTATAATAAGGTGAAATGAGATTATCTAGAGCTATAGTAACAACTTTTAAGCTTGTGTGATGAATTTGGCAATCCAAATTTCTAACAGTGAATAACTAAGGTAATATTAAAGCTAATTTTGACTTTTTTACTAATAAGCACAGGTTTTTATGGTTTGACTGAGCTACTAGGTTGTATTGTGATATATATCAAACAATAACAACTTCACAAACACCCTCTAACACAGTTACTATAACAAATCCAAACACCCCTTAAATAACTAACTGTTATGGTTTTATGTTGTTTTAAAATGATTTGAGCTAAACTATTTATGTAGGCTTATTAACTAATCTAAATGAGAAATAAATAAGCTAAAATTGTACAGAGATAAGTACTATAACAAGCTATATGATATTATGCTAAAGTGACTAAGAAAATGCACAAACTAGTAAAGTAGTAAACTAGTGATTGAGAATAAACAAATAAGCAACAAGTAAACTCAATTATACTAAAAAAAACAGAAATAAAACATAAAAGCGTAGGATAAAGCAAAGAATAAGCTAAAGCAAATAAGATAAAATTTAAACTAGGAACTTACAAAAGGTCCACACTTTTTTTTTGACTTATCTCGAACCAAATACCACTATTCTAAACCAAATCTAACCCAATCCAAATCTGAATCAACCAGCCCATAACCAAATCCATATGAAGCACTTGATTGACTTTTGTTGACTTTTGTGAATTCTTTGCATAAAGGATGAATATCATCTAATACACTTGCAATAGCTTTAATGAGTAAAAAGGAGCTTATTAGAACAATTAAAATAGCTTATAACATGAAAAAGTATCAAGAATGCTTTGGCGGGAAAGTAAATGGAAGTCAGAACTTGGAATTGATTAATGAAAACACTTCAATTATAACTAAATTCACTTGTACAATCTGTAAATTACAAAACCCAAAGAACTTTACATGAAACTTGAAAACGATTTTGAAATTACTCTAAGAAAATGGTCTAAAACTGGGACACTTATTTCTTCTGTCTTCTTTCTCTTTTATAGCTCTCACAAAGTCTTCTCTCATCATTCTTGGCCCTTGATTTAGTCAAAACGATCCCAACCCTTGATTTTGCTTTTTGGCGCCAAAAGTCTTGAGCAGGTTTTTGCAATTAAGGAATTTTGGGTGGATGTGGAGGTGGAAGGTAGTGGGTAGACAGCTGGGGAGACAGGTGGAAGGGCTGGTGGACAGGTGGTGGGTGGTACCGTGGTATGGTAGCAGTGGTGGTTTTGGGAGGGTATGTGAGGGAAGATGGTTTGTCTGGTATTATTAATATGGGAAGGGGTTCAAAATGGGGGGTTCACATGGGTTTTAGACAAGGGTTCTTTTGTTTTGGCTGGGTTAAAAATACAAAAGGGTCCGTTTGGTTTTGAGCTTATAATATCACAAGGACCAAATTTGTAATTTTCTGAAACTTGAAGGACTAAACCTGTAAATATTCCAAAGTTAACACAAGGACCTATTTTGCCATTTATGAATAGTACAAGGGTTATATTTATTAATTTTCCATTTTAAATAACCGAGGACCATTTTGACACTTTTCAAAGTTGAGGGACCAAAGTTGTAAATATGCAATTTTAACTTCAAAGGACTATTTCTAACAACTTGTGAATCCCCAAGGACCTTTAATGATATTTTACAAGTTTTGAATTACCGTGGACTAGTTTTGCCAATTTATGAAAGTTTAGGACCTGAATCAGAATTATGTAAACTTTGTTGTTTTTCATCAGTTTTCAATCCTTTTGCACTTGTAACACATAAAAACACATTTCAATGATATTTATAGTATTTTATGACATTTCTGAGTGTTTTCAGATGTTTTTGTGGGATTAAATAATATAAAATATATGTGTATTTAGACACATATCATCCCATTAAAAGTTGTATTAAATATGATTAGAAACACTTCAGATGCCAGTCTTCAACGAATGCCTTTGCCATTGCCCACGCCAATAAGTAAACCTGAGAAAAACATGCTAAAATATCAACACAAAGGTTGGTGAGTTCATAGGTTTAAGTAGTCAAGTTTTCAAGTTGGACGACAGTTGCACATATAGCATCTCCGTGAATGACACTATATGCAAAAAGGCTATTACGCTAATACCAAGTTCATGCGACCGAAACTACGACAATGTGCATACATCTAGAAGAATGATAAATAAAAGCCCAGCAAGTGTATTTCCAGTACACTCAATCAATACGATATGGTATCGTTCGACGTTTGCCTATCGGTCAAACTCGAACGGGGTGTCATCCCAATAGATCTATTCATAACAATCGCGCCTCCCAAAGGGAACTAACGGTAGCATAGTGGGATTCAAGGTTGTTTCACGTAATAGTGTTTTCGGTTTGGTCGATAACGCCACAGCGTCGTTCGGGGTCAAGGAAACTTCCTTTTCTTCGAGCAAGTTTTATAACACCCTAGGCGGTGAACCTAATCGTTGTAGTGTAGTAATTAGGGTAAGCCACGGTATTGATATCGTTCTCTAGGGAATAGGAATGCTAGTGAGAAGTTACTACGCTAAGGTTGAGGTTGAGGAAGATTATTTTTGTATTTTTATATTTTTGTAGAAATGGAAAAGGTACGAATCTCGGGTATTGGATTGGGGGTTGGTATTGCTACCGATTACTCTACTATTATCTAATTATCTAAACTAAGGTTGTGATAGTCTATGTCTAATTGATGTGTACTCGTATGATAGTTTAAAATGTGTTTACTTAGGTTTTACTACTCCTTAATTATCTCCTATTGATGGTTGATTTGTCACGTCCTTATTCCTAGTCATAGTTGTGATTCTAAGGCTATAGGCGTGCTTATTTCCTAACTCTTTGAAATTACCAAAGGGTCTTGTTTACAAATCCTCTAGTGATTTATAGACGCCTACTCTACGGTTGTCCTTGAATACTTTATCCTACAATTACCTAGATAATTATATTCTAAAGTTCACAAAGAAATTTCAAGCATTAAGTACAACGAATAATCTAGCGCACTCTAGATCATTAGTCAACTAAGATAAGTATCGACCAATCAATATTCAATAATTAAGTTTCATATTCCTAAGCAAACACACAAATAAATTAGCGGGACATGGAGAACATGCAAGCATACACACAAATAATCAAAGACATAATTAAATTAATGAAGTAAATACTTATCTTGATGTATAATAGGGTTTAGAACCTAAAATACTTGCACAAGAAAGCCTTGGTTCGGTTTTAGGTTTTACTCCAAAAGACTACACTCAAAACCGAAAATTCGGATTCTATATATAAGATTACATCTGCGACGTCCACCTTATGTTTCGTGACGCGTCGTGTCGCCGTCATTAGGGTTTCGTCTTGGCCACGTAAACCTTACGACGCGCCACCTTATGACCGTGACGCCGTCCCCTTCACTCCGACGCCGTCTTGGCGCATCTAGGCCGTCTGAGTAACGACGGCCTACTCCTTTAGAACCCGACGTCGACCCTTGAAAACATGCACTTTCGCCTCGACCCGTCGCAAAATTCCTTCCGATGGCGTCGCGAATATGCGATGGCGCCGTCACTTATGTTTCAAAGACTTTGAGTGTCTCGATTCGACTTTGGCCATTTTCTTCAGTATATTCGCGCTTTTCGTCCAAATAAGCATCATTCCAAAGATTTTGCCTTCAAGAGACCTAAAAAGTGAAAAGGAACGATATTAAGCAATAACGGATACAAGTGATCGAATAAGGGCTTAAATGACCCCTTAAAAGGTACCTTTAAAACCTTATCGAATATCCCTACACTTGGTATTTGCTTGTCCTCAAGCAAATGTGCTTTTAGCCAATTAATTTATAAGTTAGGGGTCATGAAGCATTCATTCAAAGCGGTCCACAACACATATAAGCCCATGAAAGTCATAACAAGCACGGAATTACATACTAGCACCTCACATGGGGTGTTTGGATACTCACATCTCTCTCGGGTGTATATATGAAATATAACAAATCGGAAATGGAAGATAAACACTCATTAACCGGTCCTAGTACATAGATTACCATAGGCTTGAGAATAGATCAAACCTCCGTCGCTTTGGCGTAAGCACCTAGGAAAGACTATCAAAGAGGTCTTTTAAAGGGTTGTAATGTTAGGCTTACGGTAGGGAAATGAAGGGTTTGGTGGGATAGGCTATTTAGTGGTGGATAGTCAAAAATCTCTATGTTGCAAGTATACGAAGAATGGCGTTGCTAAGCCAAGACTCGACACTCTAAAACTCTAGGTAACGAAAATAAACAAACATAATTTAAAAGATAGATGTAGGATGGTAGCCCGTATGGTTGTTGTTTTTTTTTTTTTTTTTTTTTTTTTTTGCATACACTTTACTCTACCATCCTCTACGGTACATCAAAATGATAGGGATTTATAGACATCCCTACACTTGAGTTTTTATTACTCTAACACTAATTTGACCCGAATTGAAAAGATCAAAACACTTGGAGTACATTATTATGCAAACAAAGGGAATTTGAGTTTAACGTTCTCTTTCCTATGTTTCATAAACTTTAACTTTTCCCATGAATCCCAATCATCCCAAAATCAGATACAAAGGATATGACTCGACTTAGCAACTCATGCAAGCAACCGGATAATTGAACTAAGGGTTTTGGGTGATAACATAAATTGCACTAAAAGTGAGTGCAATAAAGGTAGGCTAAGGCGATTTGGGTGTATATTTGGGGTGGGGTGTAAACAATGCTCTTCATTGATATCCCGGATAAACCGAAACATCACGAGAACCGCGAAAAGGATAGGCTCGAGGGTTAACTAGGGTATCGTGTACTAAAGATGAGTACATCGCAAAGGGTGTGGGGAATTACTCAACCGAGGTGGAAGAAGTAATTATATTACGGTATCAAATAAGGGTTTATCCTAATGCCTCTTATCATTTAGTTAATCCTAACTACACAAGTGTAGTCTCACTAGCGATCTCGAATGCATCACAAAACAAGTTCTAGAATCTAATATACTACCGGTTCACACTCTAAGCATTAAAGATGAATGCTTTAATTCCTACTAATCTAAGGGCGATCCTCACATTTGGTGGAATTTAGGTGGTAAAGGTTTTTGTGCTAGTCATGCAACTTCCTATCCATGAGACGCTTTTGTTAAGACTAATGGCCCACTCTTATACGTCATGAAAAAATTTTAAATTTGGCTAAAATTACCCTAACCTACATTTTCTCATGGTTTATTACACAAATACACTTGGACAAAGCAAATAGTCAAGGATAAGCATAGTTTCAAAGTTCCCGTTTTATTTTCCCTCCCTACACTTAAACTGAACATTGTCCCCAATGTTCCCCGAAAGTATCAAAGTTATGATAATAGAAGGTAATTAAAAACGAAAGAAACTAATACTCCCCTGATTAGCTCGGTAGGATCCGTAAAAAGTGGTGGTTAAATCTTTTCCAAGAAGAGTTTTTGCGTGAAAGGCTCCTTCCAAACTTGTGTAACTTCTTCTTGACAAACTAAACCTGCACACTAGAAGAAAACAAACGAAACCTTCGCGTAAAATCGGCGGTAATAATATACATAAGACTCGATTTAAACTAGGATATAATGCTTGTGGAATGGATGTCTACAGAATTTGTTTTGAAAGTTAAGATCTGGAAAATTCCAAAATTTTACAAGTAGCTCAGAAAACGAGAAAAGTAAGTCGATGTTTTATTCCTTCCCGCCGCGTCGAGTTGCAATCTCGACGCCAAAGTTATCCCGACAAAAAAGCGGTCTCGATTTTGGAAAAAATTCTTGAAAATTTACATCTTTAGAATCGGAAAACTTCGCAAAACATCCATTATGACTCGATACAAGCATTTGACTCGAACAAACAAACATATATATCTTTTAGTTAATTGTTATTCTCATGTTCACGTTTCTTATGAAAACGTGTAATCCTCCCTACACTTATCCTTTATGTAAAATACCTTTATATGTAATTAAGACGGTTAAAACAAAATAAAGCATTTTACAATTTCAAACATGAGGACAAACAATTAATAAAAGATATATGACACTAACAAGCAAACAATTAAGCATGGGTTGCCTCCCACGAAGCGCTTTTCTTTATTTAAGAGTCTTGTAGCTAGACTCGTAGTCCTACTCCTACGTTTTGCATCACCGTCCTCTTCTTCATTCATTTTCTCTTCATCGAGCGGCGAGACGTTGTATGTTCACCGTGGATTCCGTGCCATTCTTTGTCAATTATGGTGACGGTTTCGTTTAAGTTGGTTTCTTAATCGTGAAAAGCCCAAACCATCTTGGGTTGTTTTTTCCTTGCATTGCCCTTTTCCTTGATTTGTCTGATACTTTTTCTCCTTTTAGAAATTTCTTAGGGTCCTTTTGTGCCTTAGGTACCGAGGTGGGGTTGCTTCCTAACTTATTATCGGGTTTCCACAATGTTGCATACAATCCTTGGACCATGAAGTCTCTAAGCCCTTTTTCCTACCATTCATCTTTTCTTAACATTATGGCTAGGGTTTTCCGATTCCTTCGTAATCATTTCCATGATTTTGAGAGGATACCTTGGGATGATGGGTATCCTAGCATACCCCTTCCGCTGAGTATCATGACGCCTCTCCGCATTTGATGGTTGCCTTGGTCGTAGCTAGAAACGGCGTTCCAAGAATGAGGGTATGTTTTGTCTTCTTCAAAATCAACGATCACGAAATCTACCGGATAAACAATGTTAGCCACCTCAATTAGAACATCTATTGCGACTCTTACGGGTGAACATAAGTGTGATTAGCTAAGGAGAGTCTAAGGTCGGTCTCGGTTGGTTTCTCCTTAGTTAACTTATTATAGATTGATAATGGCATTATGTTCACATCGGTCCCCGATCGCCAAGGCATTAATATTATCAATGTCACCTATGCTAACTGGTATCACGAAATTCCCTGTGGTGTTACGTTTCCTTGTTAGAGGTTTTTTTATAACTAACTCATACAGGGGTCCCATAGGTAGGGCGTCATACTCTTCTTCAGTCATTTTTTCATCAAGGGCTTCCTTGAGAACTTCATTGTACCTAAAGTTGTTTACTTGGTTTGCAATGGTTTTCTTGTTGATTTCGTACTTAAGGTAGTATTCAATGGTCTCAGGCTCGTCGTCATGCACCGACTCCTCCTTATTACTTCCCCGCCTTTCGCGTCTCAACCTTTACATTCTCGGGCATAATGGAAACAATGTTGACAAATGAAGTGGGAGGGCAATCGTTGCTTCTTACGAGCACCTTTTCGGGAACCTTTGTTTTGGTAAACTCAATTACCAAATTCATCATTTCCGTCATCTTTGCTTGCATCTCCTCTCTCTGCCTATAAACCTCCTCTTCAAACCTGGCTAATCTTTCCGTATGAGCCGCCATGTACTCCCTCATTTGTTCCTTGAAGCTTGGTGAGAGTGGTATTGGGAAGTAGAACGGAAACGCCTTTCGAAGTTGGGTTTGATCACGACTTGGAGACTCAAGGAGGTGTGGGTGGTAGGTAGAGTTGGCGAATTTGCGGCCTCTCGAGGAATTTGTACGGGGCTCTTTTCGCCTTTCCATAAGATAATCAACCTTTCTCAATGGCGCTCATTTGTTTCTCGAGGTGTCGGAGGATTCGGACGGGGTTGATATGGCGTTGATTACGTTAATCGGAGTCTCGGAGAATCATTCCAATCTTCGTAGCTTTGATCGACAAGCTCCTCTATAATATCCCAAGATTTCTCTGCATTGAAGTCGCCGAGCCTTCCACCGTCCCGATCAATGGATCGTCGAGTGATGAAGTCGGTATGATCGTAGAAGATTTGGATTTGAAGCCAAAGATCGATGCCATGATGGGGAAGTCTCACGGAGTAGATCCTTGAATCGAGTCCACGCTTTGTAAAGTGATTCACCTTGAGTTCTTGAAACGTTAAGATTTCTCGCCTGCTTAGTGGTTCTCCCGGTGGGAAAAATTGAGCAAGGAAGCGAAGTAAGATCATCCCAACTTGAGATGGAGCCGGGGAAGTCGCTCAAGCCAATTACTAGCTTGGTCCCGTAGAGAATTGGAAGAGACGCAAGCGCGTGGTCTCCCGAGTAGTAGCATCAAGGTCGATGGAATCGACAATTTTGAGGAATCCTCGATGTCGATTTGGATCTTCTAACGAAGTCCATGGAATGCACATCCGCTTTGCACCAACCGGATGGTGTCGGATCGCAGGCCGTAGTTTGGGCTTGGTCGGAAGCTCAATGGTGTTCCTATAACCTAGGTGGTTTGGTCTCGAGTATTCACCAAGAGTACGCTCTTGGCGGGTCGTTTGGTGGTGGGTTGATGAGTGGTGGTTGGTTGTCACCTTCCATGGTGAAAAGTGATGGGTGTTACGAACAAAGGTCACGAAGAAGGGGATAGACTAAGAGAAAGCTAAAAATGAGAAAAATTTACTTGATAGGAATCAAGCAAAGAAACCTAAACGAGGTGGACTACCAACTAGCTATTCTATTCCCGCGGTGCGCCAAAAACTTGATAACGCTACACGCCGCTCGGGGTCAAGGAAACTTCCTTTTCTTGAGCAAGTTTTATAACACCACAGGCGATGAACCTAATCGTTGTAGTGTAGTAATTAGGGTAAGCCACGGGTATTGATATCGTTCTCTGGGGAATAGGAATGCTAGTGAGAAGTTACTACGCTAAGGTTGAGGTTGAGGAAGATTATTTTGTATTTTTATATTTTTGTAGAAATGGAAAAGGTACGAATCTCGGGTATTGGATTTGGGGGTTGGTATTGCTACCGATTACTCTACTATTATCTAATTATCTAAACTAAGGTTGTGATAGTCTATGTCTAATTGATGTGTACTCGTATGATAGTTTAAAATGTGTTTACTTAGGTTTTACTACTCCTAATTATCTCCTATTGATGGTTGATTTGTCACGTCCTTATTCCTAGTTGCGTTGTGATTCTAAGGCTATAGGGCGTGCTTATTTCCTAACTCTTTGAAATTACCAAAGGGTCTTGTTTACAAATCCTCTAGTGATTTATAGACGCCTACTCTACGGTTGTCCTTGAATACTTTATCCTACAATTACCTAGATAATTATATTCTAAAGTTCACAAAGAAATTTCAAGCATTAAGTACACAACTAATAATCTAGCGCACTCTAGATCATTAGTCAACTAAGATAAGTATCAACCAATCAATATTCAATAATTAAGTTTCATATTCCTAAGCAAACACACAAATAAATTAGCCGGACATGGAGAACATGCAAGCATACACACAAATAATCAAAGACATAATTAAATTAATGAAGTAAATACTTATCTTGATGTATAATAGGGTTTAGAACCTAAAATACTCGCACAAGAAAGCCTTGGTTCGGTTTTAGGTTTTACCCAAAAGACTACACTCAAAAACCGAAAAATTCGGATTCTATATATAAGATTACATCTGCGACGGCGTCACCTTATGTTTCGTGACGCCGTCGTGTCGCCGCTCATTAGGGTTTCGTCTTGCCACGTAAACCTTACGACGGCGTCACCTTATGACCGTGACGTCGTCCCTTCACTCGACGCCGTCTTGGCGCATCTAGGCCGTCTCGAGTAACGACGGCCTACTCCTTTAGAACTGACGTCGTCCCTTGAAAACATGCAATTTCGCCTCGACCCGTCAGCAAAATTCCTTCCCGACGGCGTCAGCAGATATGCAGATGGCCGCCACCTTATGTTTCAAAGACTTTGAGTGTCTCGATTCGACTTTGGCCATTTTCTTCGTATATTCGCGCCTTTTCGTCCAAATAAGCATCATTCCAGCATTTTGCCTTCAAGAGACCTAAAAGTGAAAAGGAACGATATTAAGCAATAACGGATCTGAAGTGATCGAATAAGGGCTTAAATGACCCTTAAAAGGTACCTTTAAAACCTTATCAAGGTCCGAAAAGAGTTTTGCATGTTTCTCACCCCAAAGTTTTATAAAACAAGTAAATAAGAGTAAAAGTGGGGCTATAAACTCACCTTAGCAGTTCGATGAATAAAGCACAAGAGATCGAGTGTGATGTAGCAGTGGCTCCTACGCGGAACCTAAATATAATATGGCGAGTCTCAGTTTGCAGTTTTGTGTACCCACGACTCAAAGTGTGAAAATAAATTTAAGTGTTTACAAGTTGTTGTGTTTAATGTTGCTTGTGTGGCAGAGTTTATGTTTAAATCGTTTCAAAATATTTTGTAAGTATTGGCTCTTGGACAAACGTACTATATATATAAGAGTATATAAAAGTATTCGTCACAAGTGGGTTTTCGGTCCAGGAGTAACCGAAATACTTAGTACGGAAAATATTCACAATAAAATTGTGAAAATTATATGTTGTCAGTAAAATGTTAATTAATACTTCAGGTTAAGCATTTATATAAATAACGTTACATGTCGCGATACATATATAAAAATGTGTTTATATATATTTTTAGTTAGTGGACGATAAGTTGAAAAAAAAGCCAATAATTTATTTTCCATAAATTATATTTTTTTTAGTTCTCGTAGTTTGGCCTAGTTTGTGAAAATAGACTAAGTATAAGAATTTGACAATAATCGGGCATTACCCGGTCATAAATATTAGTTTCTCTCTATAAATCAATTGTCATAAAAATATGCCATGTGAAAATATAGTTTATATAATAGTTTTTGAAAACTTATTAGAAGTTTTAAGAAAGTTGCTAAAAGACATGAAGTGGAGGGGCTAAAGCTGTCAAAAGGTGAAAAAAAATTGAAAGGGAAAAACAGCCATTGATGGGAATCGAACCTGTGACCCTTCGTTTGAAGGCCCAACACCCCAACCAACTGAGCTAGGCATTGCTTCGTGTTTTCCATTCCAGTAATATAAAATTTAACCTCTTCCTAACTGTTTTAGTTTTTGATTCATTCCTTCTCGGTAGGTATCGTGTATGTATTCATGCATATGTTAGAGTTCTTATTTATTTCTTCATCTTTAAACACAATGCTATTAAGTTTTAAAAGTTGGCTTAATGTTTACAAGAATGAGACCAAAATAAGCACCAAGATAAGCTCGGCTTATCTTGGGGTTTTCGCGACTCAACACAAAACGAGACCAAGTCTTCAACTCGATTTTTGAAATGTTCGAAAGGGTTTGTTTTCGTTTCTACAAGCTCATGAGTTCAGATATTAGCCACACAAGTTTTAGACCACAACAACCAAACTTGCAAAGGTAAAAATAGTAAATGTGTACGTGCATGAAAAGAAACCAGGTGGTAAATGAGATTGAGAGATTTCGAGGCTCACAGTGGGTTTCGAATGAGATGTCGAGTGAATGAGTGAGAAGAGCTCGAGGTGGAAGAAACCCGACGTGCTAACTAGCTTTCAAAAGCTTATACCCGACTAGAAACTAACCCGAAGTGAACGCTTAGTTTATGAAAATGAAACCCGAAACCTTTCTTTTTCCTTTTCTTCCTTGACCCGTCTCCAAAGTGAGCGATTTATGTTTAGATGGAAGAATGTTTTGAGTGAGTTTAAGTGTGAGATCTTGTGAATTCAACAAAAGTGTAACACCCCCAATTTCGTGATACGCAGCGGAATTCAAACTGGGTGTTACTTCATGGCACAACAGTAATAACAATAGAAAACGAACTCTAATGGAGTCGTTTTAAAAGATTTATCATTCGATTTATATAAATATCAGAGTTTACAAAGATGAGGTCCCAGATGGTTCCAAGTTTACAAAATACATTAAATTGGTTTTCGAATGATAATAAAATTTATATATAGCCTTCTTGATCTTGCCCTTGTCCTTCCGTGCCAGCTTTCGACATTATGGACCTGAAATACATGCTTAAAACTGTCAACACAAAGGTTGAGTGAAATTCATAGAGTTTGTTTGATGGTTGAACACATTATTCATAACGTGAGGTAATTAGTCTCACATTTATGGTTTAGAAAACAAAACAGATATTATTGCACTAAGCTCATGATACCGAAACGTTAACAACTGTCATATAATAGTAACCGATGCCCTAATAGGTAATTTGCCATTAAACCTATGGATCTTCAAATAGAGTGCGTTTGTTTGCCGGACCTGGTCAAACAAACGGGATTTGTCATTCCCGATAGATCTATCCACATTATTCGCGTTCACTCGCAAGTGATTAATGGCTCATGATAATAGGGACTTTAGATTGGCAATAGTGGTACTTAGTGCAACTAATATATTCAAGTATAATTTGAAAGCAATGTGTTCGATTTAAAATAAAGCATGTATCTCCCCCAAGGGTTTGTAAAACAATTAAGTAATAGAAAGTGGGGCTATGAACTCACCTCAGAGTAAATGATATCAAATGTAAAATGAGAATGATGGATATGCCGTGAGAACTTCTACGAGCAACCTAAAATAGAATGTTGTGACTTAGGTTTGGAATAATGTTTAGGAAAACATAAACCATCCTATATACGTCTCTATGTTGATCATGATGTAGTACATGGTATTTGTGTATGTCATTTATAGAAATGGTCTAGTTGTGAAAACGTATTTAGTTTATAGATATCGTACTACCGTTCGGGCCATCATAATTCAGAGGTCATGCAAGAAATGTTCGGAGCTAGGACACTTTAAATCGTAAATCCAGCAACTCTTCGATACGTTTTACTCAAATGAAACCCCTCACATGAAGCTCCCTACTTTTGTAGCACTTAGTAGATACAACATATGTTTTGAATAAAGATTGTTATATCATAAAGTTTATCATGTTTTTAATAAGTATCTAGTTTTTACAAGTTCTCGTCGTTTTCATAAATATGATCACCTTAGTTAACGGTCTTGGGTAAACAAGCCTTAAGGCTTTAGCCATGGCCTTGCCGTGACTTTGGTCTTGACTACCATGGTCTTGAGACTTAGCTTTGACCTTAGCCGTAGCCGTGGTCTTGACTTATGGCCATTAGGCCTCTTGGTTTGCTTTTAGTTGTGACAAAAGTATAGTTATGAGACTATATTTACGGCAGTTTCTGTTTTTGAAAGATTATGGCCTATTAATGCGTTTTCAAGGTCCGAGCTTCTTTTCAAGTGAAGGAATACGTCGTTCCAGACAACTTTCGTGTTTTAACTTTTGATGATTCGGACGAAGTATCACTTTAAAACAGCGAACTCTTAACACACTTATACATGGCGCTTTGGCGTTTAGGTTTCGCTTAACTTCTTTTGCTTATAACTTTTGACTCGTTTGTCCGTTTGGTGATTCAAATTGCTATGTTTACCTTTTATCTTGTCTACCATATTATGTAAGTTATAAAGTCCTTATGTTACTGTTTTTAATGGTCTCACATGTGTAGAATATGACTAGTTTACTAGTTTGTTACTTTATGACAATATGTGAATTAAAACAAGTGATTGAGTATATGTACATCATGAATCAACATAGTAACTATATATATAGCATGAAATAGTTAAGATTATGAATAATAAAGATGAGATGATGGTGGTGATAAGTTGCTTACAACGTTTGGCTTTCAATAAGAAAGGAGTAACTTAGTAAGGATAGGACTTTGATTGATCGCGAAAGACTTCGGATTGAGCTAGCTTTCCACACCTTGGCACCCTTGCAAACTTAAAGAGTTGGTGATGAAGTACTAAGTGACTTGAGTGGATCTAAACTCAAGAAGATCAAACTTCTTTGCATAAACTTGGAGTTTATGGATCAAATGATGGAAGATATGATGGATTTATGATATGAACGACCAAGAACAGAATATGAGGGTTCTTAGGATGCATTTTAATTGCTATTTATAGGAGGGTAAGTTTGGTTAACCATATATTGGGTTAAATATTAACCATGGTTAAGTTAGGACACTTGTAATGATCTAAATGAACCATGGTTAGGATGATGCCACCAAAATGATGACTCCCCCCTTATGTCGGCCATATAGTGATAAGATGACTTAGGTGGATAGTTTTGATCTTATCTTGAGTTTAGAGCATGATTTGGTTCCGTTAAATGCCAACCGTAAGTTGTTAAGCCATAAAACGTAAAACCGGGTATTGTAAAAATACATAACTTGTAGGAATGATGAAACTCATCATTATACTTCATCTAAAAATATAAAATGGGTGATAAGTCTCATTGGATGCAAAACACCGCTTAAAGTCGAAATACGTAAAAACGCGTAATTCGCGGTTTATCGGAAAAGAATGAAATTTCGTGAAACGACCGTGAATTTATTTAGAGTAGACTAAAATTAGTCTAAAAATGATATGAGATGTTTAAATGTGGTTTTCATCATACGCGGGATAACTTTACGCTTATTCGTGAAGTTTAAAAGTTACGCGATTTAAGCAAAATGCGAGCGTACAAAGTTAATTCCTTTATGGTCAAAGGAGGAGGAAATATGTTTGACTTTTCTAAAAATGTAAAAGTGTCAAAACATATTAGAAACACAGGTCTTGAGGAATTGTTAAGTCCGGATGTAAGTAGAATTGTTTAAAACGTAAGTTTAGTTTTGTTCTCACTTTGGGCTTATTTGGTAACATAAAATAATAAATCTTAAAATTCTCAAATTAATTATGAGTGATCCGAAAATTTAAGCGATGCGAGGAAAATTGTCAGGGTTGATTTTCGTTAAGCGCGTGATGTTTAAACGGTGGACCGTCCAAAACGAAACTTTAAAACGATGTTTTCTTAATAACTTTTGCGAAAATGATCTAACGATTGTCGAACTCTCAGGTCATTACTAAAATAATTTATCTTACGAGAATGTGAAACAAAAATTTTACGGGATTAATAGTGAAAGTGAATAGTAAATGTGAATAGTAAAAGTGAATATTAAATTCTCGAAAATGAAAAGTAACCTAAAATGCGGTGGTTACAAAAAGGATCCTAGGAGTTTATATAGGGAAAGATGGCAAGAAAAGAGGATGGAGTTTGTGTAAGCCTTGAACGTACGTTTAATGGCAGCCAATGATGGCTTGTTTTTGCTTGTGTGCCTCGTGATGTTCACAAGGAAATCACATGCCATCACAGGGCACTGGGCCATCACAGAAGAAGACATTGGTTTGCTTTTGTTTCTACACATACATGACATGTATATAATGGGGTGGGGTTATTTATACGGTGGTTATAATTTTAGTTAAACCATCTCTATAAATTTAGGGTACTTTTGTCTCCTTGTCCCCTTTGTCCCCTCTCTCTCCCACATGGTCAGTACCATTTTTTTTTTTTTTTTTTTTTTTTTTATTGTGTAGTGTTTAGGAATATGTATAGTGTATTTATTTGTGTAGTGTTTTATATGTATAGTGTTTTTAATTGTGTAGTGTTTTTAATTGGTATTTATTTTACGTTACTTTTATAAAATTTTTTATAAATTTTTATAAACCTTTTTATAAACTTTTTTATAAACTTTTTATAAACTTTTTACAAACTTTTATAAACTTTTTTATAAACTTTTTTATAAACTTTTTTATAAACTTTTTATAAACTTTTAATAAACTTTTTATAAACTTTTTTATAAACATATTTTATAAAAAGTAACGTAAAATAAATACCATATAAAAAAACTACACAATTAAAAACACTACACATATAAAAACACTACACAAATAAATACACTATACATATTCCTAAACACTAAACAATTAAATTAAAAAAAAAAAGAAAAAAAAAAAGAAGAAAATTTGCATGTGAGGGGGGACCCACAGCCGCCCATGTGGGAGAGAGAAGGAGGACAAAGGGAGGAGGGGCCCACGCCTAAGGGGATAGACCCTGTCAGTCCAAGGGGGTAGACCCCGTATGAATAGTACAACCCATATAATGGGTTAATGACCAAAGGTGGGGATCTTTTGTTGTGTCGACATCAAGCACAAAAACATGAAATCACTTTTCCAAGCATTAAGGATGTGTTAGGTTTGACATTTGACCAAGGATTGGTACTTTGTGTTTTGTGGCTTCCTATACACACGTTAGACATTTAATAGCCAAAGGTGATGTTGTGTTTTGTGTTGTGTCTTGTACGAGGAAACAAAGAAAAAGAAGAAGAGAAACATAATTTTTATCTCCTTTTACACGCATGGAAAACATTACCAAGGTTGTCATTTGTTTTTGTCTTTCGGTTTTACTTTAGTTGGTACGTTGGGGTTAACAGAAATATGTGGATGACACCTCAAATATTTACTTAGGTCACACATGCACTGGTTATAAGATTATAAAGTTAATGTTGCTTTGCTTTGGTCACGCATTGCTGGTGCCATCACAAGCAAGAAACAAGATACTAAAAACATTTGCCAAAATGTGTTACTAAAAACAATTAAGTGTGCATGGGCTAGCAGATTCTGAAGGGCTAGGCCCAAAAGAAAACAAAAGGGTTGAGTTGAATCCAATGGACGAGCCCAAGAAGAAGTGAGTTGGACCGGGTTTGGTTAAGTGGCCTGTGAAAGATAAAAATATAAAAGTTTATTATGTATAATTTATAAAATTTTATTATCGAGTTTGAGGTGTAAAATATCCGTGACTTGTCGCTTTAAAGTTCAAACGAAAGAAAAAAAATATAGTCGCGAAAATCGGTAGGAAAATTTACAGTGGTTACAAGTTAGGTATCGTTTGTTTTTAGAGCTTTTACCTCTTCTTCTCGCAAACCATGTCCGCAGACAAAAGAAGAGGTACATTTAAGCTCTTCATCCGCAAAGAAGACCGCTTGTTTTTTTGTGTTATCAAGTACTTCTTTCCTTTTCTTCTCTTTTCTTTTTCTTTTCACTAGTATTTTTGTGCTATTGAAGTAACTTTTTTCCCTTTTTTTTAGTTTTTTACGTTTTCGTCTGCTTTTTCGCTTTCCTCCATTTTCTATGTTTTCGTTTGTTTTTAACGTTTTGTTTGTTTTTTTACATTTAGTCCATTTTTACGTTTTCATCCGGTTTTACGTTTCCGTCTGCTTTTATGTTTCGATAATTTTTTACGTTTCGCTTGTTTTTACGTTTCCAGATGTTTTACGTTTGCGTCCGGTTTTACGTTTCGTCTATTTTTTACGCTTCCATCTTTTTCTTAGGGTTTCGTCCTTTTTTACGTTTCGTCCGCTTTAATATTTTTAACGTTTTAAATCTGCTTTTGTTTTAATTTTTCGACCGTTTTTTTATGTTTTCGTCTGTTTTCTTTCGTTTTCATCCGTTTTCTTCCGTTTTCTTACATTATCTTACGTTTTGTTAGGTAAGATAAAATAGCGTACAAAAAAATTATAAAACCATATGAAAACGGATGAAAACGTAAAATAAACACTTGAAAATATAAAAAACGGACTAAAACGTAAAAAACGGATGATAGCGTAAAAAAACGGATGAAAACGTAAAAACGGACAAAAACGTAAAAAAGCGGTAGAAAATGTAAGAAAACGGACGAAAACATTAAAAAAGAAAACGGACGAAAACATAAAAACGAAAATAAACGTAATAAAGCGGACAAAAACTTTAGAAAACGTAGCAAAATTGTAAGAAAAAAAAAGACGAAAACGTTAAAAAATGGACGAAAACATAAGAAAAAACGGACGTAATAACGTAAAAACTTTAGACGGCGTAAAAATGGCGAAAACATAAAAAAGTGGCGAAACGTAAAAAGGGGCTAAAACGTAAAAAGGGGCTAAACGGACGAAAACGTAAAAATGGATGAAAACGTAAAAGACGGACGAAACGTAAAAGGGATGTAAGATATTGAGAAAGAGATGTAGGGTTGTGAAAGAAGAGGTAAGAAGTGAAAGATAATGTCGAAATTTAGAAGAGGAAAGAAGTGAAAAAAGCACTTATGTCGCAAAAACAAATGTAAACTTCGCCATCCCGCAGACAAAAGAAGTGAAAAGAGGAAAAAAATGCTTATTGGGAAAAAACAAACGACACCTTAATCTACATATCATTAGTAACATCATTCCATATTAGTTCATGCATGAGTTTGCATATTTTACTAACGTATATTTATTTATTAAATAAACGCTATCGCACGATCATTTATTTTGGATAATTGATCCGACACTTCCGACAATTGTCCTGATATATATTTATAATCATGTTAATGCTATAAAAATTATATTATTAGTTTACCCGATGTTTTGAATTTATTTTGTATATATATATTGTTATATATATATTTACAACGGTTTACGTAATTTCTATACGATAATTATTTATTCATCCGATACTTGTGGGAAATGTAATTTTATAATTTTTATAACTTCGATATATTTTATATTGTTCCGTTAAAATCGATTTCTAGTTGACACTACACTTAATAACAAATTATATGTACAAAATTTAAACTAATACTTAACATAAAAATATTTTTGGACAAATCACCACAAACTTTCTTCCCCCTTTGCCCTTTGCCGACTCCCTCCTCCTAGTCATCACTTCATTGATATTTTGTTGACTACAAAAACTACACGTATACACATTTGACTTATAGATATTTCATGTACATGTATTTTATTTCCTAAAAACATACATACAAACAAATATTTACAAGGTGAAAACTAGAGAATACGTTCTCCTCTCATTGTGAAGCTCGGCCAAACCTTAGAACAAGAAGAACATCAAATTTTCCTAGCTCAAGTGTTTATCAAGTGTTATTAGTAATCTATTTTAAGGTTTTGAAATAAAAACCTATAGATTAATTAAGTTTAATAGCTCAAAAACTCTTCAATCGATCAAGTAAGCTTCAACTAATTTTTCCTACTCTTATAAACTCTTACTTGATGTATTTTTATGATCTAGTAAGAAAAACTTGCAAGTACACCATGATCCATACCACTTTTACTTGTTTTTACTACTTAATATGAGTTTAAATTATCCTATTAGTATTCCTTTGAACCCTATCATTTTTGGTGAAGTTTAGGAACCCATGACACCCTAAGAAGGTGTATGGTAGGTTTATAATAGTTTTCGTGTTGATTGGAATGGTTTAGAACAAGTTACAAACAAGAGAAATCGTTTTCGACAACATATATGGAGAGGCTGTCACGTTTTGTAGAATCTGGAAATTTCAGTAGTTTTTGAGATATTTTGGTTTATATTTTTAGAAAATAGACTTAAAAACGAAACCGTGGCCGCTTGAACGGGTTAAAACGGGTTTATAACGAAAAAGATACGCTAATTCTAAGTTTAACGACAAAAACTATTTTTCTGAAATTAACAAGCTGTCACACGATTTTGTATGATCAAAACGAGGTGTTAAACGTAATCTACAGAAGCCGACATATCAAAAATATATTAGTTCGCTGTAAGACGAAGCCGAGGACATAAAGAACGTAGAAAACGAGCTTATAACGACCGAGATACAAGCGTTTGAAACCCGACGTTCACAACACTTTCTCCATCAGCTTTTTACTAAAATAATTTCTTAGCGTTGAAAACAGTTTTTGCGGGGAACCATGTTTGAAGCCGTTTTTCTCCATGATCGAGTTAGTTTCAACACATTAACACCTTGAGATGAAATCAAGTTCACCCAGCCTACTTTCCAAATCAATCACCGTTCGTCGTTTGACTTGTAACAAATAAAATACGACCACTCAAACTTTCCGAAAACTACCCATAAACTACATTTTAGCTCGACTACCTCACTTCACCATTATTTTTCTTTATGATCGAGACGCGTATGGACAAAATTTCAGTGTTACGACATTTAGATAATGTTAGAATCACTCCTAAACCTATATCAAGTGTTAGTGATTCATATGTAATAGTTAGCTTATTTATGGCCTTTATGTTTGTTATTAGCTTAAGCTTATGTAGATGGCCCATGAGCTTAGGCCCATGTCCATTAAGGAAATGAAGGGAGTAGGAGTGTTGCCCTAGCTCCCCTTCCTATAAATACCTTGTAATAACCCTCACTTGAGGGTTGGTTGTTCAATTTATCTCTTTCACATACTCTACGCATAACCATATCATTATTTCGTGTGTGTGTGTTTGGTTTATTATTCATCCGCCTCTCTATCTCTTCTCTTGATGCTTGTGTTGTAAAACTAGTGACCTAACAGTGGTATCAATCGCCAAATAGTTGGGTGAATCGTGTTTGTTGTTTTTGTGAAGTTTCGGTCTTACGCGTAACAACACGTGATACTTTGGTTTGCTTAAAAACACATTTTTTACACTTTTTAATCCAAGATTCTTGTACTTTCAACGTTTTAAGGTGTTAAAATAACTGTTTTTGGCAAAAAGTTTCAAACTTTACGCGTGGATCATTGGTTTCTAGTTTGGTTTTGTCGTGGGTTTCGCTCACAGCGTAACGTGGTTTTAAGCTTTGGATCATCAAGTTTCACACTTTTGTGTTGTCTTGGTGATATTGAGGCTATTTCATCACAAAAATCGGTTTAGAAACATCTTTGGGCAACAATCACTTTTACGAGTAAGTCTACGTGTAGCAAAACCCTAAAACTACGCGTAACTTATCCTTTGTTTGATCTTCGCCAGGGTTTACTCCGTGTTTTCTTGCTTGGATAAGCCCGAAAATACGTCGACTTTGGATATCTTTTGCATCGTGATAGTGTAAAGATCATTTGGGCAAAACCTAAAATTACGCATAAGCATAAAGCTTACGCCAGAAAATCCCACGCCTAAGATTTTCTTATGCCTAAGCTTAGTCTTACGCATAAGATAATCCTACGCCTAAGTTTTCTACGCTTAACTTCTTGTTTTACGCATAACTTTAGTGTTTTCACCTTCCTTACACGTAAGCTAAAACTACGCGTAACCCTTGCTGTTACGCGTAACTTTGGTGTTTTTACGCATAAGTGCTACTTGGTTTATGGTGATTTCTACGCTTAAGGATACTTCATCAACAAAGGTTCATTCGACTACAAAGATCCATTTTATAACACAAGTTTTTCAACATGTCACAACCACCATACTCTAACTATGTCCCTCATACTTACACTCAACGACAACAACAACTAAGTCCACAACATCAACAATGGAATCAACAACAAGCAATTTATCAACAACAATTTAATCAACAACATACTCCACAACTGGGAGCAATTCCACCACCACAAATGGTTCAACCACCACCAAGTCTTCAAGTTCAACCCTACATAAACGATTTCAATCAACATCCATCAAGGAACACTATGAAGGAACCCACTTGGTTTGCAAAGATGTGTGAAGCTTTAAGCGACCAACAATCAATTCATGAGGTGGATCACTTGATAGACCTCTAATGCTCACTCCGAAACTACGA
The DNA here is from genome assembly GCA_022545495.1 of Chrysanthemum lavandulifolium. Classification (NCBI taxonomy): domain Eukaryota; kingdom Viridiplantae; phylum Streptophyta; class Magnoliopsida; order Asterales; family Asteraceae; genus Chrysanthemum; species Chrysanthemum lavandulifolium. The sequence goes on from CM040246.1 coordinate 78,693,967, forward strand.
TCAATGGGTAATTAGGTTCTTTAGGTTTTGTGATCCAAGAAGCCACATGGAAAGTTCTTAAAGAAGGTTATCTTGGAAGGTCCATTTCGGATGCCTAATGTCATTGTACCGGAGATCCAAATGCTAATCCACCAAGGGATGAACAATCAAACATTGCTACGGTTGTAGACTGAATCCGTAAGAACTTCTACACTATGAAGTCGATGAGCTTGCAATGCAATATATCCTTTTAGGATTACCAAACCCAATTCTTCAAGTGTTGATGCTCAAAAGATCGCAAAGGCAATGTGGGAACACATTCATCTACTTATGGAAGGATCTCGCACTCAATCGAGGAGGATATGGAATCTAAAATTTACTTGGCTTATGAACACTTCATGATTGAACACGAGAGACACTAGAGTCTTATCATCATCGATTCTCGGACATCATAAATGATTTGGATAAACACAACATCATCATGCCAAGAATTGCGCTAATACTAAGTTCCCGAGTAGTCTTGGTCCCGAATGGGAGAAGTATGTCATTTTTCTCCGTCAAGCGAAGAACATGCATCATTCTACATACGGATTGTTGTACGATTACTGAAGCCTCATCAAAAGGAAGTTGATAAGGAAAGGATTCTCCGTGCTCAAATTGTTTCATCTTCACATCCGGAAAATCAACAACTTGCCTTGTATGCTCAAAACAGTTATCCTCCTCAACCAAAGAACTCAACCAACCGCCACTATCACACCAAATGATCAATCACGGCAATCTCAACATAATCAATTGGTTCCTTACAACAACAACAATGATCAAGCACTTTATAGTCGGGCTAATGAGGAATCGATCCGCTCGAAGCATTGCAACAAGGATTTGTTATGATTGCTAATGCTTTTGGTCGTTATACAAACAAATCCAACAATCGCATTCGCTCCTCATCAAACACCGTGAATCAGTGTTGTGAACAATGGACGAGTTGAAGTTCGTAATCGTGGTTATGGTCGCCGATGGGCGGTGGTCAAGGGTTTAATGCTATGGGTAGGAATAACAACAGAGCTCAAGTGGTGGAACAAGGAAATGCTCGAGAATGGGTTGAATGGTCTTGATGCTACAACCGCAATGAGAAGGACACTGGCTAATGCATGCCCAAAGCCGAGGACTAGAGGCGTGCTTATCACAAGGAGGCTTTACTTTTGGCTCTTAAGGATGAAGTCGGTGGAACTCTCACGGACAAAGAACACAATTTTATGGCGTATGCGCACTCGATGATGATATGGAGGACTTGCGTGCCAATGCAACAAGTATGTTGATGGCTAATATGCATGAGTTACACATGAGTGACACAGGCCCAAGATATGACATCGATGGCTTGTCTCGTGCACCGAACAAACCATATTTATCTCGATCTAATATCTCCGCCAACATCCGAATCCGCAGGCTCGGAATGTTCAAAATGAGTCATCCACATCTCATTCCGACGATTAATTAAACCCGTAGTTACATTTGACGATCAAGATGACCTTATGGTTTCCATTGATAATCAAATTGACTCGTGGTTATACTTGAGGATCTAAATAATGATCATGTTGTGACTCACGTTGAACACGCCCGAACTTTTGCCTCATCCGTTTTGCTCGCTTAATACTAGACCAACAATCCATAGTGGAAGAATGTCGTGCAAGAAATCAAGACTTGAAAAGTAAAATGCACTTGTTAACCAAGGATTTTGAATGTTTTCAAAAGCAACTCAACTTTTTCAAAACTCAAGAAAACGTGAAAAAGGTTTTGAAGCCGCCTTTGCTAAATCTCATCAAAACGAAAAATATTTAGAGAGACGGATCGTGATCTAGCCGCTCAAGAATGCTTTGTTGTCTAAAATAGAACAATCAAACATGAACATAAAAAGCAAATTAACGCCTCACCTTGGAAAATAAAAAACTAAGGTGAGTTGTTAACTTGTCAAAACAGTTCTCTGCATACAAAAGCATTCAACGAAACGAATAGATGATCATCATGAAGAAATTATCGGCATGCAAAACAAACTTAAAGAGTTTAAAGCTGTTGTTTACAAACATGGTGAGTCGGTCACAGCTATTGAAAAGTTTACTTTAAAACCCAATCCAAATGGATATGGACCAAATCTTCGCGACATAAACCTAAGCTTTCAACCAAAGCATTCAAACCAAATCATGAAGTTTCGGTCACGTAATATAAAATTGATAATTCTATTATGAGTGTTGTTGAATATCATCGTCAAGAGGAATTAGATGCGTAAGACGAGAGTCGATCAAAATTAGAAACTGTTGTTTACAACAAACCTTTAACTATTCAAAACCGGTCACTTTCGTCACACCAACGGATTCTTCTAACACGCCAAGGATTATCATAAAAATGTCCGAGTCTTCTAATGTTAATCCCAACCGATTATGCACAAATTTATGGTCCTATACCTTCCATTAGTGAAGTAAATTCAAAACACGAAAATCGCAAAATTTTTAGATATTTTGACCTTTTCATGGTGACCTCAAACATTTACAACATGAGATAGAATATCATTACAAATCAAAGTTCAACACTTTCAATCGCCTCGCGCGAGAACAAAGAGACATTTTTCGGAAAAATCTTTTACCAAATGTTAAAAATTTGAAACATTGTGCATTGTCTTGGGAACGGACTTTCATAAGGAACTTGGAGTGATGAAGGTCGTTTTCGAGAAAAGCGAAACATTGATTGGTGCTAAACCGTCAAGTCTAAACAGACTTGAAACAAATTTCAACACAAATACAATGAAGTCACGGAGAATAGATTGAATTCTGGGTCGTTTAGTCCCAGGAGACTCAATGGTGTGTTTAAAACAAACTCGGAGGATGGAATGATCACTAAGGATAGTGATCCGTAAAAGTTTTGATTAGAAATTACACTCTTGATTGATTTGGAATAGAATTGGACACGAATTGGAAAGCACAACAATCGGATGAGAAAACGTAAACGTAAGTTTAAAACTACGATACGCACAAAATAAAAAGTGAAAACTAAAAGTAAAAGACCTAAAAATAAAATGACAATTTTGGAATCCTAAAATAAAAGAAAATTATTAGAAAAGAAAATTATTTTTAACACTAATTAATTAATTATTATTAATAAAACTATTTTAACTATTTAATAAATACTCTAAAATGAAAGAAAATAGGAAATAAGGCTAGAAAAATAAACTTATGATTCTGAAAAATCTAAAATACTATAAAACTAATTTTAAAACTAAAAATATATTTTCACACTTTTATCTAATTATTACTAATTAATAACTATTTAAAATACTCTCAAATACTAGAAAATAGAAAATAAACTTGGAAAATAAAATTTTAACTTTGAAAATCTAAAATATGATAAAACTAATTTTAAAACAGAAAAGATATTTTTATGCTTTTTAATTATTTATTTTTAATTAATTACTATTTTAACTATTTAAAATTATAAAAATACTAAAAGATAGAGAAAATCAAACTTTTTATAAAAATCCTATATGATGACGAAACCTAAGAAAACTATAAAACAAGATTTGCTTATTAAAAGTTGAAAAGAAAAATCAAAAGCTAAAAATCTTAAATAAACGCTATCACTATTTTTATATTGATGTTTTTGTGATTTTTATTTTTGAAAACTACTTATATACTAATATTATGAAACTTTAATAAAGACAAAAAATTTACAAAACTCAAATAAGCTGTTTTGATGAGCTTATGATCCAACAGTGCTTAAATGGGCTTGTTTGGGTGTAATAAGCTCAAATAAGCTAAACAGATGAAACAAAAGCTCAAAGTGGATTCAAACAAGCTTAATGAACAGATCTGAAGCTAAAACATACAAGAAAACACACTGATAAGCCAAGAATAAGCAATAAGCACTTTTGCTGTGGTGATGAAAAACAGAAACTGGGACAAGCTTTAAGCTTAATGCAGCCCTAGCAAACAAGTTCCAAAGTGAAAACAAGACTTGATACTTCAAGAGGACCAGGTTGGCTTTCCAAAGAACTAGAGAACTCAAGATTTGGACAAGTTAATAAGCTCGGTGCAAGCTTTTCAATTTGAGCTTAACCATCGCAGCACGTGATGCTTTAAAACAGTACCCCAAAAGCAATGAAATAAGCACTTAAACAGCTGAGAAACTAAGAACTATCATTTTTCTATTTTTATACACCAACCAAACTATAATTCCCCAAGAGCTTATAAACTGAATCTTGATATTAAACCCCTAGTGAAATTCCAAAGTTTATTCAAAAACGACCCATTGAGAATTTGACTTTTTTGACAGAAACCAAAAGTTGACCAAAGTGGATTTTGATTTGATTCTAAGCACTGATGATGTTATGTTAAGGTGATATAAGACTGATTTGATCAAAAGTAACAACTTTTAAACACAAAATCAAGATCCTTGATCTTAAAAACTCCAACAGTAAGCACCTATGTATGATTTCTTGAAATTTTGACTTTTTCACTTATAAGAACTTGTATCTTGACTAATATGAGTTGTTTAGACCTATTTAGACAGGTTTCCAACAAAACTAAGAACCAAAGACCTTTGAATACCATAAACCAAACACACCTTAATGTTGACTGTTTTGATGTTTTTCAAACTAAATCACAATTGTAAACCATCAACTTGATTTAAGACCTTATATAATCTATTGTTATGACTAATTAAGCTTTAAACAACTACTCTTACAACATAAAACTTAACAATGACCAAAATGCAATTTTAATCACAAAATGGAATTTTCTTAAAACACAAATTTTAAAGAACAAGCTACTAGTTTTAAAGTTTAAACACACTATACTACAATTAATTAACACAAAGATACGTAAATTAAAGCTAATTATCAATTACAACAAAGTGAAATGCCAAATTTATCAAAAGCTTACAAATGCTTCCAAGCTTGGGCCGAGAACCAAGATCAATAAACACCCTATAAGCTACCAATAAGCTACTAACCCAAGGCCATCCACTATATACCCCGCTCAAATTTGTGAACACTTCCATGGAACCCTTTTATTTTTCAAGTATTTAATTGGTATTTTGATGATTTTGATTTTTGAGTCTAAACTGATTTTTAAGATAATTAAAAGCTTCAATGAACTTTCTAGGAGCTTATATGACCTATTCTAATCCATACAAACAACAAACAACAACATTTAATCCAACATGAGATTTTGCATAAAAATGAGAAATTGCATAAACTTGAGAAGTGATTAAAACTTGAAATTACTAATTGGAAAAGCTTTACAATACATTAAAAGACTTAAACAGAGTGCTTGAAGGATTTTAAATTACAATTTAACTTGAAAAAACTTAAACGACATTAAAACATAAAAAATACACTACTACTCCTTGATACATTGCATCCTCTCTCTCTTTTATAGACTTTCTTGCATCCTTGATGTACTCTGAATCTATCCCACCACATTTGAGCCATTGGATTGGCTAGAATCATCAGAACCGTCCAAGTTGCTTTTTGGCGCCAATTTTCCACTTAGCAGGTTTAAGCTTTAATTGGGTTTGGTTTGAGCAATTAAGAATATTTGGAGTGTAGAGGAGTTGGAGGGGACATGGAATGGGAGGGGGGTTGAAATTGGAGTGAAAACCACTCTGGTTTTGGAGATTCAGTTGGGGAAGAGAGGATGCTACAGTGCATCTGGTTTTTGAGCGCGTGTATTCTTGGGTTTGACTTTGGTTTGACCGGGTGGTATTAATAACAAAGGGGTCAAATTGGTTTGTGGCAGGGCCAAAATGGAGTTGTGACCTGGGGGTCAAGGGTCAAGGGTCAAAGGCAGTTGGGTTGGGCTTGTAATTGGATTGGATTTTGGGCCTTAGTAATATTTAAAGTGTCCGTTTGGTATTAGCTTAGTACAAGGACCACAAATGCAAATTTGCCAAACTTCAAGGACTGAAAGTGATATTTTTCCAATGCTCTCACAAGGACCAAACTTGACAACTTTTGATAGAACAAGAACCCTTTTTGCATAAAATCCATTTTTAAAGGTCCAAGGACTAAATTTGCAAATTTCCAAAGTTTAGGGACCTTTCTTGCCAATTGACCAAAGAATCATTCAAGGATCATTTTAAACAACTTAGAATACTTCAGGGACCTTGAATGATAAATTTCCACATTTTTGAATTTCGAGGACTAGATTTGACAACTTTTAAAACTTGGGGACTAAAGCGCCAATTTTGCAAACTTTATACATTTTCATCCGATTTTGATATTTTTGCATTTAAAACACATAAAACACTGATTTGTGATATTTTGATCATTTTGATGTGTTTCGGCGTTTTGAGATGATTTTGCAGTTTAGATTGTGTAAAATGATGAGTATTTCGACACTCATCAATCCCCACATCGAGATATTGCTAGTCCTAGCAATGATTTGAAAAACCCGATGGATTTGAAAACTCTTTACCAAAAGCCATCACTTCGGAGTAGCCAATTGTTTTGATTCAAGTAAGAATCTTGGTACAACGATAACCGATGATTTATTGGCAAATCATAAACCATATAACGGTTTGATGTGTCTTTACGGTAGCCGTACCATCTACGGACTAGCCAACTCTTAGATAAATTATCGATTATCTTTGGTGAGTGAATACCAATTATGGATTTTCCTTCGCCTTTACCACAAGCCATAACCTTGCGGGCTAGCCAACTCATTATCTTTTGAGGATGATGGGAGTTGAGGAACCATACAATTTTGGGCAAATTGCAAGCCATATAAACGGATTTGAGAAATCTTTACCAAGAGCCGTTTGCTCATGGATTAGCTAATCCTTTTGTCTTACGAGACATGGCGGATCGATAACCAAATGAGAAAGTGTAAACACTTACTCCAAAAAAATTTTGGCCAAAAACGGAATTGGGTGGATAATATATGAAATTCGTGAGAATTCCCCACACTTAGAAATGAATATTGCCCTCAATATTCAAAATACCGCGGTTATGCGAAACCGAAACGTAAAAGGGAAATATTACGCCATTTATTTAGAAGAAGATTTTTTTTTTTTTTTTTTTTTTTTTTTTTAATTAAAGAATGAGAATATACAACGGTGTGGGAAAACTCCCCACACTGGGTGGTAGAAAGGGGTTAAGAAGATGAATTATGGGTGAAAACCCATATGGTGCGTGCTAATGTTTTTGATTACCGAGTCACTAGCTTGACTCGATCCCGCATTCATTGGTTCATGGGGAATGTTTGTAAATCCGGACAACCACGGGGAATGTCCTCTCCAAAGTAGTGCTTAACTCGATGACCATTCACTTTAAAATTAGGACCATCGGGTTGAGATAACTCAACGGTACCATAAGGATAAACCTTAGCGATAGTGAATGGACCGCACCAATAGGACTTGAGCTTTCGAGAAAATCTTCAATGCTGAATTGAAAAGAAGGACTCGATCACCAACGTTGAAAACACGGTTTTGATCTTGGAGTCATGAATCTTCTTTGTCTTTTGCTTGTAGATCAAAGAGTTCTCATAAGCTTGATCACGAAGTTCATTTAGTTCATTCATTTGAACTTTTACGTGATCACCGGTATCAGTATATCGAAGTTTGCATGTTTTAAGGCCCAGTATGCCTTGTGCTCTAACTCGATCGGAAGATGACATGCCTTCCGTACACTAGCTTGTATGGAGTACACCCGATGGGTGTTTTGTAAGTATACGGAAGGCCCAGTGCGTCATCAAGCTTATCCGACCGGGATGCACGATTTTCACCTCTCGTCCTTTCAAGTATTCTTTTAATACCACGATTTGAAACTTCCACCGCCCACTTGTTTGGGGTGGTATGCGATAGATAGGCGGTGGGTAACACCATACTTTTGCATGACACGATCAAATTGGTCATTACAAAATGTGTACCACGATCACCGATTATTGCACGAGGAGTTCCAAACACGGCAAAGAGAGCTTTCAAAATTTCACAACTACTCGGGCATCATTTGTAGGTAAAGCTTTGCTTCAACCCATTTTGACAGATAGTCAACGACCACGAGTATGTACTTGTTACCACGAGACGAAGGAAATGGCCCCATAAAATCAATACCCGGATGTCAAATATCTCACAAACTTGAATGGCATTTTGTGGCATTTCATTCCTTTGAGATATGTTTCCATGACGACAAGCATCACAAGTTTTGACATAATCGTGGGCATCCTTATAGATTGTGGGCCAATAGAACCCGGAATCAAACACCTTTTGGCGGTGTAGTTTGGACTATGATGGCCCCGTTGGGTCCAAAGATGGCAAGTCGTGAGAATGTCAATAGCTTGTCCATAAACACACCGTCGGATGACTTGATCCGCGACAGATTTTGAACAAGAAAGGGTCATCCCGAAATAATGTTTAACATCTTTGAAGAATTTGTTCTTCTGTTGGGTCGACATCCCTTTCACAATGAAGTTACCCGCATGGTAATTTGCAAAGTCGAGAAACCATGGGGTGGTAGAATTTCCACGAAAAGAAACCGCATTGAGTGTTTCGAGAGGAAACGTTTCGTTTATATCCTTTTTCTCGAAAACATCTTGGTGAGGGTTTTCTAATCTGGACAAATGATCGTGACTAGATTCTCGGCTCCTTTTTATCACGTATAATGATATCAAATTCTTGGAGGAGGAGAATCCAACGAAGCAATCTCGGCTTTGCATCTTGTTTTGCAAAGAGATATTTAAGAGCCGAGTGGTCCGTATACACTACGCATTTGGTCAAGATAAGATCGGCCGAAACTTCTCAAAAGCATACACCACGGCTAATAGCTCTTTTTCTCGTGGTGGTGTAATGAGTTTGAGCCTCGGTCATAGTTTTGCTTGCGTGGTGAATAGGTCGAAAATGCTTATTTCTTCGTTGCCCTAGGACGCACCGATAGCAAAATCACTTGCATCGCACATGAGCTCAAAGGTAAGTCCCGTCGGGAGCAACGAGAATGGGTGCTTGATAGCTTTTTCTTCAATGTTTCAAAAGCTATGATGCACTCGGGTGAGAAGATAAAAGGAGCATCCTTTTCAAGAAGATGGGTCATAGGTAGGGCAATTTTAGAAAAATCTTGAATGAATCTGATAGAAACCGGCATGACCTAAAAACTCCTAATACCCTTGACGGTAGTAGGATGAGGCGACTTAGCAATGACATCAACTTTTGCTCTATCTACCTCAATACCGTTCTTGGAAATCTTATGGCCAAGGACTATGCCTTCTTGACCATAAGTGGCTTTTCTCCCGGTTTAGACAAAGATTTGTGTCTTCACACCTTTGAAGCATTTTATCTAAATGGGAGAGACATGATTGAAAAGAATCCCAATGACCGAGAAGTCATCCATAAACACTTCCATTGTTTCCGATCATGTCGTGGAAAATGGCCATCATACATCGTTGGAGCGTGCGGGAGCATTACATAAGCCAAAAGGCATACGTTTGTAGGCAAAAGTTCCGTATGGGCAAGTGAATGTGGTCTTCTCTTGATCCCGTGGATCAATAGGGATCAAAAGTAACCCGAGAAACCATCAAGGAAACAATAGTACTCATTCCTGCTAATCTCTCAAGCATCCGGTCCATGAAGGGTAGAGGAAAATGGTCTTTACGGTGGCGTCATTCAACTTACGATAGTCGATGCAAACACGCCATCCGTAACCAATCGAGTTGGTATTAGCTCGTTATCTTCATTTGTGATAACGATAATGCCACCCTTTTTCGGACACAATGAATTGGGGCGACCCAAGGACCTGCGAGATCGGGTAAATCAATCACGCATCAAGAAGTTTGATAACCTCTTGTTTAATAACATCATGGATTTTTGGATTCACTCGTCTCGATGTTGAGCTGCTGGCTTGAAGTCATCCTCCATCAAGATTTTATGGGTACAAAACTCGGGGTTTATACCTTTGATGTCGGAGAGTTTCCAAGCAATTGCTTGCTTGTGTGACTTCAAGATTTTAATGAGCGACTTTTTCATTTTACTCAAATCTCGAGCAATAATGACGGGTAATTTATCATCACCCTCAAGGAATGCATACTCGAGATGAGGAGGTAAGTCCTTAAGCTCAACCTCAGAAATTCTTGATTTTCTCAACCGAATTGACTTCCTTATTATGAAGTTTGATGGGAGGAAGAGGAGGAGAAGTATCCAGTTTGACACTTTCTCAAGAAGAATATCTCCTCCGTTTAATCTCATTTGATTAATCTCAACGGGATTGAATCACTAGGATGAGGGGCGATGATGGATCATCATTGAGCGACTTCTCAATAAGAAGTATGTCCCCTCAATATCAATTGGGCGTGATCAATTTCCCAAGGTGCAGAATCACTAGCCAAATATGCTTCAATATCGTCTAAGATGAAGTCGCTTCCCTCAAATGGAGTGAGAGAAGGAGTAGAATTGGCTATGATAGGTCGAGAAGATGTGGTGGTATCCCACTCACGAAATTATGAGAATAACCAAGAACTTCTTGAGAGTACTCATCGAAGCAACATCAATGATATCTATTCGGTTAACCGATTCGTAATCATAGTTTGCGGAGTACCTCGAAGTTTGGTCAAGGTTGAAGGTGACGACTTCATTACCAACACGCAATGTGATTTCTTGCTCAAATACATCTATGAGAGCACGGCCCGTTCTCGTGAATCTCGACCAACAATGAGAGGAACCCGATGATCGGCATCAAAATCAACAACCACGAAGTCGGTGAAATGGAACTTTCCTACTTTCAAATACGTCCTCGGCAATGCCAAGAGGACGGGATATGGAAACGATCCGCAAGCTCGAGAGTCATGCATGTAGGAGTGAGTTCGGAAGAAAGTTTCTTCCACAATCGAATATGGCATAAGGTTTATGCTTGCACCAAGATCTGCTAGAGCAAAGCATTCAACCATTCACAGGAATACACAAGGTAAGAGAAATTTCCGGGATCTCCAAGCTTTTCTCGAAGCTTCTTGAATAACTGCAGAGCGGTTCTCGTTAAGAGGAGTCTTAGCCATTTCAAACGACTTTTCCTTATTGCTTAACATGTGCTTGAGAGTCGATGCAAACTTGGGCATCGGCATGATAGCATCCGCAGCTTATGTCAAATGTAACTCTTGGAAAATTTGGAAAAATTTATCCATTTGATGACTAGCTTTCTCATGAGCTTTGCTCATTCAAGCGTGATGGGTAAGGAATAGAAGATTTGGATTCGATTCTCAGCAGAGCTACGGAGGTTCAAAACAACTCCTTGATTTGACTTGGGTTTCGGACCACTTGAGGTTGGACTACAAAGGTAGGGCGTGTCTTGATGCCGTGGGCTTGAATTATGCACTTTGTCCGTAGTTTCCTTGGTAAGTTGACTCATTGGCACCGTGGAGGTGGCATTGGAGTCGTGGGTCCATTATGTTTTGGAGGTTCACCGTCCACTACCTTAGGAAGAGAAGAAGAAGAAGAGTAGGAAGAGCAGCGGTCCAGTGTATGAAACACCACTTGGTTGTGATCGCCTTGGCATCGCCCTCGGGTTAGCGATCGTGTTGCTCGGTAAAGTACACGAGCCCGAGGGTCGATCATTTAAAGACTTCTTCGGATCGACAATCGTGACCAACAACCTGTTCATTTCATCTTGGGATTTCATGAACGCTTGATAACTCATCGGATGATGGTACGGAGGAGTAATGACGGAGGAGCTGGAGGGATAACTTGAGGTCGTATGTTTTGATTATGACCAAAATTCCCTTGATTAGGATTCATATTCCCATGAAATTGATTCCCTCGATTGAAATTGTTTTGATGAAGGTTCCCGATGTTGGAAACCTTGATTGGGTCGGATAGAAATTACCTTGGTTTTGATAACCTTGGTTCATTCTAGGTTGGTTTTGATTCCGGTTGTGCATGTTATGATTCGGTTGAAACCGGGTGGTGCACGATTAGTATTAGCACGGTAGTGTGGTTCAACATGTGGTCGGTATTGATTATGGTTTACGAAGCTACGGGGCTTGGTAAAGGAAGCATCGGTTGCTTGACAATCATAGTGCAGCGTGTGGACCACTACAAGTTTCACACACCTTGTTTACGGCTTTGGTAGCTCGGGGCTTATGAATTTCGCTTTTGATTTCCTTAACATCCTTAATCATACAACGGATGGCATCCGTTAGAGCGATATCGAGATGCTAACTCGAAGAATTCTTGGATGAAGGAGCAGGAGTGTTAGGAGTATTGACTTTGTTGCGAAATAGGAACTTTTGATTTTGCTCGCAAATCTCAATCACATCTTTAGGTCTACGATTCAAGATATTGCCGCTGCTGGCTGCATTCAAGGAATCTTGATCATTACCGTTCAACCCATTGTAAAAGATATTGACTTGTTGAAGCTCGTGAATTCATGATGGGGCATTTCACGAGGAGATCTTTGAATCTCTCCCATGCCTCTCCAAAGTTTTCATCGAAATTTTGACGAAATCCGAAATTTCATTTTTAAGATTAGTCGTCTTTGATGGAGGAAGAAGTAATTCACAAACTTTTGAACAAGATCCTCCCAAGTTTCGATAGATCGAGGGGTTCTTTTCCGACCAAATCCGGTTGTCCCTCAGAGAGAATGGAAAAAGCATCAACTTGATGACTTTTGTGGCACATCCTTGTAATTGATAGTTGAAGTCAATTTGTTAAACCAACGGATGTGTGCATACGGGTCTTCTCGATCAAACCCGTGGAATTGATTTGTAGACACAAGTTGGATCAAATGTGTCTTAAATTGAGTGATCGAAATTGATTACGGGTAAACGATGGCATCTCCATAACCCTCGGTGGGTGCTTGGAGCATTTCCGCCATAATACGTTAAATACGCCATTTCGACGGAGGTGGTGGTGGTAGACGTTCTCGATCACTACCAAGGAGCTGAACGTCCTCTCGTCTCGAGGAATGTTTCCAAGTTCGGAAAGTGGACTTGTAGAATCGGAAGAGCAGTCTTGCATGCACTATGTATAAAACCAATTTTCAAAACAAATGAGGCAAAACACAAGTGAACTTAACCAATAATCACAAATGAAATGGCTTCTTTGAAAAAGGTACACCAAATCACAAGTGACACAAAGGCAAGTTTTAAATCGATATTCGGGAACTTATTAATGGTCGCACCCCAGTTAGGTAGTGCCTTTGCCTTGATTTGCGGTGGTTGATTTTATGTATTCAATTAATTACCACCGAAAAGACGTAGGTAAGATTTGTGCGAGATGGGTTCAAAAACTTTTGGACAATATTTTTGTTATCGTCCGTTTAACCAAATCGTATCTCTTCAAGAATCACCTTAAAGAGAATACAAAATAGAAAACGTTTCGATTGTTTTGTTGTTTTATATTTTTTGGTGTTTTAACACTTTAGGAAAAGTGCTAATGAACTTTTGGTTTTCTTATAACTTTACAAAACTTTTACAAATGGTGGGTATGTGCAACAATGGATCCGAAAATGGCTAAACACACGCTAAAGCCTCCCGGCGTGGCGCCTAAATTTGATTGGTGCTAAACCGTCAAGTCTAAACAGACTTGAAACAAATTCGAACACAAATACAATGAAGTCCTGGAGAATAGATTGAATTCCGGGTCGTTTAGTCCCAAGGAGACTCAATGGTGTGTTTAAAACAAACTCGGAGGATGGAATGATCACTAAGGATAGTGATCCGTAAAAGTTTGATTAGAAATTACACTCTTGATTGATTTGGAATAGAATTGGACACGAATTGGAAGCACAACAATCGGATGAGAAAAAGCGTAAACGTAAGTTTAAAACTACGATATCGCACAAAATAAAAAGTGAAAACTAAAAAGTAAAAGACCTAAAAATATAAAAATGACAATTTTGGAATCCTAAAATAAAAGAAAATTATTAGAAAAGAAAATTATTTTAACACTATTTAATTAATTATTATTAATAAAAACTATTTTAACTATTTAATAAATACTCTAAAATGAAAGAAAATAGGAAATAAGGCTAGAAAAATAAACTTATGATTCTCGAAAATCTAAAATACTATAAAACTAATTTTAAAACTAAAATATATTTTTCACACTTTTAATCTAATTATTACTAATTAATAACTATTTAAAATACTCTCAAATACTAGAAAATAGAAAATAAACTTGGAAAAATAAAATTTTAACTTTGAAAAATCTAAAATATGATAAAACTAATTTTAAAACAGAAAAGATATTTTTTATGCTTTTTAATTATTTATTACTAATTAATTACTATTTTTAACTATTTAAAATTATAAAAATACTAAAAGATAGAGAAAAATCAAAACTTTTATAAAAATCCTATATGATGACGAAACCTAAGAAAACTATAAAACAAGATTTGCTTATTAAAAGTTGAAAAGAAAAATCAAAAAGCTAAAAATCTTAAATAAACGCTATCACTATTTTTATATTGATGTTTTTGTGATTTTATTTTTGAAAACTACTTATATACTAATATTATGAAACTTTAATAAAGACAAAAATTTACAAAACTCAAATAAGTTTGTTTTGATGAGCTTATGATCCAACAATTCTTAAATGGGCTTGTTTGGGTGTAATAAGCTCAAATAAGCTAAGCAGATGAAACAAAAGCTCAAAGTGGATTCAAACAAGCTTAATGAACAGATCTGAAGCTAAAACATACAAGAAAACACACTGATAAGCCAAGAATAAGCAATAAGCACTTTTGCTGTGGTGATGAAAAACAGAAACTGGGACAAGCTTTAAGCTTAATGCAGCCCTAGCAAACAAGTTCCAAAGTGAAAAACAAGACTTGATACTTCAAGAGGACCAGGTTGGCTTTCCAAAGAACTAGAGAACTCAAGATTTGGACAGTTAATAAGCTCAGTGCAAGCTTTTCAATTTGAGCTTAACCACTGTGCACAGGACAGTTTTAAGAACAGGTACCCCTCAAAAAGCAGTGAAATAAGCACTTAAACAGCTGAGAAACTAAGAACTATCATTTTTCTATTTTTATACACCAACCAAACTATAATTCCCCAAGAGCTTATAAACTGAATCTTGATATTAAACCCCTAGTGAAATTCCAAAGTTTATTCAAAAACGACCCATTGAGAATTTGACTTTTTTGACAGAAACCAAAAGTTGACCAAAGTGGATTTTGATTTGATTCTAAGCACTGATGATGTTATGTTAAGGTGATATAAGACTGATTTGATCAAAAGTAACAACTTTTAAACACAAAATCAAGATCCTTGATCTTAAAAACTCCAACAGTAAGCACCTTTGTATGATTTCTTGAAATTTTGACTTTTTCACTTATAAGAACTTGTATCTTGACTAATATGAGTTGTTTAGACCTATTTAGACAGGTTTCCAACAAAACTAAGAACCAAAGACCTTTGAATACCATAAACCAAACACACCTTAATGTTGACTGTTTTGATGTTTTTCAAACTAAATCACAATTGTAAACCATCAACTTGATTTAAGACCTTATATAATCTATTGTTATGACTAATTAAGCTTTAAACAACTACTCTTACAACATAAAACTTAACAATGACCAAAATGCAATTTTAACTGTCAAAATGGAATTTTCTTAAAACACAAATTTTAAAGAACAAGCTACTAGTTTTAAAGTTTAAACACACTATACTACAGCTAATTAACACAAAGATACAGAAATTAAAGCTAATTATCAATTACAACAGTGAAATGCCAAATTTATCAAAAAGCTTACAAATGCTTCCAAGCTTGGAACTGAGAACCAAGATCAATAAACACCCCTATAAGCTTACCAATAAGCTACTAACCCAAGGCCATCCACTATATACCCTGCTCCAGCTGTGAACACTTCCATGGAACCCTTTTTTATTTTTCAAGTATTTAATTGGTATTTTTGATGATTTTTGATTTTTGAGTCTAAACTGATTTTTAAGATAATTAAAAGCTTCAATGAACTTTCTAGGAGCTTATATGACCTATTCTAATCCATACAAACAACAAACAACAACATTTAATCCAACATGAGATTTTGCATAAAAATGAGAAATTGCATAAACTTGAGAAGTGATTAAAACTTGAAATTACTAATTGGAAAAGCTTTACAATACATTAAAAGACTTAAGCAGAGTGCTTGAAGGATTTTAAATTACAATTTAACTTGAAAAACTTAAACGACATTAAAACATAAAAATACACTACTACTCCTTGATACATTGCATCCTCTCTCTCTTTTATAGACTTTCTTGCATCCTTGATGTACTCTGAATCTATCCCACCACATTTGAGCCATTGGATTGGCTAGAATCATCAGAACCGTCCAAGTTGCTTTTTGGCGCCAATTTTCCACTTAGCAGGTTTAAGCTTTAATTGGGTTTGGTTTGAGCAATTAAGAATATTTGGAGTGTAGAGGAGTTGGAGGGGACATGGAATGGGAGGGGGGTTGAAATTGGAGTGAAAACCACTCGGTTTTGGAGATTCGAGTGGGGAAGAGAGGATGCTACAGTGCATCGGTTTTTGAGCGTGTATTCTTGGGTTTGACTTTGGTTTGACCGGTGGTATTAATAACAAAGGGTCAAATTGGTTTGTGGCGAGGCCAAAATGGAGTTGTGACACAGGGGTCAAGGGTCAAGGTCAAAAGCGGTTGGGTTGGGCTTGTAATTGGATTGGATTTTGGGCCTTAGTAATATTTAAAGTGTCCGTTTGGTATTAGCTTAAGACAAGGACCACAAATGCAAATTGCCAAACTTCAAGGACTGAAAGTGATATTTTTCCAATGCTCTCACAAGGACCAAACTTGACAACTTTTGATAGAACAAGAACCCTTTTGCATAAAATCCATTTTAAAGGTCCAAGGACTAAATTTGCAAATTTCAAAGTTTAGGGACCTTTCTTGCCAATTGACCAAAGAATCATTCAAGGATCATTTTAAACAACTTAGAATACTTGAGGACCTTGAATGATAAATTTCCACATTTTGAATTTCAGGGGACTAGATTTGACAACTTTTAAAACTTGGGGACTAAAGCGCCAATTTTGCAAACTTTATACATTTTCATCGATTTTGATATTTTGCATTTAAAACACATAAAACAACGATTTGTGATATTTTGATCATTTGATGTGTTTACGGCGTTTTCGAGATGATTTTGCGGTTTAGATTGTGTAAAATGATGAGTATTGGACACTCATCAAACATCTATTACCAATACTAAGCGTAAAAGAAAATGTTGAGAAAAGATGTTGATCGACTCTTGAATGATGTTATCGTCTTGATATCCATAATGTTGTGTTATTGAATTGTGTGTCATATGCATCGATTATATCTCTAGCGATCATGTTGATAATTTTATAATCGCTGTTGAGAATCGATAATGTGCTTGGATCGAGTCTTTAAAAGTTGAAAGCGAACGTCTCTTAAGCGAGCTTTCAAATGCAAAGCGTCGTCTTCAATGGTGTCAAAAGATTGTCAAAATCGTGAACTTGCTTTGCAAAACAAAATCCACCGATTGCAATCAAACAATTTTAATCCAAAATTTGAGCAGCTGGATAATCAAAACGTGTCTTTGAAAAGTCAAATCTCAAAATATGAACAAGAACTTGTAAATGTTAAGCAGAATATGGTGCCATATTTGATTTACTCAATAAGACTCGTCATGAAGCATCAAACGAACTTGATCACTATCTTGCACACACTAGAAGTAATGAATTTTCTTTGGTAATATTCGCTACGAAAATCAAGATTTGATTCACACTATCTTTAAGTTAAGAGAAATGTTAGGAAAGTATGAACAACTTCCGCCTCTTGTGATTAAGAGAATAGCACCGGTAACACTTAGTAATCGTGAACCTAGAATGCCTCTTGCCAAAACACAAGTTGCTAACGTGCTTCCTTCTCTTGAAATAGGAATAGTTGTCTCTTTTCCAAATGTCCGCACTTCACGACCTAGGAGCACTACATCGAAGAATAGGAAGTTGCGACCTAAGAAAAGATCAATAAGGAATGCTAAAGTAGAAGAACACCCTAGGACTATGAATAAGACTCACGTTGCTTCCACTATAGATATTGCGTTTGGAAAATGTAATAGAAATAGTGATGTAATGAATGCTAAACCTTTAAGTACTTTTGATATTCATCGATGCACCTTGTGTTATTTGTCGTAAAAGTATGAATTCGATTGTCATGACAAATGTGTTGCTAAAGCTATCATCTCTCGTTTAAGGAATCTAAGAATCGGAATACCTCTAGGCCCACTAATCATTCTAAGTACGTGCTTGGTAGACCTCCTCTTTAGATTCTAAGAACCGCATTGATGTCCTGTAGCTCGGTTTCACCTCCTACGAATGTAGTACCACCTAGTGCATTCACTAAGACTAAAGCAAATACTAGTTGGAGATGGCATAAATGGATATATAACACACTTGGATTTAAATGGATGCCTAAAGTTATTGATGTGTGTATGTCTACTATAAGCGCTCGGAACCCTCTAACATTTGGGTTCCACATCTACTTCTATTCCATCGTGTAAATGCGTGTGTAATGCGGTGATCTGAGATCATTCTCTGGATTGTTGATAGCGGATGTTCCCGACACATGACAGCAACCTTAAGCTGTTATCAAACTTTATTGCAAAGTTCATTGGCATTGTCCGATTCGAAATGATCACTTGCGACTATCATGGGCTACGGAGACTATATCAATGGGAACGTCGAAATTAGCGGGGTTTATTATGTGGAAGGCCTCGGTCACAACTGCATTTCGGTGAGGTCGATTACGTGATGGAGATTTGGAGGTTGCTTCGGGAGAAATCTTGTTTCATTCGTGATCTACAAGGAAACGACCTTATGTCCGGCTTGCGTAACTAAAGTCTTTACACTATCTCTATGCAAGACATGGTTGCTTCATCTCCCATCACTTACTTTCAAAGGCAACATCAACAAAATCCGGCTATGGCACCGTCGTCTCTCACATTTAAACTTTCAAACTATAACCAATCTTGCTCGACACAAACTAGTTGAAGGTCTCCCACGATTCCGGTATTCTAAAGATCACCTTTGCTCGACTGTGAACAAGGGAAAAGCACTCGTGCTCATTTTCCTTCAAAGGTGGAACACGACTCTCTGCATGTGCTTCATCTTCTTCACGTGGTTGTGTGGCCCAATGCGCGTGCAAGCGATCAATGGCAAGCGCTATATCTTAGTAATTGTTGATGACTATTCACGATGGACTTGGGTCTACTTTTTGAAGCAAAGACCAAGCTCCACAAATGATCATCACCTTTCTCACGAAAATTCAAGTTCGACTCAGGAAGACCGTCCGCCAAATAAGAACGAGACAAAGGAACTAAATTTGTTAACCAAAATCTTGAGAATTTTATGAGAAAGTAGGAATTAAGCATCGAGACATCTATTGCACGAACACGAGAACAAAGCGGAGTTGTTGAAAGACGAAACCGAACGTTAGTGGGCTGCAAGAACAATGTTAATCAATGCTAAACTTCCGGATTACTTATAGGCGTGTCGTATCTCTCGCATGCTATACTCAAAACCATTCTATGATTACTAAACGCCACAACAAAACACCTTTTGAGCTTCTCACAACCATAAACCGAATCTCAAACACTTTCATGTATTTGGATCCCTTTGCTATCCGAATAATGATCGTGATGATTTTGGAAAGCTCAAAGCCAAAGGCGACATTGGAGTCTTTATTAGATATTGTGAGAATTCTAAAGGTTACTGGATGCGGAATCGTCGTACAAAACGAGGTTATGGAAGCGATTCATGCTCATTTTGATGAACTTACGGAAATGGCTTACGAGCATAACAACTTGGAACCCGGTCACAACCGCTTAAACTTCCTCAAACCCCATCATCGGTGAACAAAGCCCCCACTCACTCGTCAACAAATGGAAAGGTTATTTGCTCCTTTGTTCGGTGTGATATTGATGAATGTGCTCCGTGTATCCATTGTTTCATTGCTCAACTGATACTACTCTTATACGATACACTGCTGCAACAACTAATGTTGAAGAAGCACCACCGATTGACTCCACCACAACAGTTGAACAAACCGCTTCCAACAATGATGAGCGGTGATGATGCTCTTAATGAAGTACCCCACCATGATTTCGATCCAAATGCGTTCTTTAACCCGTTTGCTAATGAAGCTGCGCACGATGTCGCGGAATCATCAACAAACCATTTGAATCCTCGAATCGCACAATGTATACCAACATCAACCCTCTACACATCGATGGACAAAAGACCATCCTCTGGAAAATATTATTGGCAACCCGAATCAACCGGTCGTTCTGAGACAACTTCGCACAAATGGTGAACATTGCATTTATGCACTCTTTGTCTGCCAATCGAGCCTAAAAACATTAAAGGCGCAATGACAAAGACAACCGGATAGAATCCATGCGGGAAGAACTCAACCAATTCAAGCGTCTTGAAGTATGGGAGCGGTTGAAAGACCAGCAGTCTCGTCATTGGTCTTAAATGGATTGGAAGAACAAATTGGATCTTTGAAGGAATGTAATCGAAACAAGTCACGTCGGTGGCTAGGGTTATCGACGGGAGGAGGTATTGACTTTGAAGAATCATTTGCTCCGGTTGCTCATCTTGAGGCTTGTTCGGATATTTCTCGCGTTCGTGGCTCATATGAATATGACGGTCTTTCGGATGGATGTCAAAATCGTTTCTCAGCGGACAACCGAAAAAGCGGTTTATGTCGACTAACGGAAGGATTCGTTGATCCGAGTTCGAACCATGTCTACAAAGCGAACAAAGCTACATATGGTCTCAAACAAGCTCCTCGGGCATGATGCGATAAGCTATCATCTTTCCTCATTGCCAATAATTTCACCAAAGGTTCGGTCGACCCTACTCTTTTATTCAATATCACGGGCACATATCTTAATTGTTCAAATTTACGTGGATGACATTATTTTTGGGTCTACACATAAAAGTACTCAATCGCTTTTGCAAAACTAATGAAGAAAAATTTTGAAATGTCCATGATGGGTGAACTTCGTTCTTTCTAGGGCTGCAAGTTCATCAATCACCCGTGGTATTTTCTTGAGTCGATCCAAATATGTCCTTGAATTGTTAAACAAATTTGGAATGAAAACTGTGACACTTATGCCACACCAATGACTCATACCAAGAAGCTAGGCGCTGATTTACATGGGAAATTAGTGGACCCTACCAAATACCAAGTATTTTTGGGTCTCTCATGTATCTAACGACTAGCGAGACTGACATTGTCTTTGCCGTTTATCTCGCTCCGTTATCGATCAAGACCAGCTGAAACCCACCTCTACGAGGCTAAAAGAATCTCCGATACATCAAGGAACCATTAACTTGGGATCCGTATCAGAAGGATTACGGTTTTGAACTAATCGCCTTTTTAGATCTTGATCACGCGGATGTTTAGATTCACGGAAAAGTACTTGAGAGCACTGCAATTTCTTGGTGATAAACGGTGTCTGGCAATCGAAGAAGCGAGGATTGTACATCATTGTCATCAATCGAAGAGAATATGTAGCCATGTCGGTGTGTTGTGCTCAAGTCATCGGATGAGAACACAACTCAAAGACTATGGTTACGTATTTGATGAATCGATGTCTTGCGACACTCGGAGTGCTATTGCGATCTCGCAACTCGATTCGGCATTGAAATCAAAGCACATCGATCTTCGTTATCATTTCATCAAGGACCACGTGGAGCAGTGCAGTTGAATTATACTTATTGGGTGCAGAATACCAATTGGCGGATCTACTCACCAAAGCCTTGCCTCCCGCTAGGTTTAATGAGTTGGTCCACGGATTGGTATCGGTGTTTGACTTCAAGAGAATTGGATGAACTCTTTAAACAGTCTTAAAAACCAGTCAAACACCACAATCTCTTTTGTAAATAATTTTTCAAAAACAAAATACAAAAATATAAAATCATATAAATCAACAAAAATATTCTTCTATCTATTTTTCTCTTAACATTGCAAGTACATTTCTTCCGTCAACACTATAATCTTTCAAAATTCGGTATTTTTTCCGATCAAGTGTTGAGGGGGAGAAAATTTAACACTAAACTGTTTCAAAATAACCGTGTACTTGCATGTTACCTTATCCTGATTGTCTCTTTAATATTGGTGGTCACATTTCTGGTTTACTGACACTCCTCGGACTAAAATTTATAACCTTTCATTATTTCTTAAGTCGAGGGGGAGTGTCGTCAAAGTTATTTCCAAGTATTCTTCATTTGGTAACCAAAATGGAAGTTAAAAGGCTTTGAATGAAAATGGAAAAGGTGGAGGGACTAAAACTGTCAAAAGCTTAAAGTATTTTCTAATATACTCTCCACCTAACTTTCACTTCACATTTATTACACACAACTAACTCATCCTACGCCTAAGAATCGTTCAACAAATCCGTGTTTTGGATCATAATTTCGTAAGTGGTTTAATGTTTCTTACATGTTTTCAAACAATGGTTTTGATTTTTACATCAATCCAACGGTCAAAATGGTGTATATGCTTGATTTTGTGTTCTACGCATATGCGTATGAACACATGATTAAGATTGTGTGTTTGTGGTTAAAAAGATAGTGTCAAAACGTTTCTATTACATCAATGATATCATTTTTATCATCAAAATGCACCCAGATATACGAATTGATGGATTTTGGAAATTAGGGTTTATGCGTGGGTTTGGGTGTTTTCATATGTGAGCGTTTTTGGTAATAAAGATTGTTATAATAGGTTGTTGTCAAGTTGAATTGATCATATCTAGGCCCGATTTTACCGAAACACTAATGATTCATAAATTGAAATTTAGGGTTTATGTTCATACTGTTTGGGTATTTTGATTCATGACTTGTTTGATGTTAAAACTTGGATAAAACAACTCTATAGGCTTCCTAGACTTACGGAAAAACTTTGGTGCAAATCCTATGGCTAAATTTCATATCGTAATTCATGAGCGTTAGGGTTTACTCTTCAGCGTAAGACTTTTCTGCGTAAATTGTTTGATAAGTTTTCATGCCATGATCTGTTTTAGAATGATTGAATGTGTAAATATTGATGTTATGATGATGTTATTTCGGGTTTTCTACTAAGTAAAAATCGAATCAAGGTTGTTAACCATCTACGCATAAGGATCACCTTACGCGCAGCATGTTATGCGTAGAGAAATCTTCTGGCGTGGCGTTCTGCGTAAGGTTCTACTAAGGGACTACGTATCACAGTGAAGGATATGCGTGTGATGACCTCTATGCATAAGGTCTACTCTTACGAGTAAGGTTTTATATCGCCTCTGGCGTAAGCTTTACGCATAAGGTCCCTTTTCCCACGCGTAATATTTCTTACGCATAAGTAAGGATCCCTGGCGTAGCTTTCGTCTCTGCGTATACCTCTCTGTTTACGCATAAGCTACCATTTCTCGCCTAAGCCTTGATCAAACCTCTATTATGAATTGTTACGCGTACAAACTTGTAAATAAATAAATCATAACGTCACCAAACCAATAATGTCACTAATAAGCTTAAATGTGTAATGTGTTGTGAAAAATATGTGATAACATAAACTTTAAAACCTAAAGTTAACTAACTCACAAAACTTATCTCGATGTCATTAGACTATTGGACAAACAAGTGACTTTGGACTCGTAACAATCATAGACATAGCACATTCAATAATTAGTCAATAAAACCTTACATTGACTAACATTATGTCTTCGATATGTTGGTTCTTTTGGCTAAATGTATTTGAGATCACGACATGGAAGCTCAGTGAATGTGGATGCACCAAGCGTTCTCACCATTGCGATATCTTCCTTCATGGCTATCCAATGAAGATTGGAAAGAACAACCTTCGTGTTGACTTTGAAACCCTCACACATGTTCGGAATCTTCTTGTCTCATTATTGTTGATATTAGAAGAACCATCCCTATCGAAACATGCTCACCAACTACGCCCTTGCTTTAGGAGATCTACATCTGACAATTACGGAATACAATGCGAGATGATCAAAGGTCAAAATCTTGTGACGGTTATGCTCAATCACAAGCAAATCACCATCACTCCTGCGAGACTTAAGGTCGTTCTCCTCATTCGACATCATACCAGCGAATACTCTGCGCACCCTCGAAGAGCGGTTCGCAATTCTTGATTGATATTGGGTATGGCGAAGCCTCGGGAATTATCGCTAAGCATTCACGTGGATCTTAAAAACATTCCTCGACCTTGGAGAACCCTTTATATCATCATCACAAAATCATTTACGGTCGTGACGGTGGCTATGAGCATCCCAAGCTCGTGGGCTGCAAATATTTTGGGCTCTGATCAACATGAAACACATCGAAATTGAAGCTCTGATATGGGATGACATGATGACCTTCCTCAAAAAGTTTGGCTCAAAGATTCCTTATATCAGATACACAAAACTGTTGATCCAAAGAACTCTTGGACTCAATTCTGATATCCCCAAGAGAATCAATGACCCCGACAATCTTGACGTGTTGTCCGAACCCACTCTAATAGTCAGATTTAAGGAGTCAACTACCAAGAAACAAGGTCTTGTGTTGCCGGATCTCCTCTCGGATGAACTCAAAGCGACTCTATTCTTATAAAAGATATTTGGTAGGCGTGAAGAGAACAAAGTTGGTTTTCTCGATGAAAAATCTTCGGTACACCTATAAGGAGAACCGGAAGAGGTCTTGAGGAGTCTTTGCAAGCACCGAGTCGAGGAAGTTCCCAAGAGGAATCCTCCACGCAAAAGGAAAGTTCCTTCTAAGGAAGGCTTCCTATTCCCATTCAAAGCTTGAACCACAAAGAAAGCTAGTGGATAAAGCTACGAAGATACACAATCGACGAAGAGGTCTTCTACTACAATCTGGCTGAAGCACCTCCTTGATGAGCAAAACCTCCAGTCAACGGCGGATATAAGCAAAGGAAGACTCGGTGATTGAGCACGAAGAGAAAGCTCGGAAGAAGAGCCACCGGGCGATTACAGGAGGAAGTTCAAATTTGTTAGACTCCAACACGTTGCGAAGGAATTTGCTAAAGATCAAATGGGTGGCCCAGGAGGGTCAAGTGGTGAAGTTCAACCTACACCGAGATCGATGCGGTTAATCGACCCGATAAGGGGCTGGTGCCACCACTTTGGAGCAACAACAAAAGCGCGTGGAAGATTCTATTAAGTATGACATTGAAGAACCGAAACGGAAAAGGCGAGAAAACAATCGTGATGATGCAAAGATTGATGAAGCAGACGATTATGATCGTCTTCTTCTAAACAGTCCCGTCCGTTCAAAGGAAAAACTTCGAACCACCGAAGGACCGGAGTCTCCTCACATCTCATCATCATCGGTTCATCTTCTCATTCCTCACCACCACCATCAAAAGATCAACCAAATCAACATCCAAATCGTTGAAGAAGCCAACTACATCTTGGATCTCATGCTAAGACACGAATCGCTAAAGGCATCAAGCGGTCGAGAAAAGAAGGACATGCTCTACAAGAAAATGAATTTCTTGACGATCGGATCTGATATCTTCATGATGAGAACGACGAGATGAAAGTTGAAAGGGAGTATGTCCAGAAGCTCATGAAAGATGATCTTCAAGGGAAAATGGACGAGATGATCAAAGGATACACTCACAAGTTCCTTCTTGACGTAGTTCCTAAATTGACAAAGGAGATGTACACCAGACAACTTTATCCGAATCTCTTGCATTTGGCTAAGCAAACCATGAAATCAACTCCAATGAATGTAAACATCAATCCAATTGAACCCACAATCTTCTCGGATGATGAATTGGTGAACCGTTGGTAGCTCAAATGTCGAAGCAGCTGCAACATTTGCCTCCACGAAGGTAAATTGTTTGAAGCATTCTTTGAATACCAACTTAGGTCATCATACGGAGAAGAAGGTGAAGGCCTAAGCGTCCAAGGCAGCGAAAACAAAGATAAGGATAAGGATAACGAGCCCAAAAGCCCAAGAAGTCGGTGAATCATCTTCTATGCAACCTCACTCCAACGGACTCCAGCTCAACAAAGGTCTCCTCCTCGCTTTCTCTTGAAAACCTCGAGTTCTTACGAGTTACCACCCAGACTCGAAAACCGGTGATCACTTTGAGTATACGGGTGGTGACAAGAGGAATTCCATGAGCCCCAACAACAACCCGCCTCTCCGACAAAGTTAAGAAACGAGAATCTTCATCTAGGTCTAAGAAAAGAAGAAGAAGGCGCCTAAGGGTGGCGTCGTATCATGGCTAGACGAAGATGACAGAGAGAATCTGATGGTTTTCTACACTTGTTAACTCTACTCCCTACCCACACGAAGGTCAAGATCTGGAAGGCGGTAGTACATTGGAGCATGCTAAGTTCTTGCAAGAGAAATTCCGTTTGAAAAGATGGCGAAATCCGAGTTGAAGCGAATCAAGAATGAAGCATTTCAAGCGCTAAGGACAACTCGGAAAGTGCTATTGAAGTTGAGTATCATCTTTATAATATAGCACGAGCTATGTCTAACAACATGGATTGGCTCAACCCGAAGCAAACATCGACTTCACCAAGCGGGACAATCCTCCATATTACACCGATGGTCTAAACCTCTTCCAACAATTGTGACCCGATCGACCTAGGATTCCATTCGATATTTCTTCAACAAAGACTTGGAATTTCTTCTACGGTGGCGATGGTTCAAGAAATGCGCTACATCTCGACACTTCCATTCCGTGAGACATATACTCTAGCGCATAGCAATCGAGAAAGGGCTAACCACATGTTCTCCAACAATGTGGCGGTATATGACCGTGATGCATTGTATGGGATTGACGTTGGCGGGCCGACGAATCTACTACGAGCTGCCGAGTTCGAAGTCTCAACATGAAGTGTTCGATTACTAAAGCAATCGTGGCTATTAAACATGTTGATCTTTTGTCTAAATGGGACTACACTTTCCTCAAGAATATCGTGGTCAAAAGGCAAGACGAAAGGGATTATGCATTCTCTAAAGCGGACTTTGAGAATTTGTCTATCAACGACATTGAAGATATGTACCTTGCCAAAGTATAGGGTCGCATGAGACAATTCTCGACTGAAGTGCAACGTGAATACATCAAGTCCTTGCTTATCTTCATCAGAAGAATAGTAATCAAAGAACGTGTAGAAGATCTCCAGCTTGCAGTTGAATCATGATGGATCTAAGACACTCTCCTTGTGTCAATGATATTTTGTATGATATTATCAAGCAAGCGGAATTTACTTAAGTAATACTTTAGAAGATGAATTAAATGATGTATGAGAATAAACACAAATAAACACAAAACTCAAGCTCCAATATTATTAATGAAATAATACGAGTGATCTAGACTTATCACTAGGGTTACACCTTGAAGCTTTCGTAGGTAATATTGTAATGTAATATGTACCTAAGACAATAACTTAGGATCTCCTTTTATACAACAAGGAGTCCTTTACAAGATAAGTATAAAGTTAACATAATAGAATATACACACAATCTATTCTATACTTATCTAGGCGCATTTAACCTTATCATAAACGATAGCGGTGGTAATAAAGAACTTGTGGTAGAATCGTTTCCCTTTGCTAGTGTTAAACCAGCGGTGTAAACCACAACTATCCGTGGTAGCGGATTATTCCAACAATCCTCCCTAAACTTATGATTTCTCTGCAAATCAATAAGTTTCTTCAATATGCATTAACTTCAAGGATTTGGGGAATTTAATCAAACACTTCACTTCTTTTCTCTTAGCTTTTGTATAGCTCTTGAACATTGATCTTGAATCCTTTGTAATAATGCTCTGACCTTCTCATTATCTTCATTGACTCTTATGTGTAAGTTTAACATTCTTGTGAGAGCTCCGACTCTAAGTGGATATTCTTTCTCAAAGAACATGAAAAGTCTTCTCCATTAGTGTAGAGACATGATGAACTTCACATGAATCATAATAAAACCATTTTGTACCAAGACATGTGAATAAGGTTTTCCGGTAGTCATCATCGACATTTGGTTCAAAAAGCCTTCTAAGATTTACCCATAACGCATCTCCTTTGTATCTTTGAGATCTTGACCATTAAACCTTTCTTGAACTAATTTCCATAGTGTATTAAGGTCATCTCTGTCAAAAGCTTTAATAAGATCTTCAAATGTTATGAAAGATGAAGTTTCTCCTCCCACCTTGTAATCTTCCATGTTGAAGCAAGATTGCTAGCGGTGTAAACTTCCCAATCAATGATAGGATGTCGAATTTGCGGTGGTTACGGATAAAAATCTCATCTTCAATCACAATCATTTCGATCATTTGATCTTTAGTGAACTTCTCGGTAGGAATCTCCTTCTCGATGAGACTTTGTATGATCTTCATCAACCTTAGTCTTCTTAATAGTTTGAGAATCATGACTTTGGCCTTTCTCTTCAATCTAGGAAATATTCTTTCTTCTTCTTGAACCCATTGGAATAAAAGATTTATCTTGTTTCACGATTCGTAGTAAGCCCTTTCAACTTGATCATCGACATTCCTTTAAATTGATGCCTTTTCCAGATTACCAACATGACAACAATAAGTCTTCATATATGCAAGTATTTGTGCCTTGGTTGGTTGTCTTTGTTTCTTGATTCTTCTTGGTAGGCGATTACATTATCAAGTGATTGATTGTTCTTCATTATGATAAAATCCTTCAAGCGAAATGTTCTTTGTTCCTCGATTAAGGATGCATCGACAACTAGGTCAATTGCCTTTTCTTGATTTACGGATTATTAGCTACCGAAATTGAATATCTTCTTCAAGAGGAACATAGCTAAACTACGGAGCCTTTTCTTTCATAATTGTAGGTTGAACGGTGGAAATTGAATCGGTATCTTCCATTCATCCAATCTTTTAGCTTCAAAAAGCTTGCAACTTCTAGTTCTTGCAATCTTTCTTTTCAACAACTTTCTCGACAATTTGATCTTCCGATATCTTCTCAAAGAAATTCTCTATCAAGATCAATCGACCTTTTCTTTTCTTTGAAGTTTTACCTTGAGTTCTTTGTACATCTTCCATAAGCGCTTTACCTTTGTCTGCATCTTCAATTTATCAAATTCTTCACTGCGGTGGCAATATTTGGCTCTGCGGTGGAAATAAAATCGATGGTAAAATCAGTGCGGTTTGGAAAATGTCTTGATCTTCAAGTTACAAAATGTCTTGATCTTCAAGTTGCTCTCCATGAGTTTCGACTTCTTTTGCTCCTTTACTTGTATCTCCTTCATCTTCAAAATCAATTTCCTCCCTCGATTAGCGAACTGTTTTCCTCCCACAGTGGAGGAATTTCCCAAATCTTGATCACCGAATCACCATTAGAAGGTGAGGATGAAGATGAAATCACCATCTTTGCGATCGCTGTGCTTTTCAATCTCTGCATCTCTTCCTTTAAGGTATGAATCTACATCTTTAATAATTGAACATCCTTGGCATGGTTCTTCTTAATGGAGCCAAGTCTTGTTGTAGAAACTCAACTTTGCTTTGCTAATTTGGTACACAAAACCATCAATTCCATTTGGTTGCCACGCCTCAAGACTTCCAACTGTGTTACCTTTTGGGAGAGGTGAATCATGGGGCAAAGGTCCGTATTCCTCCATAGTAGGACTAGGTGGAAGTCTAGAACCACCAACGCTTGTTCCTAGACCAAAGGTTTAGAAACTTCTTTGTGTTGTCATGAGAGGAGTTCATTGTTTTGACCTTCTCTCATAGGTTCTTGAAGCGGTGGTGTATAATCAATGTTGGGTACATCAATTATAGGTGTAGTTTGTTGGGATGAAATTTTAGCAAGCATTTGGGGTGGGAGAGGTGTAAAATCATATTGCCATCTTTATTCAAATTTTGAAAAACTTTAGGCTTTAGGAAACGGTTGATAAGCAGTAGTGTGAGGTTGCGATTGAAATTCATTAAGCACGACTTGCACAAACCTTGGATACATTAAAATTTGGTTTTACTTTGTACATTGCCTTTCATACTTGTAAAAATATAATTTGACCAATTGAAAATCCTATCAGTAACAAGACAAACCAAAGGATAAGCCATGGTTGAACTAAATTGCTCATAAGATGTTTTCTTAGGACTAAGGCAATGTAACAAAGTATGAATAAAAAATCTCCATTGGGGACAAAAACCACTCTTTTTGAAAGTAGCCTTTTTGTCAGTGGTATCATACCCCATGGATGATAAAGTATCATGAATTTAAGACATAGGTAATGTGATGAGACCATTGAGATCATCCAAGTGAAGTACTCTCCTCAAGGATGCCTCAGTAACATCAATGGTTACCCCATCTATAGTGGCTCTGAGAGCATCCACTGTTTCATGTGCATCTCCAATTTCAAGTGTTATGGACTGACCAGAAGTCCAAAACTGTTTGATTTGAGAGATATAGATTGTGGGTTTGAAAAGCAAAGAATACCTTATGTGAGTGGTATGAAGACAATCCACAATCTGATGAAAAACAGGTCCACTCTTCTCGTTAGACTTTTGTAGGTAGGCCACTAGGTTGTGCTCATCTGCAAAGTTCAAAGATGCCATAAAAACTTTTGATGAAAAATATTATTATGTCAGTAAGAATTGAAAGAATGACTAGAAAATTGAAAAAGAAAGATATATAGGGTTAGGGTTTATAATTATTGCGCAAGTAAAATTATCTTTAGAAAGTATTTATAATTTGGAAAGAAGATAATTTACTTAAAATTTTAACCCTATATATATATGACAATCGGTGGTTACTTTCAGCGGCTAGTAAAAATAAATTATCGACACAATCGGTTATAACGGCTAGAACAACGGTGGTAAAATAACACCGCTGGAAGCTGTGAACTAGCGATGGTAATTTTCACAAAATTTCAAAGAGCGATGGAAATAAAATCATTAGAAAACAATCTGCTCCCATTATAGTTTTAGCAAACTATCGACTATCAACGGATTTGATATATCTTTACCATGAGCCGTTTGCTATGGACTAGCCAACTCTTAATCATAAAGAATATGGTGAGTTGATAACCATATAGTTTTGGTAAACTATCAACCATAAGCGGATTTGTCAAGTCTTTACGATGGCGGTTTGCTCGGACTAGTTGATTCTTATGTGTATTAGACATGGTGAATCAATAACCATTTGATGTGTATCTCGGATATACACCTTTTAACTCCAACTCCTCATCAAAACTTGATATACAAACTCATATAATAATTTCGGTACCAACGACCTCCCTCAACACTAACATAATTATGGATTAAGCATTCCAATACACGTGACCAAATCTTGAAATCTTCCCACATCAAGACCTTTTGTTAACAAATCGGCATAGTCGTCATCGATGAATTTTGACAACTTGAATTAGTCCCTTTTCATAATAGTCTCTAATGAAATGATGTCTAATTTCAATATGTTTGGTCTTTGTATGTTGAACAGGATTCTTAATGATGCATATGGTACTGCTATTGTCAATATGAATGATGGTATTCATAAAATTGTACCCATAGTCCAAAAGTTGATTATGTAGCCATAAAACTTGAGCACAGCAACTTACAGCAGCAATATACTCTGCTTCAGTTGAAGAATTAGCCACCATTGTTTGCTTCTTGCACTGCCATGACACTAACCTATTGCCAAGAAATTGACATCCACCAGTTGTAGATTTTCTATCCAAGCTAGCTCCAGCATAGTCACTATCTGAGTAAGTAACCCGGATCTAAAGGAGAATCTCGGAGTACCACAATCCCGAGTAGGAAATGCTTTAAGATATCGAAAATCTTCTTCACAAGAACAAGTGAGAGAACTTGGGAGTAACTTGAAACCTTGCACAAGCACACACAGCAAACATAATATCTGGTCTAGATGATGTAAGATACATCAAAGAACCAATCATAGACCTATACATGTGCACATCAACAGCTTCACCACTATTTTCCTTAAGAAGTAGATGTGTAGTCTTGTCTGCAGGAGTGCTGGATGACTTTGCATCAGTAAACTTGAACTTCCTTAGTATTTCAGCCACATATTTGTCTTGATTAATGAAAATACCATCTGGCTTCTGTAGTACTTGAAGTCCCAAAAAGAATGTGAGTTCACCCATAGAACTCATCTGAAATTCTTCTTTCATCAGTTTCTCAAAATCTTTGCACATCTCTGGCTTTGTAGATCCAAAAATGATATCATCAACATAAACTTGAACAAGCAGGATATCATTCTTGTCTTTCTTGATGAACAAAGTTTGATCCACTCTGCCTCTATGAAACCCATTTGCAAGAAGATAAGTAGTCAAGGTTTCATACCATTTCCTTGGTGCTTGATGCAAGCCATACAAAGCTTTAACTACCCTGTAGACTTTGTTAGGATATTCAGGGTCTTCAAAGCTACGGAGGTTGTGAAACATAAACCTCCTCATCTATCTCGCCCATATAGAAAAGCACTTTTTACATCCATTTGATAGAATTTGAAGCCCATAAAGGATGCATAGGCTAAGACGACCTAATTGCTTCAATTCGTTGCAACCTGGGGCAAATACTTCTTCATAATCAATACCTCCTCTTGAGTGTATCCTTGAGCCACAAGCCTAGCTTTATTTCGATAACAATTCCCCTTTCATCTTTCGTGTTTCCGAACACCCATTTAGTACCTATTACCTTCTTGCGGAAGGCAAATCACAAAGCACCCATACCTTTTGAAGCTTAAATTGGGCATTTCTTCTTGCATTGCTTCCACCCAACTTTCATCTTCAAGTTCCTTGTAAACATTCTTTGGCTCCATTTGTGACAGAAAACACATAAATAGACATTCATTCTTGCCTTCATGTATTTTAGATTCATATATTTTACTTATGAATCCATGAACATCGAGCGACTTTGTTTATCTTCTAGTCTTCACGGTGAATAGACATCCCCAATTACATTTTCAAAAGGATGTGATTTATGAGCGATGGTGTGGGAGTCCGAGCGCAATCTCACTTGGCATATTAGAAATTTCAACATCATTGGCTTGAGCTTCCATAGTAATCGGGTGGTGATTCCCACATCGGTGTTGCGGTGGAAACACTTTGTCGAGCAGTGGAATCAAATTGTCACTACTTTCAAAATTATCATCATTCAAATTACTATTTCCTTCTTTTCCAAATCACTAGAAGGATGAACAACTCCGTTTTTCGGTAAATCATTATTATCTGCATAGTCCCAAAGAGGTAGACTAAATTCATCTTGATCATCGCATCTTCTTTGTTTGGTTCATCATCAAGAAAACTCTTACGAACACCGCAAAATCAAAGAAGATGTTCACAGAGAAACAGCACATAATTCATAGTATTTGTTAGAGTATCAAGATCAAGCAGTCTTCTTGGACCGCCTTTGACATTGACTTTGTTTTCTAGGAACTCGACATGCATTCTCTTCAATCTTTTGGGTTCTTAAATTGAATACTCACAAGCTTTACTAACCATGGAATACCCACAAAATACCCTTCATCAACCTTTTCATCAAACTTGCCCGATAATCCAAGGTATTGAGAATAGATACATGACACCCAAATGGTCTCATGAAGTCAAGGTAGGTGGTCTTCCCTAAACAATTCATAAGGTGTCTTGTTCTTTGTCATTACAACTAAAACCACTGTTTTGCACATAGCATGCAATGTTAAGCACAAATTAAAAGTAATTGGCAATTTTGAATCGGCCTACATGGTTCTAGCCTCTATCGGTGTCCTGTTCCTCCTCTCGGCAACACCATTTTGTTGAGGTTCTAGCCACACTAAATTCTCTTTTAATACCTTTATCTCTGCAAAACTCATCCATAACTCTATTCTTGAATTCGGTTCCATTGTCACATCTAATGATTTTAACTTTCATATCATATTGGTTTTCTACTTACGTGATAAATATCTTGAGGATGCCATTGTTTCATCCTTAGTTCCAAGAAAGAAAACCCATGTGAACCTACTAAAATCATCACCACCACTAGACAATACTTCTTCAAATTCAAGTCGCTGCACCGATGTAGGACCAAACAAGTCCATATGTAACATTTGAGTGGGTGAGCAATAGAGTTAACCAAATTTGACCACAAGAAGCTACATGTTGTTTGCCTTTAAGACAAGCCACAGGGTTTGATCATTTTCAAATCTTTTACGAGGACCTCTCACCAAACCATCTTTGACAATCTTGTTAATGGTTTTGAAGTTAACATGAGAAGTCTTCTATGCCATAACATGGATTCATCCATGTGGCCTTTGCAAGCAAGCAAGCATAGTCATATTTAGCAACAATGTTGTTCATATCAAAGCTATATAAATTGCCTTTTCTAGGAATTTTAAGAAGAACTTGACTTTCATCAGGCATCTTAAAATCCTTAGAAGTACAAAACACATATCTTTGGTAAAAGAACATTGTTCATTTTGTCACACATTTGTGACACACTAAAAGATTATACTTAAGCTCTTTTATATAATACAGGTTCAAAGTCCAAGTTACGGTTTAATAACTCCTTTACCAACAACGTTACCATTTACTCCACTCCAAAGCGACATCTTGTCCATCATATTGCTCAAAGTCGAAAGATAGGACTTGTTGCCGGTCATGTGCCTTGAACACCCACTATCTCATATATCCTTGATCCGATCTTTTGTCCTTGGATGTTCCTGCATAAAGAGTAAAGAGTTAGTTTCTTTTGGAGACCCACCATGATTGACTTGGATCGCCTCGTGTCAATATAGTTAAATCTATCAAAGGTCATTGATACACCATTGGGATTGGTTGTAGAGGTGTTTCCTTTAGGTTTCCATTCCCAGCGTCTTTGAGGCCTTCCTGACATTTCCCATGTCCCCTTTTCTTGTTCAAAACCCTTGCGGTGGTAACTTTTAAATGAGCGATGGAAACCGGGTTTCTTTTAGGTACCCACTGTTGGTTATTGTCAACCTTTTATCTTGAAAGGTCCTTTTCCTGTTTGTGCAGATTTTACAAAGCTTGTTTTGGTATTTGCACTTTTAACAGTGACTTAGGGTGGCAGTGTGTAACGGTTTTGCGATGGAAAATGTTTTGAGGCCACATCTAAGTTGAGCGCTCTTGGGACCATTTACAATTAGAACTAGGGTGTACATTATGTTGATATCATTAGACTCCACCATTTTATTCCCATAGACTACCTTCTCCCAACATGATAGTCACAATAAGCATGTAAATGATCAAAACTACCACAAATATAGCATGCTTTATTGTTCATCACAAAATCACTACCTAGTTGTTGAGATTTAACATGATTCCAACTCCTCTGGTTACCCTAGGGTTGTAGGCTTGTTCTATACATCTCGGCATACCTTACAGTTGGTCTAGGTTTATTAACGGGTTTCCTAGGTTCCTCTGTAAAAGTATTAGCAACTTTTGGGATAGTAGTCTCTACATTCTTTTAACACTCTCATCTACAACGGATGAGTCACTAGCACTCTCAAAACATCATTATCAAGCTTACTCTCTTCCCACTCTTCTACAACTGTGTCTTTAAAGGACCATATTCTCTTTCAAGATCCTTAAAATCCTCATACTGTATGAGCTAAATATATACCGGAGGTGAATGAACACCCACCCAGTGGTGGAGGCGCAATATTATAACCCATACCGACTTAGCTTTATTATATATTTGAGCATTCCAAATTTTATCAATTGACTCGGGCCGATGATAACATGTGTCTATAGTTAAATTGACATTTTCAATTTTCTTTTGAAGTTTTCAAGCTCCTTTTGGTATGCTTCATTCACGGCGAGCTTGTATGTTCTACCTCTCTCTAAGAATCATATCATCATTATAATTTGACTCATTTGCACGATAGTGCTCTATTTGTTTTTCTAAAGCGCATGGCTCTCCTAAGATTAGCCATGGTATAATTAGCGATGTATAACTCTTGTCTTTCATTAGAATATAAATCATTAAGTCTTTCAACTTCTTTAGCAACCTACATGTTTTAGAGCAACATTCGAGTTTTGTACCTCGAGTCGAGAAAGCCATAAGAGCAACTTCACAGAAACAAGAGCGGCATCGGTGTATTCTTCTTCAGATCATCACCATGAAACTCAATCATAGCTCACACCATCAATAGCCAACATTGCCTTTGGTTCTTCCACAGTTGGTCCCCTTTTGCTTGTACCATGTAGACCTATTGTCCTTGGCCTTTGGTCTTCTACATTCTCTAGCAAAATGTCCAAACTTGTGATAGTTAAAGCACTCCACTTTCTTCTTATCAAAGCCTGCAGATCATCACCATTAATGTGAATAGGCTTGCGATCTTCTTGTAGAATTTCTTAGCCCTCATGCTAAGGGCTATCTGCCATTTTATATCCATCTCCTCCAAGTCATCTTCATCAATTTGCTCTATGTCTTCATGAGTTAAGAAAGAGCCATCAACTTGTGTGGAGATAAAAGCATAAAAGGTAGGATCTCCAATACTTTTCTTCTTTGTTCTGCGGTGGCAATATTTACATTGCTAGTGGAAACTTTAGAACCTACGATTGGCAATATCATCATCACTTTCATCTTGAATCATCATCGCAACAGAATTTGACAACAATGCCAAGCTACTAGAGCTTGTACCAAGTTTCCTGCCTTCTTCAACCTTTGTTCAATAAGTTTGAAGTGGTTGTAAAGATCATTGAGCTTCATTGTTTCTATGTCCGTTTTGTTTTCCCAGACAGTAACATTGGTTTGAAACTCGAAGGCAAACTTCTTAGAAACTTCAAATTGAGGTCTTCCTTTTCTACCTCAATGCCAAACACGATTAGATGTGTAAAATCTTACGAAGTTTGGTGAAAATGCTATCAAGTAAGTCATTGCTTGAAGCGGAGAAGTTTTCATAACTTTGCTTTAACAATGTCTTTTGAGTCTTCTTTGTAGCATCATTACCACCAAAAAGCGAGCTAATCTCTTCAAGCAGTTCTTTAGCGGTCTTGAACTTCTTTGAATGCAATAACTGGTCTCTAGGAAGAGTCATCGACAATGGACTTCTAGCTTTAAGATCATTCTTCTTTTGAGCTTTTTGAATTTGATTCGAGCACGAAACTTTCACAACATCTCGTGTCACCAACTTTTAGTAGTGGTCAGATTTGAAGGAATCACCAAGTTGAATGATCTCCCATAGAGCATAGTCTGTATGAGGAAGTATTGCTCAATCGGTATCCTCCATCTCAAACTCAATAAGCTTAAGCTTAGGGAGTATGGGTGTAGAAGAAGAGTTTGATTGATTGTTTTCCATCTCCATTGAATTGAGTGAGTGAGTCAAGCTAATTCCTTGGATCTTCTAAAACAAAATATCAGAACCTTCGCTCTGATACCACTTGATGGATCTAAGACACTCTCCTTGTGTCAATGATATTTTGTATGATATTATCAAGCAAGCGGAATTTACTTAAGTAATACTTTAGAAGACGAATTATATGATGTATGAGAATAAACACAAATAAACACAAATAAACACAAAACTCAAGCTCCAATATTATTAATGAAATAATACGAGTGATCTAGACTTATCACTAGGGTTACACCTTGAATCTTTCGTAGGTAATATTGTAATGTAATACGTACCTAAGACAATAACCTAGGATCTCCTTTTATACAACAAGGAGTCCTTTACAAGATAAGTATAAAGTTAACATAATAGAATATACACACAATCTATTCTATACTTATCTAGACGCGTTTAACCTTATCATAAGCGATAATGGTGGTAATAAAGAACTTGCGGTGGGAATACGTTTCCCGCGCTGGTGTTAAACCAAGCGATGTAAACCACAACTATCCGTGGTAACGGATTATTCCCAACAAATCATATCGGACCGTGTCAATTTCACTCCACCACGCTAGATCTTCCGAAATCAACCGACTATCATGTCACCTCATCAAGAAACCATTCGGCGTCGTTTATCGCGGTGAACTTCAACGAAATTGCTTGATGGCGTGTAGAGATCTTCAAAAATTTGGGGATCACACATTGAAGAAGGTTAGGGATGGCTTGGCTTATCGGTTGAAGGCGATACATGAAGGCATTGGGACTCCAAGCGATGGAATTCTCAAGACGTAAGGGATGTGAAGAGGATCATCACTATGATTGATGAAAGGTTGTATCGAAGGATCGATTCGAGAACATTAGAGAGCTTTGTAGGTGGTGGTCGAGATTGCTCTCGGCGGCTATCAACGCCTGTTCGCATTCTGGCAAGCTTGATGGACTTCACGGTACCCTTGATCCGCTTCTATTTCATAATATTTTGGATGTGTGATTTAATTATGACTATGGCTTGTGCACACATTTTAGTGTACAACCCGTTCTTGTCAAGAAAGGACCACGTAGTGCGCTTGATGCCACAATCCTTATAAAGGAGGCGGAAGCTTCTTATTTTTGAGTAAAACCTATCAAACCTTTCATTTTTCAAGGTTTTGCTCAAAAGAACAAGTACTTCCGTATGATTTTCAAAACCTCAACCGTTTATATCACTTGTTGAGGGGAGTATTTGAATTAAAACTTTGTTCACAAATTGTTCACAATGGTCATCTTCCATGACACTCGAAATGGTCATATTTATTCTCAAATTTTCAAAAATAACATTTTATATGCCATTTTGAGGGAGAAAATTATGTGATAAGAAATATGTTGTGTAAATTCAAATGAATCTTTGTGCTATAGACTTAACCAGCGAATTGTGATACTTAACATTAGTAAATCGAAAATACTTGTCCGGACGGTAATAATTTCAAGCTAGTTCGCTAGTGATGTAAGCGTGTCTCATGAAGGACTTGTCCGAATAGAATGTACCATTCGAGAAACTCTTGGTAGACATGAACTCGGCGGGTTTGAAAACCTTCGAGGTTTGTCTACACCTTCAAGGTAGTTATTAGAGCTAGTTGTCACCTAAAAGGCGACAATGTAACTCTTTAACTATACAATGTAACCGTGTCTCGTGGGGATTGTCTATCTTGAGTTGATCAATTCAAAAGTGCGCTCTTTCCTCCCTGTGCTGATTTCCGTAAAACTCTTAAGCACGTATGGAGGGAGTATTTCTACAAAAGATCAAACTCTTACAAAGTGGTACAAAATGTTTTACAATCATAACCGTTGTGAGATTTTCTTGAAAATTGGTTTTATGGCAACATAGGTTAGTCATGGAGTTATAAGGTGACTAAGGTTAGGAATAACTGTCCCATGATCCGCCCGAGCCGGAGGGATCTACCCAAGGACATCACAAATAGTTAGAATCTAGAAGTCCTTAGGTATGATTGTAAAAGGAGAAAATGAGAATCGGAGAAAGAAGGGTTGAAGAATAAAAAGAAATGCAAAGAAAGGGTGAAAAGAAATAGCCCTCAGTTATTCAACTTAGGGCGGACAAGGGTTCAATTCATATGCTCTTGGTTGTCACTTGATGGCGCCGGTATTGAAGATTAAAAGTCGTCATGGACCCGATGGCGCATGCACTAAACCTTCTTAGCCACTCAAGTTTCTCTCAGCGAAGCTTGTTTCATTCTCACGGGGAACCCTACATAATCTATCGGCTTTCTCTTAGAGATTGCCGATATTGAAGAAGGAGACCTCTCCCTAGTCTCCGCTCGGAAAACCAAAACGCACTATTGAGTCTAGAGCCACGAGATTCATCTAAAGATCTCTTAGGTACACTTGACATTTCATCACTGGTGTTCAACAATAAGAACATTAGTGGTGCGTTATCGAGTCCTTCACGGATCTTAGCAATGCATCGAGAACATTTATGAGAGTTTCTGTTGTGATCCTCGGTGATTGAATGGAAACTCTGACGGGGTCAACATCAAGCGACCACGGCAGTGAGTCACTTGATAACTCCGTGGATTACGCTTAGTGTGTCTCAAGCGGTCTGATCGTGAGGTGATGCTTGATGTACCTCGACGACTCATCTAAACTTAGGTGTGCTTGATGACATCCAGCGTTATCTCACTTGTGGGACTCCGGTTCGAGAGCGGCCTTTGTGAGAATTAGAGTTGTGTTTTCACACTATCACATTAACACTCTCGAAGTTCAAACTTGTAAGTCTTGGAATCCGCTTATTACTAACCGTTTTCATGTTTACTTCTTATGGAAGCTACGGGCGAGCGATCGTCTTGATTCTTCACATGCTCATGCCAACATCATCACTAATGAAGTTCTATCTCAAAGCAACACAAAGTCGAATGATTCTTCGTCAAGCCAAAGAATCTACAAAGTTAAAGACTTAAAGAACTTCATCGATGTTGAAATCCAACATCAAAGGCGTGTGAGCATGTTGAAGAATGACGTGGAACCTTTGGAGCGTGAAAGCGGACACGATCACGAGACTTGATGCGAGACAACAACAACATACTATCACTACCATCGCAAAGAACAATGATCAAAGAACAAAGTCAAAGATGACGTCAAAGCAAAGCTGTTTAAAGAAAACAATTTCTCTACACTAGGAGATTGTTCAAATCAAGGCAATTCTTCTCACAAGAAAGAAGAATGTCAGAAGACGTCAAAGCTACTATTACATCAGTACCTTCACCGTTTACATTCATTCATCACCAACACTTAGGGGGAGATTGTTAGAATCACTCCTAAACCTATATCAAGTGTTAGTGATTCACCAATATTCACCAAGATACAACTAGCTTTACTAGGCTACTTAGTCATTTTTAGGAGTTATCAAAGTATATTATTTTTCGACGAAAAACTATAACTTCTTGTTAAATTACTAAACGACTATCGTGGGATGTTGATACAACATATATCTGAAAAGTATTTTATAACTTGACAATATGACATAAGCGTGTATTTCGACGATAAACTCTATTTTCAAAAATGCACAAGTGGTATAGATTACATGTTGACTTGCATGTACGATATAAATTCGTAACTTATAATATATCATATCATTCATATAGGTTGCAGTTAGAGTATTCGATTCATTTCAGTGTATCCACTCTTGTCATCATAATCATTGCATCAGGTGATTTCATAGCCCCACTTTGTATTACTTAATTGTTTTACAAACTCTTGGGGGAGATACATGCTATATTTTAATCGAACACCAATGCTTTGAACTGTACGTTATATCCAAATGCTTTATTGTCACTAAGTATTCTATTGCCATGTTTGAAGTCCCTACATCATGCACCATTAGTCACTTGCGAGTGAGCACGAATATTGTGAATATGCCTATTGGAATTAACACACCCGTTCTTATCGACCCAGTTAGGGGAAATCGAACGCACTATATTCGAATCAATAAGGTAAATTGGCAAGTTTACCTACTAGGGCTGCGATGAAACGATTTTACCAATTTATATTGGTACGAGGTTTACGCTTTGGTTGTCATGAACTTAGTGAAATAAATGTTGTTTTGTTTTCAACGATGAGTGTGAAATAATGTAACTCAGACTACGAATATTGTGTTCAAACGACTTAATTAAACTCTATGAACTCACTCAACCTTTGTGTTGACACTTTTAGCATGTTTTATCTCATGTATTAGCATATCATCATGGCTTGCATGGAGTCGCTGAGCTGACGCGTCTCACATATATTTTATGCACTTAACTATCGTTTGATTGTAACAAACTCATTTTTGTACTTTGGAAATTTTTTCGGACCTATACTTTGTAAACTCTGAATATTTTAAATAATCAAACGATGTATTTTTAAAACGACACTTTAGGTCGTTCAATATAACTAATCGTGTGATGCTATGGCGGTCATGCCCAGTATTCCATTCACGCAAAAGCAGTATTTTGGGGTTGTGTGACAATCCAAAATCACTTGCGATGTTGTTCCGCTTTACACATCGAATCGAATGTCAAAAGATTTGTTTTGGTTTTGCCATCCGTCCGGACACTCTTGACCCGACGATCGTGAAGGTCTTTTATCCTAT
Source organism: Chrysanthemum lavandulifolium (assembly GCA_022545495.1). Classification (NCBI taxonomy): domain Eukaryota; kingdom Viridiplantae; phylum Streptophyta; class Magnoliopsida; order Asterales; family Asteraceae; genus Chrysanthemum; species Chrysanthemum lavandulifolium. Next base: position 78,735,862 of record CM040246.1, read on the forward strand.
TTTGAAAGTGGTTTACGGTATGTGTCATCTTTTCTTTGAACTCGTTAAGGTGGACAATCCTTAAAATTTCCACCCTCGTGAAACTATCAAATTGAAACGTAAAAGTCATGCAGTTGTAGGTGGTTTTATCTATTAGACTGGGAGTGAAAAGTTAACTAATGAGGACGGTGTTATTTACAAGATTTATATGTTGATTTATTTTGATTTGGTAACCAGCTAATTTAAAGTTATAGACCTACCGCATATTTTAAAAAATGAACTCCCAGTTACATTCAATGTTTTCGATCTTGGAACCTCTCTAGTGATTTCTGGGACGATCATTGGTGAAGATATTCCATTGTTTTGCGGATGGTTGTTGGACGTGAATGGTTCTTCCATAACATCATTTAGAAGCCTATTCGCCATCCCTACCCTATATTCGGTTCGTTTGCTTGGGTTTACAAAGGATCAAGCTCCAATAGTGGAGCGTCTGGCGGCAATCATTTGGGTCGGTCGGTATTTGTGTACAACAAAGAACTTGAATTATTTGTCTGCAATGGAATGTTAGGAGATGCGGATCTTTCTACATCGCCCATACAAAGAATCTCTTCTTTTGTTAAATCGGTCAGACCATCTTTGTTTATAGTATGTTTTATTTTTAACTTACCATTCTATTAATGTTTTATTTTAACTTACACCATTATATTCATGTTCAACGGGTTTGTTCGGCAGAAGTTAGGGATCATGCTTAATGGAAATGAAGCTTTGTGGTTTTAGTACGATGTCTGTATGGGAAGGAAGCATTGAGTGGTTAGCGTTTTCTGCGTACTTGGTGAATTTTATAAATCAAGTGGTTATATATTATGTAACCATTAAACTTATAATTATGTAGTAATCGTAATATGTAGTAGGTTGTGTGTAACGTTGTATGTCAACGTATTTACTATTTCCTATGTTCTGTAATCCCATTATATATGTTTGTTTAATCTGGGGAACTAGCAGCTGTTTCAAAAAAACAATTTGGCAACTAACTGTTGTACGTAAGGCAACTTCTTTTCCCTATTGACTACTTTTATAAACCAAGGAGTCCTTCTAGTTGTTACAATTCGTATTCTACAATCAACTAATAACTACCAACTAGTGACTATGCACACTTGAAAATAACAGATTTACCATTCAACACTAGTACAATTTAACTAGCAATTGTAAGTTTAATACTAGCAGCACTAAACCACTATGTGCCTATTCAGGCCCAGAATAGTACGAGCAACACCTACACAAGGGCACCAGAATGGTATCAACAACACCTACACACGGGCAGCACAAACACGGCCGTACACAATAGCATTAACGACTGTGGCATCATTTCGTTGATGTCTTCTATCACAAGAAGTGGTTAAAATAGCTAGCAGTAGTAACCAAATTACTAGCAGTTGTATGTATACAACCAATTCAGTTTTACTAACGGTAGTAAAAATAACTATAGCGGTAGTAAAAATAACTAGACAGTTTTACTAGCGGTAGTAAAAATAACTATAGCGGTAGTAAAAATAACTAGCAGCTGTAAGTATACAACCAATTCAGTTTTACTAGCGGTAGTAAAAATAACTATAGCGGTAGTAAAAATAACTAGCAGTTGTAAGTATATAACCAATTCATTTTATAATTTGAGATATTTAATTTAAGTAATCGTGCATAAAAGCAGTGTAGCATTTTTTTACGCTTAGAAATATCGCATATAACTCAAAATAATCAACTAAAATGAATGTAACTCTACACATCTGATAACACGATGCCGTTATGTGCGTACGTCAAAGTGAAGACGTCGACGTTTTTAGAATAAGTGATGCTCACAGCACATTGATTGTGTAATAGGTCCGCCATATTACCATGGCTTACTAAAATATACCATTTCGTAATATTTTACAGACCAAATTTGAAAGCTTATATCTTGGGTGTGCGAATCGATGAACCAACCCAACAACTACATTTAATGATCATAATAACACACCCTCGTTCTGACCATCAATTGCAAATAAAAAACCCTCATCCAAAGCCTCCTGTCGAGAATTCAAAAAACCAACAAAATTTCCTTGAAAACCATGTCGTTTCGAGCTTATGTTATCACCAATATGAGAGATTATATTAGCAACATGCCAGATACAATGATCGGTAACATTTTGAATCGGTTGCCAATAAAATAAGCGGTGAGCACCTCTATTTTATCTACAAACTGGAGGTTTAAGTGGACCTTGCTCACCGAAGTCATAATTGATGAGGATTTCTTTTATTATTTAACATATAAGTTTTATGGGAGGCATGTTACTAGACTTTTAAATCAGCTTACGGGTCCCATAAAAAAGTTTGTCTTCTCTGTAGATCCCAAACCGTTGTCTGGAATGGAAGACTTGAATTGTGAAGAGATTCGTGATTGGCTTATGTTTTTGTACTGCAAGGAATTGAGGACGACAATTAGAAGCGGTATGGACAACCGTTACATTTCCAACCCAACTTTACTGTAGCGTATTGAATTGAAACATCTTGAAATTCATTGTTGTGATTTTCCTAGTTTGGTGTTTTTACTACTTTTCCAAATTCTTGAGCTTAAAATTGTGTTTAGTCAAATTTCTAACCGTACAGTTTGGGATTTACTTGCTGGTTGTCCCTTACTTGAGTCTCTTAGATTGGATGTTGACAGTACAAACAGGATGAAACTATGGAATCTTGCAAGTCTTAGGAATTTGAAGAACTTATATTTGTCATTCGGTATTTCGAATGCTGTCACGACAATCATATCATCCAATATCTATCACCTGACAAGACTTCCATCTCTTGAGACCCTTACATTGGATTTTGACTATTGCACGGTAAGACCTTTTTGAGATTTACACTTCTAATTTTACAATGTTAAATATATGTGTAACTCTAACGACATTTAATCTTTGAAACTAACCAAAAAGTCGACATGTTGTAGTTGGTGCGTGATGGTAATTCCAGGATGAATGTCCCTTTGCCGTTTGTATCCCTCGTTAATCTGAATCTAAAAGGAGTTGATTTTGGCGAGACTGTTATCGTGTCACTCATCGTCCAAATGATTCGCAGATCTCAAACTTGAAAATCTTTGAAACGAGTAAGTGTAATACTTTATTTCATACGTATCAAATAAACATCCGTGAACTGGCATGTTTTGTATCTCAATACTATTTGATTTTCCGTGCACACACGCTTAGTGTTTTACCTTTGGAACAACATTCATTAGATTTAGACACAACCACATTCGACCATGGGCGATTGATTGTGATTTTTCAATCATTTCGTAGATCATAGAATGAATTACACATAATAAAGTTTATACTTGCTTGTTCCACGTCGCTAAAGAAAATGTATATCAGGGCCAACGATTTGATGGACAAAATTTATGATAATATCAAGAAGAATTGGGAGTTCGCTAGGAAGCTGTTGAAACTCCCTTGATCTTCCGTCACAGCCATTGTAAAATTGTTCTAGTGGTTGTAGTTTAATGTATGGGTTGAATACCCTGTGTCAATTAAATTTGTGTATGAAAGTTTTGTGTGTCTGTATATCAAGGGGTTATATAATATGTAACCATTAAACTTATAAATATGTAGTAATCGTAATATGTAGTAGGTTGTCGTCTGTATGAGCGTTGTATGTCAACGTATTTAGTATTTCATCATTGCCATTATCCATTTTATTTCATCGGCCAACTAGCGCTTGTTTCAAATATCAATTTGGCAACTAAGCGTTGTAACGTAGGGCAACTTCTATCACTAGCGCTTGTTAGAATAACTAGCAACGTATAATACTAGCAATTGTAAGTATACAACCTATTCAAATTACTAGCGATAGTCGAATAACTAGCGATAGTAAAATTAACTAGCAGTTGTAAGTATACAACCAATTTATTTTATAATTACAGATATTTAATTTAAGTAATCAAGCATAAAAGCATTGTACCATTTTTTTTACATTTAGAAATGTCGCATAAACCTCAAAATAATCAACTCAAATGAATGTAACTCTACACATCTAATGAAGCGTTATGTGCTTACGTTAATGTGAAGATGTTGATGTTTTTACAATAAGTTATGGTCTATAAAATAGTTTCGTACATTGAGTCGGCGAAACGATCTAGAATAGAAGGTGACTAAGCGAACACAAGCTATTAAACACTATGGAATCTAGTGCTTATCCTTAAGAAGAATAATAAGTAACGAACAATTATTACGACTAAACACTGGATATATTATTAATACGAATACTACGAATAGTATTAGCGATTACAACCTTGAAGTATATCGAATCTAAATATGACGAAAAGTTATATCAAACTCTAGCCTAGGATCTCCTTTTATAGGCTAAGGACTCCTTTACAATACACAGTATGTACTCTACAGGATAATTATACTTACCATACTTATCTGATACAAAACATCCTACCTAAGAAATTCTAGAATGTTACATATTAAACCAACATAATCATACTAGCAGTGAAAAACTACATTAGCAGTGGTACGTGACTTCACGGTGTTGGTATTTTGCCTTTCTCTTGTGAGGGCGGAATCCTTTTTGTTTGCCATAATTTTCTTGAAGGATTTCCCGTGGCTTGCTTCCTTGTGGGGCGGCCGTATTTTTCCATGGGATTCTGATAACGCTACACGCGTCGTTCGGGGTCAAAGGAACTTCCTTTTCGTCGAGCAAGTTTTTCAACACCCTAGGCAGTGAACCTAATCGTTGTAGTGTAGTATTAAGGTAAGCCACGGGAACTGATATCGTTCTCTAGGGGAATAGGAATGCTAGTGAGAAGTTACTACGCTAAGGTTGGGGTTGAGGAAGATTATTTTTCATCTTTTTATATTTTTTAAGGAAAGGAAAGGTACGAATCTCGGGGTTTGAATTTGGGGGGTTGGTATTTCTACCGATTACTCTACTTATCTAGTTATTTAATCTAAGGTGTATGTAGTCTATGTCTAATTAATGTGTGCTCGTATGATAGTTTAAAGATGTGTTTACTTAGGTTTTACTACTCCTTAATTATCTCCTATTGGTGGTTGAATTGTCACGTCCTTATTCCTAGTTGCGTTGTGTGTCTAAGGTTGTAGGGTATGCGTTTCTCCCTAACTCTTTGAACTTACCAAAGGGTCTCGTCTACAAAACCCACTAGGGATAATAAACTCTTACTCTAAGGCACTCTTTGGATGGTTTAGCTTACAACTACTCAAGGAGTCATATTCTAAGGTTCACAAAGATTTAATCAAGCATTAAGTACACAACGAATGACCTATCGCATAACTAGATCATTAATCAACTAAGATAAGAGACAACCAATCAATATTCAATAATTAAGTTTCATATTCCTAGCAAACACACAAGTAAATTAGCCGGATATGGAAAACATGCAAGCATACACACAAATAATCAAAGACATAATTGTATTAATGAAGTAAAACACTTATCTTGGTGTAAGATAGGGTATGGAACCCTAAACTCTTGTACAAGACGACCTTGGTTCGGTTTAGGTTTTACTCCAAAAGATTACACACTAAATCTTGAAAAATTCGGATTCTATATATAATATTACATCTATGACGGCGTCACCTTATGTTTTGTGGCGCCGTGTGTCGTCGTCATTATGGTTTCGTCTTGGCCACGTTAGACTTGCGGACGGCGTCACTTATGCTTGTGGCCGTCCTCTTGACTTTCGATCTTTCTCGGATTACATCTAGGTAAATGCGAGTTCTGACGACCTCTCTTTTATAACTTGCGTCGTCACTTGAAAATGGGAGTTTTGGCTTCGTCACGTCACAAAGATCCTCGACGGCGTCGCAATTAACACTGACGCCGTCACCTTATGTTTTCGGACTTTGATTGTCTCGATTCGACTTTGGCCATTTTCTTCGTATAATCGCGCCTTTTCGTCCAAATAAGTGCCATTCCATTTTTGCCTTCAAGAGACCTAAAAAGTGAAAAGGAGCGATATTAAGCAATAACGGATACAAAAGTGATCAAATAAGGGCTTAAACGACCCTCAAAAGGTACCTTTAAAACCTTATCAAATATCCCTACACTTGGTCTTTTAGCCAATTAATTTATAAGTTAGGGGTCATGAAGTATTCGTTCAAAATGGTCCACAACACATATAAGCCCATAAAGTCATAACAAGCACGGAAATCACATACTAGCACCTCACATGGGGTGTTTGGATACTCGCATCTCTCGGTGTATATGAAATATAACAAATTGGAAATGGAAGATAAACACTCATTAACCGGTCCTAGTACATAGATTACCATAGGCTTGAAAATAGATCAAACCTCCATCGCTTTGGCATAAGCACCTAGGAAAGACTATCAAAGAGGTCTTTAAAGGGTTGTAATGTTAGGCTTACGGCAGGGAAACAAAGGGTTTGGTGGGATAGGCTATATAGTGGTGGTAGGTTAAAAATCTCTTATGTTACAAGCATACGAAGAATGGCGTTGCTAAGCCAAGACTCGGCACTCTAAACTCTAGCTAACTGAAATAAACAAACATAAATTTAAAGGATAGATGTAGGATGGTAGCCCGTATGTTTTTCTTTTTCTTTTTTTTTCACTCTATTTTTTTTCTTTTTTCTTTTTCTATTTTTTTTTTCGATTTTATTTTCCATACGCTTTTACTCTACCATCCTCTACAGTAACATCAAAATAATAGGGATTTATAGGCACATCCCTACACTTGAGTTTTTATTACTCTAACACTAATTTGACCCGAATTGAAAAGATCAAAACACTTGGGGTACATTATTACGTAAACAAAGGGAATTTGAATTAACGTTCCCTTCCCGTCATTTCATAAACTTTAACTTTTCCCATGAATCCCAATCGTCCCAAAGCGTATACAAAGGATATGACTCGACTTAGCAACTCATGCAAGCAACTAGATAATTGAACTAAGGGTTTAGGGTGATAACAATAATGCACTAAAAGTGAGTGCATACTGAGGGTAGAGCTAAGGAGATTTGGGTGTATATTTGGGGGTGGGGTGTAAACAATGCTCTTCATTGATATTCGGAAAAACCGAAACATCACGAGAACCGCGAAAAGGATAGGATCCGAGGGGTTAACTAGGGGTATCGTGTACTTAAGATGAGTACAACGCAAAGGGTGTGGGGAATTACTCAACCGATGTGGAAGAAGTAATTATATTACGGGTATCGAACAAGGGTTATCCTAATGCCTCTTATCATTTAGTTATTCCTAACTACACAAGTGTAGTCTTACTTGCGATCTCGGGATGCATCACAAAACAAGTTCTAGAATCTAATATACTCTTGGTTCACACTCTAAGCATTGAAGATGAATGCTTTTAATTCCTACTAATCTAAGGGCAATCCTCGCATTTTGGGTGGAATTTAGGTGGTAAAGGGTTTTGTGCTAGTCATATAACTTCCTATCCGTGAGGCGCTTTTGTTAAGACTAATGGCCCACTCCTATATGTCATAGAAAATTTCAAATTTGGTGCCAAAATTACCCTAACCGACATTTTCTCATGGTTTATTACACAAATACAATTGACAAAGCAAATAATCAAGGATAAGCATAGTTTCAAAGTTCCGTTTTATTTTCCTCCCTACACTTAAACCGAACATTGTCCCCAATGTTCCCGAAAGTATCAAAGTTATGATAATTGGAAGGTAATTAAAAACAAAAGAAACTAGTACTCCTTGATTAGCTCGGTAGGATCCGTGTGTGAAGTGGTGGTTAAATCCTTTCCAAGAAGAATTTATGCGTGAAAAGCTCCTTCCAATCTTATGTAACTTCTTCTTGATAAATTAAACTGCACACTTGAAGAAAACAAACGAAACCTTCGTAAAATCGGTAATAATATATATAAGACTCGATTTAAACTAGGATATAATGCTTGTGGAATGGATGTTTACAAAATTTACGGAAAATTAAGACACGGAAAATTCCAATTTTTTAAGTAGCTCGAAAAAGAGAAAAAAAATGTAATCTGTTGTTTTACTCCTTCTGGCGCCGTCAGTTGCGATCTGACAAAAAGCGGTCTCGATTTTACGGAAAAAATTCGGAAAATTTACATCTTTAGAATCGGAAAATTTCGCAAAACATCCATTATGACTCGATACAAGCATTTGACTCGAACAAACACACAAATATATCTTTTAGTGAATTGTTATTCTCATGTTTACGTTTCCTTGAAACGTGTGTAATCCTCCTACACTTATCCCTTATGTAAAATACCTTTATATGCAATTAAGATGAGGTTAAAAACAAAATAAAGCACTTTCACAAAATTAAACATGAGAATAAAAATCAATAAAAGATATATGACACTAACAAGCAAACAATTAAGCATGGGTTGCCTCCCACTGGCGCTTTTCTTTATTTAAGAGTCTTGTAGCTAGACTCGTAGTCGTGCTCCTACGTTGCCCTAATCTTAGAGGCCCATTCGATTTCCTTAACTCTTCTCTCATCATGAATATATTCAGGGCCTAGTTCAAGACAAGCAGTGTAGTAAACTTTGTTCTTCCAGTCTACTTCGAATGCCGGAATGTTATCTACATCTAAATTATCCATGCCTTCAAACTTCTTATTCTTGTAGGGCATTATATATTTAACACTCTCGGCTTCATTTGAGAACTTCGACTATTCCCTTCTCTCGATCATAAACCATCTTAGACTCCTCTATAAATGGTTTCCCAAGTATCACATCTCCTAAAAACCCATCAATGATGCCCTTAACATTTTCCAAAATCATGATATCACACCTATATGTGAAGTTACCTATGAAGACATGCAATCCCTAACCCTCCCACATAGTTACTTGCTTTCCTAGGGCGAAAGGGGTCCTCATAGGTTCTAGCTTTTGCTCATGATCCAATTGTAATAGAGCCTAGACATTATATTCATGGGTGCCTTATAGTCAATGTAGGTGTGATCCTATATAAGTATCCAATCATACATGGTATTTTGATGTTTTAGGGTTTCCACTTTCTTATGCGAGGCTCGAAGGTAGTCTTGGGAAGTTAACTACGTTATAGTGATAAGCGGTTTCCTTCCTTTGGGTATGAATCAAAATCGCCTAAGTTCTTCCTCCTCCTTACTACCCTCCATAATTTCTAACACCTTATAATCTCCTCCTCTAGATCATCATCCGAATCACTTGTGGTCGAATCACTATCTAAAGGGTGATCAGTTCCTAAGGGCTTCCTCGGCGTATTTTCAATTATCCTATTTAATTTCCTAAGCTCTCCAATTCGCTAATAATACGGGCTCGAAGTTGATTGGCAGAGGCTGGGTCAAGCAGTGGGTATTTGTTTGGTGGTTGGTTGATGAGTGGTGGTTGGTTATCACCTTCCATGACGAAAAGTGATGGGGTTACGAGCAAAAGGCACAAAGAAGGGGGATAGACTAAGAGAAAGCTAAGAATGAGAAAAAAAAGTTTACTTGATAGGAATCAAGTACAGAAACCTAAACGAGGTGGACAACTAACTAGCTATTCTATTCCCCGGCAGCGGCGCCAAAAACTTGATAACGCTACACGCGTCGTTCGGGTCAAAGGAACTTCCTTTTAAATCGAGTAAGTTTTTCAACACCCCAAGCGAGGAACCTAATCGTTGTAGTGTAGTATTAGGGTAAGCCACGGGAATTGATATCATTCTCTAGGGAATAGGAATGCTAGTGAGAATTTACTACGCTAAGGTTGGGGTTGAGGAAGATTATTTTTATCTTTTTATATTTTTTAAGGAAAGGAAAGGTACGAATCTCGGGGTTTGAATTTGGGGTTGGTATTTCTACCGATTACTCTACTTATCTAATTATCTAATCTAAGGTGTATGTAGTCTATGTCTAATTAATGTGTGCTCGTATGATAGTTTAAAGATGTGTTTACTTAGGTTTTACTACTCCTTAATTATCTCCTCTTGGTGGTTGAATTGTCACGTCCTTATTCCTAGTTGCGTTGTGTGTCTAAGGTTGTAGGGTATCGTTTCTCCCAACTCTTTGAACTTACCAAAGGGTCTCGCCTACAAAACCCACTAGGGATAATAAACTCTTACTCTAAGGCACTCTTTGGATGGTTTAGCTTACAACTACTCAAGGAGTCATATTCTAAGGTTCACAAAGATTTAATCAAGCATTAAGTACACAACGAATGACCTATCGCATTACTAGATCATTAATCAACTAAGATAAGAGACAACCAATGAATATTCAATAATTAAGTTTCATATTCCTAAGCAAACACACAAGTAAATTAGCGGACATGGAAAACATGCAAGCATACACACAAATAATCAAAGACATAATTGTATTAATGAAGTAAAACACTTATCTTGGTGTAAGATAGGGTTTGGAACCCTAAAATCTTGTACAAGACACCTTGGTTTGGTTTAGGTTTTACTCCAAAGACTACACACTAAATCTTGAAAAATTCGGATTCTATATATAAGATTACATCTGCGACGCATCACCTTATGTTTTGTGGCCGCCGTGTCGCCGTCATTAGGGTTTCGCCTTGGCCACGTTATACTTGCGACGGCGTCACCTTATGCTTGTGACGTCCTCTTGACTTCGGATGTCGGATTACATCTAGGCCGTGCGAGTTGCGACGGCCTACTCTTTATAACTTGACGTCGTCACTTGAAAATGGGAGTTTTGGCTTCGTCCCATCACAAAGATCCTCCGACGGCATCGCAATTAACACCGGCCGTCACCTTATGTTTTCAATGACTTTGAGTGTCTCGATTCGACTTTGGCCATTTTCTTCGATAATCGCACCTTTTCGTCCAAATAAGTGCCATTCCAGCATTTTGACTTCAAGAGACTTAAAAAGTGAAAAGGAACGATATTAAGCAATAACGGATACAAAAGTGATCAAATAAGGGCTTAAACGACCCCTCAAAAAGGTACCTTTTAAAGCCTTATCAGATTCCCTATGAAGTTCGATAGGCCTTTCAAGGGGTTTCCCGTGTAAATCCGCCCCTCTGCGCGGTACTGGAAGAGCTTTTAGTGGGGTAGCTTTTCCATCCGCGCAACTTTTATTTTAGAGCAATGGTAGAACCACATAAAAAATTCACGAAAAACAAATCCACACGGCGACGTGATAGGTTTGAATTGGGTGAGGAGAGAGAACCGCCACAAAATACACCAATCATCCACTACACGTCGGCATGGGATTTTTTGTGAATTCTTTATGTGGTTTGCTCTTTTTTATCCCGCGCCGCAAGCTTGTCATTTTACCTTTAACCCGCCTATGCAACCCGATCCGCGAGATTGGTGACGTACACTTTCTTCGGGCCGGGCTGCAATCAACAAAGGACCGAGACCATAATTTTCACCGTGTTGTTTGCCTCTCTTTGCACATTCTATCACTCCTTCGACCCAATACCCATGATATACTTCCTTCTTCGCTCGAATAGCGAGGTTAAGAAGGCACTGAACTTTGAACATCTCAAATGGCTAATGAGAGTCTAATCGGTTTAAACTCCCACCTTTGGTACGCCATATGGTCTGGGCAGGCTTCCACATACCTCAAAGGACACGGGTTTTGTTGAATGAATGTTGTGAATGGTCGCGGAGATGGGTCAATTTCGTTGTCTTAGAAACGACTAATTGTTATTTGTAATCATTTAAGAACATGTTTCAATTGTCGCAGCATCTGCTTTGCGCTTATGTTTTTGTTTTGGGGGGTAAAGGTTTAGGCTATGTATGGGCTTTTTGGAAACAACCGTGCGTGGGCAACGCGTTGTTGTTGACAGACGGATGTATTCTTTTGTACTGTGTACCATCGTGTTCTTTTTCTTAATAACATCTTCAATTTCTCTTTGGTGTTTCTAAAATTTGTCTGTTGCCTGATGTACAGGTCGAACTATTTTTGTTGGTGGAGGAATGGTTGTTTTTGTTATTTTTAATGTGCTTTCCCTTTATTTACCTCACATATTTATAGCGAGGATTTTACTGTTCTTACACGATGTATCATTAATTTTCATTTATCGCTTTTGTGGGTAGGCACGTGCCTAGGCTCTTACCACAGGCATCTATTTTTCTGCCGGATTTGTCATAAAATTTCTAGGAAGGAACGTGAATATTTACTTGCATATTTTCTTTCCTTTTTGGTATTTGGATAAGCCTTATCCGTTATTACCAACAGTTTAAATTTATTGGTTTATTATCCTTTTTGCACTTGAAAGTTTGCTATGTCTATATACTTTTTTGGTAAAATGTAGCTTCCACATCTGTTGTTGGTTTTGGAAATATTGCTTATGCACGTTTGACAAACCAAGTAAATCATTCATATCGGCGCTTTAAATTTCACTTTTAAAATTTGAACCGCAACTAGTCAACCTTTAATTCGCAAAAACCATATTGTACTTTAGGGACTTTTTTTAATATAAATGATTTGGAAAACAGAAACAAAGTTGATATTTGCGTCGACACTAGCGGTGGTTTCAGCGACACTAGCAGTGGTTGCGTAAACTGTAGCAGTGGTTGCGTTTTCACTTATGCACATAATTGAGAATTTGTGCAACCCCTGTAGAATAAAAATTAATTTGTACTTTCAAAACAACTGTTTTAACTCTTGTAGCAGTTGTTAGTATTTTTGGGCGTATTTATCCCCAATTGTGCTATTCTATTCAGCAAACGCAACCGTTATCGTCATCTACTATCTAGACACGAAAATTCTGACAATCAAGTTTATGTTATTGGGCAATTTCGTTTGAACCTCAGGCCACCGTCCAATTTGCAATCTGGGCAACTAAATGCCATAATTGGGCAATACTTGTTGTACGATTGGGCAACCACAATTCTTAACCATATGATTATAAATGATAGACTTAACAACATAAACCTAACAACACTAAGTTGGCCATAGAAGCACTATCGCATGGTTCGCAGCATAAACTCATAATTTTTTAAAGGCAACAAACATTCATAACAGGTGCAACCATGCATCTAAGGCATGTGTTGTGTTGTGTTGTGATATGATTAGTTGTAATCTTATTGTTATTGGCTAAAAGAAATGTGTGAATGATTTTGTTGCAACAATCTTTCATTTCCTTGTGCACTACCCCCTTTTTTCTATGATCTCGAACCCTCTTTCAGTTTTCGTGATACAAACACGCTTTGTTAGCTTCCTTCTTTTGAAAGGTGTTGCACTACCGCACCGCATGCCAGCGTCCTCTTCCTGCCATACCATATTTTTGAAATAAAATTGTGACAAATCCTGTAGCTTGTGCACAATGTAGACGTCCATGGATCCATTCTTATCCGCAAGGTCATACATTCGTTGAACGTCATTGTCTGTGTGCAACAATGTTAAACCATCTTCGAGTGCCTTATTTGGTGCAGCATAAAATAAAGCCTATTTTTCCCTCTAATATAATTCAAAACATGATCAAGCACCTAAATGCACCCCGTGGAGCTAAAACACCGGACATTAGCAAGGCGACCTACATAGCGGAGTGGTGAAATTCAAATTTCCGTTGTGGTGAACTTTAAATATGACTTCTTTGGTTTCCGCCATGTCTTATAAAACATAAACCCTAATAACAATTAGAATCAACCACTAGACTTTAAGGAGTATAGTGACCATACCTATAAAACATAAACCCTAATAACAATTTCAATAACTTTTAATTAAATAAATATTTAATAATAGAATATAAAATATAAAATCACATGCTTATTTATATTCATGTACTCTATAAATATATGAACGAATAAGGTAACAAAGTACATACGGGGGAGTACAACAAACCTTGATTTGTTTCTAAAAAGAAGTAAAGGACAACGATTTTTTTATTTGGATTCTTCGATTAAAGTCACCTAGGGTAAGTATCCGCATGGCAACTTGATAAAAGACTTTTTACTATTCTAATAAGCTATTCAAATGACTTGTTCCATTGTGGCAATAACTTTCAAGAAGACTTTTTACAAAAACACTTGTAAAAATTCAAGCGTTTGAAGATATTGTCAAAAAGCTTTTGTATTTATTAAACTTTCATTTTACACCCAACATTAAATATGCAAAAGTTATTGCAAAAACTTTTTGCAGTGGAGTAGTTGGTTTTGCAAAAGCTTTTTACCTCAACCATTTAATTGTATTCAATGCATCAAGTCTTTTATGACTTGATGCATTGCTCATGCTCGAGGAATGTATGGATGTTGATTGTTGAAGATTATTAAATTGATTTAAAAATACAAAAACCATTTTCCAAAAAGCAACTGACATCCTTACCTTTAAACAGGTGAAAACAAAATAGCCAAATGCTAGAGTTCATAAAAAAGGCAAAAAAAGTAAAATGCAGAAGCCACTGATACTCTAACTCTTAGTGACCACAAAAAACCCATTTACAAACACCAATTCTTACAGTTACTTTGGATTATTCACACTATACACCAATTCAAATTGTCAATAAATAATACAGTTGTCTACACAAAAACTAAAAACACCATTTCATTTGTGAAATTTACCTTTCACTTGTACTGTGATATTTTAGTCAATTAACATTTAGATCAATTAGATTATCAATTATCACAATCATTTACGAAATGCCGTGTTCTTTGTGTCAAGATGGTACATGCACTCCGAATTGTACTAATTTGCACGATTCTTTATTTAAAGACATGATAGACCGTTTCAAGAGAATGGTAATTGCTTGTGAGCCGGGAAAGACTTTCCCAATAGAAGGAAATTGTTAGGAATTGGAAATTCCATGTTAAAGTGTCGGTCACCCCAATTATGGTCTAGCATAAGTTATCTCGTAGACGTGTCGTTATTTACGTCATTTAGTAGTTTATTAGTTAGTTTGTAGCGTAGAATAGATTAGTGTAACACCGTGGAGGAAGGACGGGTCTTTACCCACTATATACCTGATCCACAGGCCGATAGGAGGTCGTTAAGTCTGTAACTATAAATTCCCCTTCCATCCTTGGAAGGGGTGGTGCTTCTCAATCTAACATTTCATTTGTTTCAAAGCAAGTCTCTAACTAGAACACCCATCTCTTTACTTTCTCTCTCTAAATGGCTAAAATGTATTTCCATCTTCCAAGACCACCCGAATCATCAACACAATAATATTTACGATCCTACAAATGGTACCAGAGCCAAGGTTGTTGTGTTGTTTTGATTTGTCGTGGTTTTTGAATCATGTTAAAATCTTTTTTTGTTCACTTTTATGGTCGTAACTATTTTGTCCTACATCTTCTAAAAACAGTTTTGTATAAGTTTGTGTATCCATTTGGTCATAAAGTCGTGGTATATCTGGTGATATATGTCTTGTGTCATTTTCTTGTCCATGTCAGATTATTTATTTGGTTTTGTGACTGTTTGGTACCAAATGTGTAAACATATGGTCTTAAATGGTATAATATGGTGGTCAAACGGTCCTTATTCTTTGGTCAAACTGGCATTCAAGAACGATCATAGCAGTTTTCGGGTAAACATGAAGATGGTCCGAAAAGTGGCGGAAAAATTAAAATGGTCAAGATTTCTTGTTAGCGAGTTGTGTTCTAATAATATGTAGCGACTTGACTCACTCAAGAAAACCAAGAGCGACTTGTGTTTAAGTAGCAACTTGTAAAGGCTTTGTTTTGACAATGGTTTTGTAAAGAATATATTAGCGACTTATGTCAACAAAATTGATGTAGCGACTTGATACAAAACTCGCTAGCGATTTGACTAAAGCATTCAATAGCGACTCGGTTTGACTTTTGAGTCAAACCGGTAGCGACTTTGTGAATATGCAAATGAGTTGGTTTTCTAAATGGTAGCGAGTTGGTTTTATAAAAGGTAGCGAGTTGCTACAAGGTCTAGCGACTTGCCTTTCAAAGAAGAGATGATGAAAGAATGACCACAACCACATAATACTTATGCCAATACCAATGACCTTATCACAACCTCAGTATATCTACATCATCAGCCATCGAAATAAAAAATGAAAAGGAAAAACAAATCCGACTCAAAAATTAATCAATCTCAGCCTTTATATTTCGTGGTACTCAAATGTATCATCAAGACAACCAAGTGTCTTTATCACGAAATATTTTTACTTCACATATCATTTTTTGATAAATCTTCGAACATCAAAACGAGTTATAACATGTGTGTGTTATACTCTCTTATTTGATTTGTTCACGGCACTAAGTGTTCATCATTAAGCCAATCTTCTAATAATATACTAATTTCAAAGAAATGTAAATAACAAGAGTGTTATTTCAATTTTTTTATTCGTGATAATGGAAATAAAAATTAAAACTCATATGTCATATCTTAGAAAACCTACCGCATCGCTCCAATGTTCTAGTAGTCGTGATACAAGACCATGAAGCCATCCTCATGGCCTATTCATAGTCTCAAAGCCATCCCTGTAGCGAGACTTGTGTATCTTTAACGTCAAGGGTGTCTACGCAAGGTTGATTGACGTTTGATATTAAGAAGTTTGAGTGATTCTTGGGATGTGATTCAAATTTTTTTTGTTTGTTTGTTCGGATATATGAAAGAAAAATGGGGGATGAGATTACTGGTAAGAGATTATGGGTTTGAAAGCTGGGTTTGTGATGTGAGAGATGTAAGATGAAATGGGGGCGGACTGAATATGTGCTAGGGTTTGTGTGTGTTACGGTTTATTAGGGTCTTTGTGTGTATTAGTAACTCTTTTATACACCCGGTTATTAGGGCATCAAGTTGGAACGGGTATTATGATTTTCATGGGCCTGGTATGGATTGAAAATAGACCAAAACTCTAAGTTGGGATCAGGTGATATACTTGGGCCATTGAAATTACTTAATATTCTTGGGCCAATGTAATATTGTTGGTGTATAATGATTTTCAAGCGTGTGACGATCACAGTATTATATCACGATAACAAGTTGACTCTCACAACTTAATATGTATGAAATCACGTGATATAATTTCTTAAACATTGGACCAATCTCAAGTATAAAGATTTTAATTGGAATGGATTGTGTCGTCATGTGCGAAATTGAATGGGATTGGGTGAGTATGTAGACCGGGTTTTATGATTTGTTTTTGGATCTTGCTTGTTTATGACACGGATATGGCTCGGGTCTCATGTGGTATTTTATGGATCGGGTCTCAAGTGGTATTTTATTCATGGACTGATTATAATTATTTGGTGATGTGACCTTCAATTTGGGATGATTGATTTGTCTTATGCATCAAATGCTTTTGGGCTGCGATTTGTAGGTCAGTGATGAGATTTGATGATCATGTTAATTGACGATGATATTTGTGATTATGAGATATGATGATAATATTTGATGATGATGAGATTCTATGGGTTATGAGGTTTGGTACTATGGTGTATACAACTTCACGGAGACTATTATGTCATGGCTTAAAGTGTTTGTTGAAAATATTGACTACGGGGTTGTTTGAACGGTATTTCTTATTTGGATTTGAAGTAAGGTTTTCCGGGCTCGTTTACTTATTTCGTCTTCTTTCTTTCTACCCTTCCGCGAAGATGACTTGTTTGGGCGATTATTGAGGGTGATAAAGACTTGGCTATTTAGTTACGGTTGTGATTCCTTTCTCGCTTAACCCACAACGTAACTATCACTTTGGTGTCTCACGCAGTTGAGGATATGTCAAGAGGTTTTGTACATTGGGTACACCGTTTCTTTTTCACGAGGATTAGTATAAGTTTAAGTAACAAATCTGGGGAATTTTACTTCATGATCTAGTTTGGCATATCGGGTTTACTTCACCATGTTGTCACTGCAATAGCCGACAGAATATGTGGAAGATGTGCTTTCCAAAGTGTTTAATGGTTGATGATAGGGTTGATGATGGAGAATGAACCGCTAATGAACCGCTGCATGTTCCCCTAAAACATAAATTTACCGAAACCAATGTTGTCATAACACATTCAAGCTGACATTGCTTACGGTTTTGTCTTGATTTTGTAAAATCCCGCGAAAGAATCTATTTCTCGGTTTAAATCATAAACTTGTAAAATCCCGTGACAATGGAAACATCCGGATAATAGTAAAGTGCATTTCCGGATTTATCTTACGGTTTATTCTTGGTTTTGTAAAATCCCGCGAAAGAAACTATTTCTCGGTTTAAACCATAGAGTTGTAAAATCCCATGATGATGGAACCATCCTGGAGAAAGGAAAGTATATGTCGGGATCCTTTCTGATGTTGGTGCTACGGTTTCTACTTCGAAGAAGGAATAAAAAGGGTGTACTTCATGAATTGGATGTGTGTTTGGATATTCGTCATGGCAGTTTGGTTATTACATGGTTTTACGGGGTTATGTTCTTTTAACCATGGTCGGGATGAAAACCATTATCAGAGTTCACTTAAAACTTTTAAGGAGGCTAGATTTGAGCTTATAACAAGATGTGACAACGGGGTAAATTCACTATTATTTATTTGAGGCTGAAGTGAAATATCACGGGCAAGTGTACTTAGTATCTGAAGGTATCAGGGATGGTTGGATGAAGATTCTTCAAGATCCTTGTTCGAGCTTATTATCAAAAATGAAGACTTGAAAATCTAGTTATTGTTGGGTGTCTTTACCTTTTCTTTTACCACTTGGGGAATTGGGCTCTTACCACCACAAAATAACTATCACTTTAAGGAGTTACGTTGTAGTGCTCGATGTCACATTCAATTGTGGATTTTCAAGAGGTGATGTACGTCTATTACTTGATGGTTGGTTGGATGAAGAGTATAGAGTAATTAGAGATTCAATGGAGGATGAAGTTACGACACCGCTCTTTGTTACATATGTGCAAGTTTAAGTCACGAGTTCGGGTTTGTTTTACTTCAGGGTCAAATTTATCATATTGGGTTTTCTCCATCAGCTGTCACAACAAAGAGCCTACTGAATGATAATGGGGTGATTACAAGTTTTGCCAAGAGAGATTGAAAAGAGAGAGATAATGACGTATGAATACAACAGCTCATGCCTCATACTCTAAAGAAAAGAAATGTATGCGCTTGGTGTGCATTATCTTCAAGAAGAGAAATCTTCTTATTATGACCATTCTCATCAACATGCTTCATGCTTTTCCATGCGCTTTCAATTATCAAGTGAACCGGCTACCATTGATTGTTTTCTTATTCCACTTGCTCAACTATAATGACGATGGCGACATCATGTGCTAATTTTTCGGGAGAAGTGTGAATTGAATACATTTGAATGATTTCACTTATTTAGTCAAGAATGGCAACTTCGTCGCAATTCTTGAGGGGAGAAGAAGTGTGATAATTCGCATGGTTGATCGATATCGAGAATAAATGGTCAAACGGCTCCAAACTCATGTAAGAACCGAGCTTCTTCTTATCGGGTCATCGTTACATGGAGTTATCTTCTAAGAGCCGTTGGTTGACATCTTCACATGGGCTAATAAGTTTAATGACAAAGTGCTTCCGATTGTTGGGTTGATTTCCTTGAAAAACATCTTTCCGTTCTTGTTTGATTGGGAGGTATTTGATTTAAGGGGATTTGCTACATATATGTTAACGGAATGCATTTGGTGAGATGAAGATGTTAACTTTCTATTCCCCAACCGGAAAATCTTGAAGAAGGACGAGTCTACATCATTCTACATTTTCGATGCATGTTGGAAGACTAAAGACGAGTTGCATTTGATTATCTAAAGACTTCTTCTTAATCGGGCATTTATCAAACAGTTGTCGGTTTAGGGAGAGCACTAATTGGGAAGAGTGAAAAGCCGATTTAATCCCCAATTAGACTTGCTCATACTCTTTAGCAAGTTGATTCTCACAAAGATTAACAATGTTCTTCTCAAAAGATTTCTAGTACATGGGCTTATAATATGTTGCCGATTCAAGTGTCAAAACCAAAAGGGGAAAGAGACTCACATCTAAACACAAAGCGAGTAAACTTGATGAACTTAATTCTTCTAAGTGATTGAAGATATCCCGGAAGACAAATGTCATGACCGCATAGAATCTCAAGGTTTTACTCATCAAGGCTTTTAGTGTTATTATTCCAACTACGTGGGGAAGTGATATAAGAGAATGTTTCGTGATAAAGAGGTACACAGTGTGTGATGATTTCGATGTTATCGCAATCATCGTGAGGAGAGAGAGAATTGTGTACATTGGGGCGCCAATTGTTTCACTTGAGGGCTTAATCGGTGATTCGTAGATATAATCACTTATTCGGAGTGGACATCCGCATAGATTGTCATCCGCAGATATAATCGTGGTTCGCCTGCTTCTTCGATGTTATCGGTTATTCTCTCTCTCGGGCATTCGGTACTTCGGGTTCTTGAGCTTCATACACTTTCTTCGTGGGGAGAGAAAAGTATACATTAGGGTTATTCTTTGGCTATTGGACTTAATCTGCTACTTTGATGGCATAAGTTTCTTTGTCTTGGTATGTGTATTCGGGTTCGTGAGCTCTAGTCTAAGAGACCGATCGCATCAATTCATCTACTTGGGAAAGTGGTCTCTTGACAACTCGTTGGGGATGCATAGCTCGACTTCATGGTAATGAAATATGAGAAGAAATTTAAAGAGTGGGATGATACGTTGCGCGTCTTGTTGATGATATAACCCCGAACGAAGAATCACGGTGATTATTCTTAAAAGGAGCGCATGATCGATGATAATGGTGTGCTTTGTATGCCGGCTAATGGAAGCTTGAAAGAAAGCTTTGAATCTGCTTCAACTAAAGGATTCTCGGTTTGGGGAAGCGCAAAGTCTCTATTTCTTAAAGGCTCATGTTCTATTCGATGCCTCGAAGCTTTGGTGGTGGATGTTTAAGAGATGACGATTTCTATCTTCTTCAACGGGGCTTTTCGATATCCTTATCTCGGTACTCGTATCATCATCCTCTTAAACTATATCATCTATTCTATCTCTGTAAATATATATCAAAAACCAAATACAAAAATATAAAACCATCAAAACAAAATAGAAAATTATAAAACCAACAAAAATCCATAAAAATCATAAAATTTAAAAATACCAAAAATATGTTTTCTCAAGACATGTCTTCGGTATCGATAACATCTGCGGTCTTAGAAATGTCATTCAATAATGGCACGGGACCATAGATGAAGTTCGAGCAGAGGTGTAAATATTCTTTTCCCAAAACATGTCTCAAAATATGGCTTACGCTTATTTCGATCAGAAACCCGCTTCAAAAATGGTTTGCTATTATTTCGATAGCAACCCGCTCTTCAAGGAAGGAAAGTCTTGCGCTAAACCAATTTTTCAAATATTTGAGCACTTATCCTAAAACAAAATGAGGAAAGTATGTCAAGGATCATTGTTTTACTCAAATATTTTTCCGTCTAAAATTCTTCGAGAAAAATATTTGTTTTAACTTAATGGTGGTAAATGAGTTGCTTGAAAAATCAATCAGATTCAGTGTTGTTATAAAATTTGCAAGCTCAATCAATGACTTCAGCTTTTAAACTTTTCAAAGAAAGAGTCATTGATTGAGGGGAGAATGTTTTCAAATTTACATCATCTAACGTGCTTTCTTAATCATCCTACGTGCTTATCTCGAAAATATAATTGCCTATGTTGAAGGACTAGGTTTCTAGGATGTGATTGTTAGGAATAGATGATTATAGATTGATGAACACATTATTCCCATACCTTTTATGATCTGTTTGATATGTTGAATTGACTTTTATTAGTCGATTGTTTGTTTGGGTGATGTCGACCACCATATATCTCAGATGTGTGTTCACTAACGATGCGGTATATTGGTATATAAGAATGTTCCCGATCCGGATCCCACAAATGAAGATGATTGGATGCCAAAAGGAAAGGGTAACTATATCTTGGGTTGACAAATGAAGAAACGGAGCTTAATTTGACTTCTATGGAGAGTTGGCATGATAAAATGCAACGTAAGAGGTCTCACTGCATCAACAGATGGTTTTCTTCATCATCAAATGAAGAAACGGAGCTTAATTTGACCTCGGTTGGCATAAAAATGCAACGTAAAGTCTCACCGCATCGCCAGACGATTTTCTTCCAACCTCAAAGAACAACAACAAAAGCGACTTAACCACCTAACATATCTTTGTGCGGATAAATAGTGAATAATACCATTTTCAAAATATTTGTTAAAATTGTTTTGAAAATGGGAAAATATTGTTTTGAAAATAAATTGGACTTAATCTTGGAAATCACCGGACTTCATTTTAGTAAAACTTAAGTCACTCAATCAACGACTACGGTTATCGATTGAGGGGGAGAGTGATTTATAATAATATATTTTCAAACGATATTTTCATCAATCAAGTCCGTTTGTACAACATAAGTGGTGATCTAAAGATTTAATGTTATGTCATGGTATGATTTTTCTTTAGAATCAAGATCTTTCAAAATGAAATTTTTTCTGTTCTTGTTTGATTGTGAAATTGTTTTATTTTACTTAAAGGTCTCTTAAAACAATCATACCTGACACTAACAATCTTTAATGTCTAAATATGTTCCTTATCTATCATTTTTCAAAATTAAATCTTGCCACGTCTTTCCCCAAAATTTTCTAAATGATTTAAATCTTTTGGGATCACAAATCTCAAATGGTTTGAAATTTTTGATCGGGGGAGAGATCGTGATTTAAATCACAAATCTATTTATGGAATGGATTTTAGTCCTTTAAAGGCACTCCTGCCTCCATGTGCCAAACGATTTCAAATATACAATGCACATGTTGAGGAGGAGCATTTAACCAAAAACCATAAGAGTATTTAAACCAGGCGCATTTTCTCCCATGTTTTCTAAACCTTATTAAATCACTTGGGGATCCAAAATCTCAAAGGGTTTGATATTTTGATCGGGGAGAATTTGTGATTTAATATGAAATTTGATAAAGGTGATCATTTGATTCAATGTCTTGGCTCTCTAAATATGTGCTAAACTCTTTCATATATTGATGCACATATTGAGGGGAGCGAATGGTTTCTTAATGGCTTGTGTGATCGTAAATGTGCTTCAAAGAACTCTTTCCTCTATGTGATAAAATGATTTCAAATATCCTATGCACATATTGAGGGGAGAATTTACCAAAGAAAATCAAATGACTTTTTCTATGAAAATTGTGATCAAAGAAAATATTTCAAAGCCCTCTTGCCTCCATGTGCTAAACAATTTCTAAATCATATGCACATGTTGAGAGGGAGGTTTTCTAAATGATCAAAACTATTAAGGTATGTAAGATATTAGTTTTCACATACACATCAAACCATAACACAAAGTGGCGTATGAATGAAGTTCTAGAGAGAAAGTTAGAGGTTTAGGGAACTTAGTTAGAGAAAGTGAAAGATATTATTATGAGCTCCAACTCTCTACCTTGGGAGGTAGAGTATTTATAGTCTTACATAAATCGCCACCGGTCATGGATCGGGCATAAAGTGGGTAAAGACCGTCCGTCCTCCACGGTGTTACTTAACTAAATACTACTTAACTTAAAGAACTACGACTACGAGCTTTCTAACGATTACATATACTTGAGGTGACCGACTCTTTAATACCGAATTTCTAATTCCTAACAATCTCCCACAAGGGAGGTCACCTCAATCATGTACCAAAATTACATTGAATACAAATAGATATTACATTAACAATTGATCTTGCATTCTTGATGTAGTCTTTTGCTCCTAAGCTCGTAGTCATTAATTCTTCGCATTGCATGTTTGGTTACTTCAAGTGGAGGTCTTTTACTGATCCACGTGATAATAAATTTGTGCCAACATTTGAGATCATCAGCTATCAAAAATCTCTGAGACATCCTTTGTGGTGTTGGTATTATGTGTTGTTGTGACATTAGGACCGACATGCTCACATTCTGGATCATGATATCTACTTATCAGAGTAGCGAAGCTTCGTTGATTCAAGATATTGGCAGCGTAGCGTAAGCATGGAGTGAAAATATCGAGTCATTGATGCACCAATCATGATTTCTTTTGAGTTGAATGTGTTAAGTGAGCATGCGGCTATGGATTGACCGCTTCATTCGATCACCGCAAACGTCGGCGCACCGCATACAACAGCTAGTAATAAATCGCACGAAAGTGTCTTTGATCACTTCGTTGAATTGAGGTACACGGTGATGAGTGTCTAAATACTCATCATTTTGTACCATTTAAACTGCAAAAACATCCGAAAACACTCAAATGCATCAAAATGATAAAAATATCACAAATAAGTGTTTTATGTGTTTTAAATGCAAAATATCAAAATCTGTGAAAACATATCAAGTTTGCATAATTGGCGCTTTAGTCCCCAAGTTTCAAAAGTTGTCAAAAAGCAGTCCTCGCTAAATCAAAATAAAGAAAAATATCATTTCAAGTCCCTAGGGATTCATGAGTTGTCAAAATTAGTCTTTGAGATTTAAATTTGCAAAATTACAACTTAGGTCCCTAAACTTTGAAAATTGTCAAAAATAGTCCTTGGAAATTTGAAAAGGTCAAATCTAGTCCTTGTACTATTAAAGATTGGCAGTTTTGGTCCTTGTGATAACTTTTGAGAATTGCGTGTTTGGTCCTCAAGATTGGTCAATTACACAAATAGTCCTTATGATATAAACAAACCAAAAGGACCCTTTATGCATCTTGACCCCTGCCTAAACCAATTGAGCCCCTTGTCAAAACAATGTGACCCCCCTATTTTTGGACCTCTGGTCAACCACAGTCAAACCTTTTCCTTTCCCTCCCACCTGTCCACTGCTTATCTCCTTCCACGTGCCCTGCAACTCAACACCTCTCCCATCACCTTATCCCTCCCCCTCATCATCATGTCTACCAACTTTATACACCACAATTAATGCCACCCCCCTAGTTGCAGATTCAGAAGCCCACGGTCAAAACCAGCTTTTCCCGCCAAAATGATCAAACGGCCAAAATGATTTCTAGACATCCAATGGCTTAGATTTTTAGTGGGAATCAATCAGAGGACACGTGGAAAGCAGTTTGCATATAAAAAGAGGAAGAAGAAGGAGAGAAGAAGTAGTACTTAGTTTTTAATATTTATGTATGTCGTTTTTCATGTTTAAGTTTTAATTAAGCTCTAAAGTTGTAATATCTTGTCTTTAAGAACTAAACCTAAGTTGTTTTGTCATTGTAAGCTATTTTCAAGCATCAATTCGAGTTATATTAAAGTTTCATGATTTTGAGTTTACAGCTGAAAATTCGCTTCCATGTACTTAAATTCGTGCTTCAAATAGCTTAGTTGTAAATCCAAATAAGCTTATTTGAGTCATCCATAGCTTTTAGTGAGCTTATCATTCGGTTTCAAGCAACATTGGTTGTTGGTCAACAAAAGTCAACCGAGAAGGCAAGATGGGCATGGAAATGGTATTTGGTAATTGCAGAGCTTGGAATGGGTTGAAATGGATTAGAGTAGTAGTATTGGGTTTGGTTTAAGTCGCAAAATAAGCTAGGACACTTGAGTGTATTCTCATTTTCATTTTTATTCGCTTTGCGCTTGTGTTTGTGTTTGAACCTCGTGACCATTAAACCTCTTAAGCCTGCTTATTTAGTAGTAATTAGGTCACTAGATTTAGTTTAATTGGTAAAATGAGATAACTCAAGAGTTTGCTTAAGTCATTAGCCAAAACAGCTTCTAAAATAGTGTTTGGATCAATAGATTTGTATGAGCTTGAGCTCTTATTTGTGCTTGATATCTGCTCACTTAGTATCCATTAAGTCCATTTGATTCATATCTGTCTTAACTTTGGACCTTAGAATCTTAAAAGTCAAAATTACCATTTAACCGTCCTAATCTCATAATCTGTTAGAGATTTGTGAAATCAAAATCTTATTTTGTGTTTAAGATACATAGAGATGGTTTGTACTAGTTTTATTTCACCTTGAAACAACTTAATCAGTCCACAAATTGGGATCAAAGTTCAATAAAGTCAAACCTCTCATTTCTGTCAAAAGTCAAATTTGCAAAAACCAGTTTTGAACCAACCTAAGTTGATTTTTAATTAAGTCATTTCTGGGTCAAATCAAGTGAGACTTTTGGTTTTTAAAACTTCAACTGGTCAAGTTACTTAAAATGATTTTTATTGATTTTTGGTAATTTTTTAAAAGCTCCAACAGAGCTTGTCAAACAGGGCTTATTTGCCCTGTTCACAACTCGATGAATCTTGAGTTTTCAAGATTGTGCAGTGGTTTGTCAAAAGCTCCTCGAGCTTCTCTTGGTCCGATCTTTGGTTTAAAGGTTCCTAGCCAGTGTCTAGTTTAGATTCCAACTTTTGATTTGAGTCTCACTATTGAGTGGTTTATTTTCAAGCCACAAAGTGGCACCCAAAACCCTGTTGTTCTTAGCTCAAAACATCAAACTGCTTAAGCTTGTAATTCTGAGGTTAAAGCTAGTTGAAATTTGTTGTTTTAGAGTACTTTTAGCTTATTAGAGCTTCGTGATGCTTTGGTACTTATTTGGTACCTTGTGCTTATTCCAAGTGCTTATTACATAAGCACTTGCATTGCGCTTTCATTTTCCTACACACAAGCCAATTGCTTTTATATTTTTCCTAGAATTAGAATATTATTTTAGAGTTTTCCTGAATTTTCATATTTTCTAGCACTGCTTATTATTTTTCTTCATTTAAAACAGCTTTTAGGTAATTTTAATTAGCTTTTAATACAATTAAATCGAAAAAGTTCAAAAAAATAAGTTTTCAATTTTCCTAGGTTAAGATAAATATAAAAAGTCAAAAAATATTTTTCCAGATTTTCATAGTTTAATTTGTAATTTTTAGCAATTTAATTAGTTTTAAATAGTTTTAATTCATAGAAAATAGAAAATAATCGAAAAATATAAAATTAGTTTTGAAAATTCTTTTTAGTTATTTTAGATTTTTCCAAGTCATAATTTCATTTTTCTAGCTTTATTTCATATTTTCTTGTATTTTAGGCTATTATTAAATAAGTAAAATAGTTTTTAATTAATAATAATTAGATAAATAGTTATAAAATAATTTTCTTTTTCTTAAAATTTTCTCTTATCATTAGGTTTGTAAAATATCATTTTCATATTTTTAGGATTAATATTGCTTCAGTTTCACATTTTCTTTTGTACGTCACGTAGTTTTTAATTTAAGTTTTATAAAAGAAAAATCAAAACATCGCTTAAAAATAGTGATAGCGTTTATTTAATATAGTTTATCTTTTAATTTTCTTTAATTTGCATTTAAGCCCCTGTAATTTACAAAACTTTTTCTTTAGGTATAAATATCTCAAAATCCTTACCGATCACTATCCTTAGCGATTATTCGACATCCGATCGTGTTAAACACCATTCATCCTCCATGGGACTTAACGACCTGTGAATCCACTATATTCCTCTCGATCTAAATTGCATTTGCTTCGAAATGCTTTAAGTTTGTTACGGTTGGCCATTCACAAGTGGTCACCAGTGACTAAACTGACCGTCGGGAGCCAATCAAATTTGGCCACGCCGGAGGTCAGAAGCGTGTCCTAAGCATTTTCGCATCTGCATTTGCACATATACCCTCGCTTGTAAATGCTTTTTGTAAAGTTATAACAAAATCAAAAGTTCATTAACACTTTTCCTAAAGTGTTAAAAACACCAAACAAAATATAAAACAACAAAACAATCGTAACGCTTTTCTAGCTTGTGTTTCCTTTAAGGTGATTCTTAAAGAGATACGATTTGGATAAACGAGACGATACCAAAAATATTGTCCAAAAGTTTTAAACCCTTTGCACAAATCTATACCTACGCCTTTTCAAGTGGTACTTAATAAATACATAAAAATCAACCACCGCAAATCAAGGCAAGACACCTACTAACCGAGGCGTGACCATAATAAGTTCCCGAACAATGATTTAAAACTTTCCTTTGTGTCCTTGTGATTTGGTGTACCTTTTTCAAAGAAGCCATTTCATTTGTGATTATTGGTTAAGTTCACTTGTCGCTTTGCCTCGCATTTGTTTTGAAAATTGATTTTTATACTTAGTGCATGCGCACTGCTCTTCCAGCTCTACAAGTCCACTTTCGAACTTGCAAATATTCCTCAGAGACGAGGACGCTCGCCCTTCACCGTGATCGAGGAACGCCTACCACCACCACCCCCCGCCATAATGGCGTAAGACAAGCCGATGAATGAGCTTCTCCAAGCACCCATCGAGGGTTACGAAGATGCTATTGTTGTCCCAACCATCGCGGGCCGATACTTTTGAGCTCAAACCGGGTTGCTTAATCTTGTAACCCAAAGCCAATTTTATGGTTTTGAGCGGATGATCCTCATGCACATATTCGATGGTTTAACAAGATTGCATCTACCATCAAATACAAGAATGTCCCACATGAAGCAATTAAGCTTCTTCCGTTCCCATTTTCTGTAGGACAAGCCCGAATTGGCTTGAGAAACAACCCCTGCTCCATTGAGACATGGGAAGATCTAGTCACAAAGTTTGTTAACGATTCTATCCTCCATCCCGAACTACAAGTCTTAAGAATGAGATAATGAAATTTCTCAAAGATTTGATGAATCATTCGGGAGGCATGGGATCACATAAAGAATTGCTCCGCAAGTGTCCGCATCATGGTTTTACCGAATTAATGCAAATGGATACTTTCTACAATGGTCCGAACCAGACTAATCAAGACTCTTTAAATGCCTCCGCGGAGGTAATTTCTTGAGCAAGACCACAAAGAAGCCTTGCAAATCATTGAAAACAAGTCCAAGGTCCGCCTTTCCGCAAGACGAAAACATATCGCCTCGCCTAATGCCGACCTCCTATTTCATCTCCCGTGAGTACATCTAGCACCGATGCTAAGATTGACAAACTCACGGATATTGTTCAGATTTGGTTCTTGCTAACCAAAAGAAAGTCACTTTCACACGCATACCATCACATGGTGAAGTAAAGAAAGTCAAGTTTGTGTTACTTGTAGTGGTCCTCATGCATACTACAATCGTATCGCCACCGATGGTAGTCCGTTTGAAGCCAATGCTATAGCCGTACTTCAAATCAAGGAGCTAATCAATACCGCCCTCAAAATGAACCAAACTACCGAGCTAATACTTATCGTGCACCACCCGGTTTTAACCATAATCCTAACCGGAATCGTAACCAACCTAGAATGAACCAAGGTTATCAAAACCAAGGTAATTTCTATTCGACCCAATCAAGGTTTCCAACATCAAGGAAACCTTAATCAAAACAATTTCAATCGAGGGAATCAATTTTAGGGAAATGTAAATCCTAATCAAGGGAATTTTCAACAACAAGGTCATAATCAAAACATACGACCTCAAAATTTCCTCCACCGCTCCAAGACCATCATCCGATGAGTTATTGAAGCAATTCATGAAATCCCAAGATGAAATGAACAGTTGTTGGTCACCGATCACCGATCTCAAGAAGTCTTTAAATGATCAACCCTCGGCTCGTGAAAATTTCTCGAGCAACACGATCGCTAACCCGAGGGAAGATGCAAAGGCGATCACAACCGAAGTGGTGTTTCATACAATGGACCCGCTATTCCTACTACCTCTTCTTCTTCTATCCCAAGGTAGTGGAAAGTGAACTCGAGGCAACAAAGGACAAGGAACTTCCTACTAATAACGGAGGTACCAACGATGTCCATCCTCGTTGTCCGTAAACCCAAATCCAATCCAGAGTTGTTTTGAACCTCCGTAGCTCCCTGCTGAAAACCCCAATCCAAATCTTCTATTCCTTACCCATCACGCTTGAATGAGCAAAGCTCCGCTAAAAGCTACCATCAAATGGACAAATTTTTCAAATTTTCCAAGAATTACATTTTGACATAAGCTTTATGGATGCTATCATGCCGATGCCCAAGTTTGCATCGACTCTCAAACACATGTTAAGCAACAAGGAAAAGTCGCTTGAAATGGCTAAACTCCTTCGAACGAGAACCGCTTCGCAGCTATCTTCAAGAAGCTTCCGAAAGCTTGGAGATCCCGGAAAATTTCTCTTACATTGTGTATTTCGTGAATGGTTGAATGCTTTGCCTTAGCCGATCTTGGTGCAAGCATAAACCCGATGCCTCATTCAAGATGGAAGAAACTTTCTTCCTGACCTTACTCCTACATGCATGACTCTCGAGCTTGCAGATCGTACAATATCCCGTCCACTTGAATTGCCGAGGACGATTTGTAAAAGTAGGAAAGTTCCATTTTCCACCGACTTTGTAGTTGTTGATTTCGATGTCGATCCACGGGTTCCTCTCATTGTTGGAAGAGGATTCCTAAGAACGGTCGTGCTCTCATTGATGTATTTGAGCAAGAAATCACATTACGTGTTGGTAATGAAGTCGCCACCTTTAACCTTGATCAAACTGAGGTACTCCGCAAACTATGATTCCGAAGTCGGTTAACCGAATAGATATCATTGATGTTGCTTCAAGAGTACTCAAGAATTTCTTGGTTATGATCATAATTCTTCGAGTGATAATCTCACTCATTCATCTCAACCCATCATTGCTAATTCTACCCTTCTCACCCCGCTTGAGGAAAGTGACTTCATCTTGGAAGAGATTGAAGCATACTTGTCTAGTGATTCTGCTCCATGGAAATTGATCACGCCCCATCGACATTGAGGGTATATACTTGATGAGTTTCCAAATACTCATCATTTTGTGTAATCTAAACCGCAAAATCATCCGAAACACTCGTAAACACATCAAAATGATCAAATTATCACAAATCGTGTTTTATGTGTTTTAAATGCAAAATATCAAAATCGATGAAAATGTATCAAGTTTGCAAATTGGCGCTTTAGTCCCCGAGTTTTAAAAGTTGTCAAATCTAGTCCTCGAAATTCAAAATGTGAAATTAATCATTCAAGGTCCCTCAAGTATTCTAAGTTGTTAAAATGATCTTTGAATGAATTTTTGGTCAATTGGCAAGAAAGGTCCTCAAACTTTGAAATTTACAAAATTAACTTGGACCTTTAAAATGGATTTTATGCAAAAGTGGCCTTTGTATTATCAATGTATGGAAAATTTAGTCCTTGTGAGAAGTTTGAAACATGGCACTTTCAGTCCTTGAAGTTTGGCAATTTGCATTTTTGGTCCTTGTTTATTACTAATACCAAACGGACACTTTAAATAAACTTCAATTATCATCAAGTACTCCTTTAAAATATAAGTTTGCACAAACTTAAATTTACGCCATTATTATGCACTCCAACTACATTCATTTTGCAATTACTTAATCATTGCCGAATGTTTGAAATTAACCATAACTTTACATAGCTGACTAGTCAAATTCAACCATATTATGTCTAAATCATTTGTTAACCAAATCTATAAACTCAAAACCATTTAACAGTATTGCAAGATGTCTTCATGACATTAACGTAATCCATGTATTTAAATGCTAATTTACGCTAAATTATCAAATATGATCAAGTTTACATTAAGTCTTATACAGATCTTATATCAAATCCATTAATTAAATTATCAATCAAGTATAGTTTCAAATATATTTTTATGATTTGATCATTGAAGTCATAACTTAATTAATCATCTAATACTCTACAATTTGAAATGCTATAACAAATGCAATTTAAAGTTAAATTTAAACTGGATATTAGGTATCAAGCTTTGGTCTTTTGAGTATTTACCATAATGTTAATTGGTCACAATATAATATACTAATGCCTATAGGTACTTAGATTCATAATCAAAGTTAAAGTCTTTGAATAATTTTTCAGTGTCAATTGTATCTTATTATTTAATTACGTTATTAAGTATTTGATAACTAGAATGTCATTAGCCTGATTAAATTATAAGTTCTAATTATTCTATGGCTTATCATTATTATACTAATTTAGTCAATTCTTTTTACGTGAATTGAATTAGCTGACATAGTTACTAAATCTAAATATCAGATAAGCTTTACAACTAAGTCAATAAGTTAATATATTAAGATTTTTAAGCTTTAAATCTATTGTCTTGGTTAATTTAGGTGTTTGTCTTCTTTGTTACATACATTTAATTTAAGACTAAGTTAATATGCTATTGAACTATCAGTTAGTTCTTTATTCAAGTAATTCAGTGCTTAATGTTTTGTCATGTAATGGTTATGTCTATAATTAGATATAGATATCTAATTTCAAGTGCTTAATTATTAGCATTAATAGCTTATAAATTTGTTAGTTTATATTTTACTAGTCTTAGCTTAGTCAACAGTTATAATCTGTCTTAAATATGTTCTCAAAATCTATTGTCAACTCATTTGTTAAAGTGTTTACATATAGTGTCAACTTTTTGCTTTAGTTATAGTCTAAATCAACATTGATTGTAAAATAAATTCAATTATTAATCTTATTTAGTTCATAAAGTACTTATTTGTTAAGACATAGTTATAAATTGGCTAATTATTAACTGTGTTTACTTTGCTTATAAGTACTTTGATACTCAATTGTTTATTGTAATGCTTAAATCTTAAATAGCAATATTCAGTTAAGTTTATTTTAATGTTTCTTACTTTTCAATATCTTTGTATCTTGATCTAAAATGTTAGTATATATCTAGTTTTTGTTTATTACTTGTTTCAAGTCTTTAATGTTAAAGTCTATAGCATTTATTAGTCAATAAGTCTGTATAATCATAAGCTAAATTATCTTTAATTCTTGCTTCGATAATCTTTATGTCTAATTTGATCCTTATGCAATTGATTCAACTGTCTTATTATGACATGTTTAACTAGCTTATCTCAGTTTAGTCTATTAAAGCATCTATTTAACCAGCTTATAATGCTTATTACTTATTCAGTTAAGTCAATATTTCTATTGTAATTTGTTAATTGTAATTGTTAAAAATTATTCTTGACTTAATACTTATTTTAGTTAGCTATTTAATTACTTGTTATTATATGTGTATTTTAAGACTTTTGTTTCTATTTCTGTTTATTTACAATATGCAATTTTTAATCTCATTCAATATATTGCAGTTAATTATTTTAAGTTTTTTACTATTTAGATTTCATTTTAACAATAATACTATTTAATTCACAATGTTATTTTAATTTCTTAACTTATTTATAGCTTTATTTTCACATTTTTATATTCTTCATAAGTTTCAATAATTTTTTAAAATTTCTTATTTATATTATATAGTTTTAATTATAATTTAAATATTAAATATAATTTTTAAATTTTATTAATTGTTAATATTTTATAATTTATTCTTATATTTTAATTATTAATTTTAAATATTTAATTATTAGAATTAATTTAATATAATTAATTAATATTTAATCTTAATTTTAATTATTAATTTTATTCAAATATTATTTTAATTTAGTTTTATAATTATTATTTCAAATTTAATTATTTTATTCTTATATAAGTTTAATTTTTATTAATTTTTAATTATTTTAGATATTTTAGAATATTTAATTAATATTTTATCAAATATTAATTATTTAGTTTAAATTAATTATTTTCAAGTTTATGCTTTATTTTAGTTCAAATATTTCTTGTTCAGATATTTATTATGTTTTCAATCATTATTGTTATAGTCTTTTAAATTTTCTCATCATTTGGATCGTTCTATGTATTTCAATGTTTCAGACCATTATACTTTATTGATCACGTTATTTTTCTTAGCAACTAATCTACTTCAGATTGATCCAGTCATTAATTTCAAACGTAGTTCTAATCGATAATCTTTATCTGAAGCTTTATATATTCTACATCATCGATCTTATCCGCGTACTTCGATTAACACTTAATCATCTTTCACGCGAAGCATTGTTTCAATGACTTATCATACATATCCATCGATTATAGAACTCATATTGATAATCAGACTCTCGATAAGAGCATCCAGCATAGTAATGTCATTAGTCATATAGTCAATTCATGCAGAAGATGTGAAACACTTATGCCAAGTATTGATAAATTGAAGGTTGTCAAAAGCTAATCGAACGAATATCTAACATAATTCTTAACTCATATAGATCATTATGAGTATTCTAAACCGAGATCAATAACAATCGTGACATTCTCAAAGCTTACAATTCATGGATTAGTACAATACAATACTTCACAGTCATTCATGCAAGTTGCATAGCGATTAATGGTTTCACTCATGAGATTGTTATCCAAAGTATCAAGTTGATTACATGACAAGCTGAATACGTAATGATCATGAACTAGTAATGATGATCTAGTAACATATGCCATTGTCTTGTTCAGGATCTATGTAGTTGACCGAAATGATATTCTAGTCTGCATTTGCATCGTACTATGCTTTCCTATTAATCGCCAGCTCAAGGATGATTATTCGCCTATGTCCTGCTATCCTTGGCATTATTAACCAATGCCACGTTAATGAATGTTTACAATAGGATCAGGATTGTATGGTGCTTTGTGAAATTGGATGTCATTTCATAACATGTCCCAACTTTAGATAAATTCTCAGTGTAAGACACTATCATAGGTTATTGATAAAGTCCATTTGTAATGGGCATATGCATAGATTTAAAAGATAGTCGACCAAAATTCAGTCGTTTGAGTTAAACTGATTCATACGCCTATTGATTTCAGTAATCGCCATGTATATTTCGATTCAGTTTTAGTTCTGCACATGCTACTAGCATCATCAAAACCAAGGTAATTTCTATCCTCGACCCAATCAAGGTTTCCAACATCGGGAACCTTCATCAAAACAATTTCAATCGAGGGAATCAATTTAATGGGAATATGAATCCTAATCAAGGAATTTTGGTCATAATCAAAACATACGACCTCAAGTTATCCCTCCAGCCTCCTCCGTCATTACTCCTCCAAGACCATCATCCGATGAGTTATCAAGCGCTTCATGAAGTCCCAAGATGAAATGAACAGTTGTTGGTCACCGATTGTCGATCCGAAGAAGTCTTTAAATGATCGACCCCGTGCCTGTGTATTTTACCGAGCAACACGATCGCTAACCCGAGGGGCGATGCCAAGGCGATCACAACCCAAGTGGTGTTTCATACACTGGACTGCTGCTCCTACTACCTCTTCTTCTTCTTCTCTTCCAAAGGTAGTGGACGGTGAACCTCCAAAACATAATGGACCTACGACTCCAATGCCACCTCCACTGTGCCAATGAGTCAAGTCACCAAGGATCCAAAGGACAAGGTGCATTATTCAAGCCCACGGCATCAAGACACGCCCTACCTTCTGTAGTCCAACCTCAAGTTGTCTAGAAACCCAATCAAGGAGTTGTGTTTGAACATCCCGTAGCTCCTGTTGAGAAATCCAAATCTTCTCTTCCTTACCCATCTAGAATGCATGATGAGAAGCTTAAAGACAAAACCAAAGAGCAAATGGAAAAATTTTTCCAAATTTTCAATGAATTGCACTTTGATATAAGCTTCGTTGATGCTCTCGCTCATGCCCAAATTTGCATCTACTCTCAAAGGGTTGCTAAGCAACAAAGATAAATTATCCGAAATGGCTAAACCCTCTCAATGAGCAATGCTCACGGTCCTTCTTAAAAAGCCTCCCAAAAGCTTGAAGACCCCGGCAAGTTTTAATCCCATGTGATTGGGATGGTTCAATGCTCCGCCTTGGCCGATCTTGGCGCTAGCATTAACCTCATGCCACTCTCAAGATGGAAGAAACTTTCTCCCGAACTTACTCCTACTTGTATGACTCTCGAGCTAGCGGATCGTATAATAACTCGTCCACTTGGAATAGCCGAGGATGTCGTGGTAAAGGTAGGGAAGTTTCATTTCCCACCGACTTTGTTGTAGTAAACTTTGATGCGGATCCAAGAGTTCCCTCATCTTGGGAGAGCTTTCTTGAGAACGAGCCGTGCTCTAATCGATGTATTCATCAAGAGTCGACTTTACGGGTTGATAACGAAGAACTCACGTTGAATATCAACCGAACTCCAAACCTCTCGAACAAACATAGTGTTGCCACAATCGATCAAAAATCCAAAAGAATCGATGCAACACACTCAAATTTCACGGTTAAGAGGAGTCACCAAAAGCGTGCTGAGCTAAAAGCTCTAAAAATCAACCCTGGCTCAAACAAATGGTTTGAAAGTTTTACCAAAGATGTCGGAGTATTCTTGATGATGATGATCTTGAGTCGAGACTTCATCGGAAGTGGTGGAAACTGCTAGCTCTAAGAGCACACCACTTGTCCCACCTCCGAATCGGTTTGTCGTATTGAGTTTGTTAACTCGTGGATGAAACCAATTCTCTTCAAAGGATCCAATCATATTTGAAAATCAACATATCATAGCCAATTCTACTCCTTCTCTCACTCGGTTTGAGAAGCGACTCCATCTTGGATGAGATTGAAGCATACTTGGCTAGTGATTCTTCCTCGAGATTGATCACGCTCCAATTGATATCGAAGGGACATACTTCTCATTGAGAAGTTGCTTTATGGAGATAAATCATCCATTTCATATCCCGATCCTATTGTTTCCGACTTTTCCATTCCTTCCTCAATCCGGATGAGGAAGATGATAATTTTGGAAAGAAGTCGATGCTTTTCTAAGTGATGAATCAATCCCAACAAGGGTTGATGATTCTTACTTGGATTCGTAGGGGACATCCTTTTCTTAACAGTTTATTAAACGAAGAATCGTCCCAATCCTCCCTTCCGAAACTCCTTTGATAATCACCATACAAGCTTAAAGTTTAAGCTTAAAACGTTAAAATGGTGATTTACTTTTTCTAATGAAGAATGGACATGCATTGTAATGCACATATTTATTCCATTCTTCACGAATGGTGTGGTTGCTCTTTCCTTTCTCTTCCGGAATGAGGACACCATTTTGACCCCGTATTATGCTTTATAGTTTCTACTATTAAAATACCGGTTGTATCTCGTCGGAGTGGAACTTTCGATGTTCATGTGTTTATTAACATTGTGAATGAAAGTCCGATCGAGATTGGTCTTCCACGTTACTTTCCCATGAACAGATGAGTGTCTAAATACTCATCATTTTAGCAATACATAATCTAAACTGCAAAATCATCTCGAAACACTCAAAACACATCAAAATGATCAAAATATCACAAATCAGTGTTTTATGTGTTTTAAATGCAAAAATATCAAAATCGATGAAAATGTATCAAGTTTGCAAAATTGGCGCTTTAGTCCCCAAGTTTTAAAAGTTGTCAAATCTAGTCCTGAAATTCAAAATGTGGAAATTCATCATTCAAGGTCCTCAAGTATTCTAAGTTGTTAAAATGATCCTTGAATGAATTTTTGGTCAATTGGCAAGAAAGGTCCTCAAACTTTGGAAAATTACAAAATAGTCCTTGGACCTTTGAAAATGGATTTTATGCAAAAGGGCCCTTGTATTATCAAAGTTGTCAAGTTTGGTCCTTGTGAGAGCATTGGAAAAATATCACTTTCAGTCCTTGAAGTTTGGTCGATTACAATTTTAGTCCTTATTTACTACTTATACCAAACGGACACCTTATATCACTAAAGCCCAAAATCCAAGCCCAATCCAATACATCACTTGACCCTTTGCCCTTGAGCCCCAGTCCACAACTCCATTTTGGCCCTGCCACAACCCATTTTGACCCCCCTTGATTAATACCATTCAGTCAACAAAAGTCAAACCCAAGAAACGCGCCCAATACCAAATTTCATTTGTAAGGATCTCCTCTTCCCCACGAAACACCAAAACCATGACTGGTTTTCCCACTTTTTCAACTTCTCCTCCATACCATGTTCCCTCCACCCCCCTCTAAACAACAAAAACCTTAATTGCTCAAACCAAATTCATTAATTGATAAAAACTGCTATGAAGAAATTTTGGCGCCAAAATAACATGTGTACGGTTCTGATCATTTTGAGTGATCCAATGGCTCTAGTTTGGTGGGAAAGATTCAGAAGACATGTGGGAATGTGGAAAAGTCTATAAAGGAGAGAGATATGTATTGTAAAAGATCTATCTAGTGTAATTTTATTTTTCTTAGTCGTTTTCTTTAATTTAAGCTTTTCAATGTATGTTTTTAATTTCAAGTACTTTATTTAAGTCTCTCAAGTGTACTTGAACCTCTTTTGATAAGTAATTCCAAGTTTTAAAGTTTACTTCAGTTTATGCAGTTTCAAATTCAAAAATCTCATGTTGTTTCAAATGATGTTTTTAGTTGTTTGTATAGACTAGAATAGGTCACATAAGCTCCCATATAGCTTTTATAAGCTATTAGATACACTAAAAATCAGTTTAGAATCAAAACAGAAAAAAATATCAAAAATACCAATTAAATAGGTATAAAATCAAAAATCACTTTGAGAAGGTGTTCACAGCTGGAGCAAGGTGTATCTTGGATGGCCTTGGGTTAGTGAACCTGTGGGGGTTCTATAGGGAGTAGTCCTTGGTCTTGGTTCTTGGTTTTCAGCTGAATCACAATTGTAAGCCTTTTTAAGTAATTTTGCATTTCACTATTGTGGTTAGTTAGTTGTTGTAATTTCTTGTTCTTAGTGTTAATTAGTCATAGTTAAGTTAGTTTAAACCTTAAAATCAATAGCTTATTCTTTGGAATTCATAGTTGCTTTAAAATCTTATTTAGGCAGTCATAATAGCTTAAGTCTAAATTCTTGGCTTTAAGTTGTTATTCTTGTGGATTCGAAACTTGTTTAGTCTTAGTTAATGATATTATAAGGTCCGAAATTAAGCTCATGTTTTAAATTTAAGATTTAGTTTGAAAACATCAAAAGCAGTTAGCCTAAAGGGTGTTTGGTTTGTTGTGTTTAAAGGTGCTTTAGTCTTTAGCTTTGTTGGAAATCTTCATAACTTGGTTTAAACCACTTAGTTCAGTCAAGAAAACAAGTCCTTATTAGTAAAAAGTCAAAATTTCAAGTTATCACATCTTAGGAGCTACTGTTGGAATTTTTAGGATAGCAGACTTTGATTTTGTGTTTAAAAGTGGTTAATCTTGCTTAATTCAGTCTTATCTCACCCTAATACAACATCATCAGTACTTTAGATCAAATCAAAATCCACTTTGGTCAACTTTTGGTTTCTGTCAAAAAAGTCAAATTCTCAATGGGTCGTTTTTGAATAAACTTTGGAATTTCATTGTGAATTCATTAGTGAGTTTCAGTTTATAAGCTCTTGGGGATTTATAGTCTAGTTTCTAAAGAAAAATACAAAAATATTAGTTCTCTGATTATCAGCTTGTTTGGTGCTTATTTAACTGCTTATTTTGGGTACCTGCTCTGTGAATCTGTCCCGTGCACAGTGAATGGGTCAAACTTCATAAGCTTGCACTGAGCTTGTTGGTTGGTCATATCCTGTGTTCTTTGGTTCTTTGGAAAGCCAACTTGGTCATCTTGAGGACCCAAGTCTTGTTTTTAACTTTGGAACTTGTTTGCTAGGGCTGCTATAAGCCTAGAGTTTGGCCCATTTTCTGTTTTTCAAGCACTAGAGGCATAAGTACTTATCAGCTTATTGTAGCTTTTCAGTTTGAGTGTCTGTCTCTTTTAGCTTCACTTTAGCTCATATAGCTTGTTGGTAGCTTATTTGAGCTTTTGTTTCAAGTTGCAAGCTTGTTTGAGCTTATTCATTCAAATAAGCTTATAAGCCAAAACTGTTGGATCAATAAGCCTTCAAATCTGCTTATTTGTGTTTTATAAATTTTCTGTCTTTATTAAAGTTTCATATTATTAGTATTTAAGTAGTTTTCAAAAATAAAAATCAGAAAAACATCAATATAAAAATAGTGATAGCGTTTATTTAAGATTTTTTAGCTTTTTGATTTTTCTTTTCAACTTTATAATAAGCAAATCTTGTTTTTCTCTTTTTCTTAGGTTTCTGTCATCATATAGGATTTTTAGAAAAAGTTTCAGATTTTTCTCTATCTTTTTAGTATTTATTATAATTTTAATTAGTTAAAAATAGTAAATAATTAGTAATAAATAATTAAAAAGTCTAAAAAATATATTTTCTGTTTTAAAATTAGTTCTATCATATTTTAGATTTTTCAAAGTTAAAATTTTATTTTTCCAAGTTTATTTTCTATTTTCTAGTATTTAAGTGTATTTTAAATAGTTATTAATTAGTAATAATTAGATAAAAAGTGTGAAAAATATATTTTTAGTTTTAAAATTAGTTTTATAGTATTTTAGATTTTTCAAAGTCATAAGTTTATTTTTCTAGCCTTATTTTGTATTTTCTTTCATTTTAGAGTATTTATTAAATAGTTAAAATAGTTTTTAATTAATAGTAATTAATTAAATAGTGTTAAAATAATTTTCTTTTCTAATAATTTTCTTTTATTTTAGGATTCCAAAATGTCATTTTTATATTTTAGGCCTTTTATTTCTTAGTGTTCATTTTTATTTTGTGCGTCTCGTAGTTTTAAAACTTACGTTTACGTTTCTTTCTTCGATTGTTGTGCTTTCCAATTCGTGTCCAATTCCTTTCCAATCAATCAAGAGTGTAATTTCTAATCATAACCTTTACTGATCACTATCCTTAGTGATCACTCTATCATCGAGTTTGTTTAACACACCATCGAGTCTCCTCGGGACTTAACGACCCGGAATCCCTGATTCTCTCGATCTTAATTGCATTTGTGTTTAAGCGGTTTAAGTCTTTTGACTTGACTGCTTAGCGAATCAAATTTTACGCGCATTGCGGGGAGGCTTTAGCGTGTGTTTAGCCATTTTCGGATCCATTGTTGCACATACCCACCATTTGTAAAAAGTTTTGTAAAGTTATTAGAAAATCAAAAGTCATTAACACTTTTCCTAAAGTGTTAAAACACCAAAAATATAAAACAACAAAACAATCGGAACGTTTTCTATTTTGTATTCTCTTTAAGGTGATTCTTGAAGAGATACGATTTGGTTAAACGGACGATAACAAAAATATTGTCCAAAAGTTTTGAACCCATCCGCACAAATCTTACCTACGCCTTTTCGGTGGTACTTAATTGAATACATAAAATCAACCACCGCAAATCAAGGCGATGCACTACCTAACTGGGGTGCGACCATTAATAAGTTCCCTAACATCGATTTAAAACTTGCCTTTGTGTCACTTGTGATTTGGTGTACCTTTTTCAAAGCCATTTCATTTGTGATTATTGGTTAAGTTCACTTGTGTTTTGCCTCATTTGTTTTGAAAATTGATTTTATACATAGTGCATGCGCACTGCGTTCTTCCAGTTCTACAAGTCCACTTTCCGAACTTGGAAAGATTCCTCGAAGACGAGGGACGTTCGGCTCCTTCACCGTGATCGAGGAACGCCTACCACCACCACCTCCGTCGAAATGGCGGGGCAGGCGTACGCATATGGCGAAATGCTCCAAGCACCCACCGAGGGTTATGGAGATGCCATCGTTTACCCGTAATCAATTCGATCACTTGAATTGAAGACACATTTGATCCAACTTGTGTCTACAAATCAATTCCACGGGTTTGATCGTGAAGACCCATATGCACACATCCATTGGTTTAACAAATTGACTTCAACTATCAATTACAAGGATGTGCCACAAAAGTCATCAAGTTGATGCTTTTCCATTCTCTCTTGAGGGACAAACGGTTGGGTACGAAAAGAACCCCTCGATCTATCGAAACTTGGGAGGATCTTGTTCAAAAGTTTGTGAATTACTTCTTTCCTCCATCAAAGACGACTAATCTTAAAATGAAATTTACGGATTTCGTCAAAATTTCGATGAAAACTTTGGAGAGGCATGGGAGAGATTCAAAGATCTCCTCGAAATGCCCCATCATGAATTCACGAGCTTCAACAAGTCAATATCTTTTACAATGGGTTGAACGGTAATGATCAAGATTCCTTGAATGCAGCCGCAGCGGCAATATCTTGAATCGTAGACCTAAAGATGTGATTGAGATTTGCGAGCAAAATCAAAGTTCCTATTTCTCGCAACAAAGTCAATACTCCTAACACTCCTGCTCCTTCATCCAAGAACTCTTAAAGTTAGCACTCCGATAAGCGCTCTAACGGATGCCATCCGTTGTATGATTAAGGATGTTAAGGAAATCAAAAGCGAAATTCATAAGCTCGAGCCGGTCAAAGCCGTAAACAAGGTGTGTGAAACTTGTAGTGGTCCACACGCGTACTATGATTGTCAAGCAACCGATGCTTCCTTTTACCAAGCCCGTAGCTTCGTAAACCATAATCAATACCGACCACATGTTTGAACCACACTACCGTGCTAACACTAATCGTGCACCACCGGTTTAACCAAAATCACAACATGCAAAACCGAATCGAAACCAACCAAGAATGAACCAAGGTTATCAAAACCAAGGTAATTTCTATCCTGGACCCAATCAAGGTTTCCAACATCGGGGAACCTTCATCAAAACAATTTCAATCGAGGAATCAATTTCATGGGAATATGAATCCTAATCAAGGGAATTTTGGTCATAATCAAAACATACGACCTCAAATTGTCCCTCCAGCTCCTCCCATCATTACTCCTCCAGACCATCATCGATGAGTTCTTGAGCGCTTTATGAAATCCCAAGATGAAATGAACCGGTTGTTGGTCACCAGATTGTCGATCCGAAGAAGTCTTTAAATGATCGACCCTCGGGCTCGGTACTTTACCGAGCAACACGATCGCTAACCCGAGGGGCGATGCCAAGCGATCACAACCCAAGTGGTGTTTCATACATCGGACCTGCTTGCTCCTACTACCTCTACTTCTTCTTCTTCCTAAGGTAGTGGACAAGAACCTCCAAAACATAATGGACCTCACGACTCCAATGCCACCTCCACCAAAGCCAATGAGTCAAGTCACCAAGGATCCAAAGGACAAGGTGCATTATTCAAGCCCACGGCATCAAGACACGTCCTACCTTCGTAGTCCAACCTCAGTTGTCCGAAACCCAATCAAGGAGTTGTGTTTGAACATCCCGTAGCTCTGTTGAGAAATCCAAATCTTCTCTTCCTTACCCATCTAGAATGCATGATGAGAAGCTTAAAGACAAAACCAAAGAGCAAATGGAAATTTTTTCAAATTTTCAATGAATTGCACTTTGATATAAGCTTCGTTGATGCTCTTGTTCTCATGCCCAAATTTGCATCTACTCTCAAAGGGTTACTAAGCAACAAAGATAAGTTATCCGAAATGGCTAAACCCTCTCAATGAGCAATGCTCGGTCCTTCTTAAAAAGCTTCCAAAAGCTTGAAGACCACGCAAGTTTTTAATCCCATGTGATTTCTTGGGATGGTTCAATGCTCCGCCTGGCCGATCTTGGCGCTAGCATTAACCTCATGCCACTCTCGGTATGGAAGAAACTTTCTCCCCGAACTTACTCCTACTTGTATGACTCTCGAGCTAGCGGATGTGCACTATAACTCGTCCACTTGGAATAGCCGAGGATGTCGTGGTAAAAGTAGGAAGTTTCATTTTCCCACCGACTTTGTTGTAGTAAACTTTGATGCGGATCCTAGAGTTCCCTCATCTTGGGAGAGCTTTCTTGAGAACGAGCCGTGCTCTAATCGATGTATTCATCGAAGAGTTGACTTTACGGGTTGATAACGAAGAATTCACGTTGAATATCAACCAACTCCAAACCTCTCGAACAAACATAGTGTTGCCACAATCGATCAAAAATCCAAAGAATCGATGCAACACTCTCAAATTTCACGGTTAAGAGTGTTCACCAAAAGCGTCTTGAGCTAAAAGCTATGAAAATCAACCCCGTTCAAACAAATGGTTTGAAAGTTGTACCAAAGATGTCGGAGTATTCTTGATGATGATGATCTTGAGTCGGAGACTTCATCGGAAGTGGTGGAAACGCTAGCTCTAAGAGCACACCACTTGTCCCACCTCCGAATCGGTTTGTCTTATTGAGTTTGTTAACTCGTGGATGAAACCAATTCTCTTCAAGGATCCAATCATATTTGAAAATCAACATATCATAGCCAATTCTACTCCTTCTCTCACTCGGTTTGAGGCGACTCCATCTTGGATGAGATTGAAGCATACTTGGCTAGTGATTCTGCCCTCGGGAGATTGATCATGCTCCAATTGATATCGAAGGGACATACTTCTCATTGAGAAGTTGCTTCATGGAGATCCATCATCCATTTCATCTCCTAATCCAATTGTTTCCGACTTTTCCATTCCTTCCTCAATCCGGATGAGGAAGATGATAATTTTGGAAAAAGTCGATGCTTTTCTAAGTGATGAATCAATCCCAACAGGGTTGATGATAATTACTTGGATTCGAGAGGGGACATCCTTTTTCTTAACAGTTTATTAAGCGAAGAATCGTCCCAAATCCTCCTTCCGAAACTCCGTTGATAATCACCATACAAGCTTTAAGTATAAGCTTAAAATGTCAAGAATGGTGATTTACTTTTTTCTAATGAAGAATGGACATGCATTGTAATGCACATATTTATTCCATTCTTCACACATGGTGTGGTTGCTCTTTCCTTTTCTCTTCGGAATGAGGACACCATTTTGACCCCGGTATTATCCTTTATAGTTTCTACTATTAAAATACCGGTTGTATCTCGTCGAGTGGAACTTTCTGATGTTCA
This sequence comes from Chrysanthemum lavandulifolium, assembly GCA_022545495.1. Lineage (NCBI taxonomy): Eukaryota > Viridiplantae > Streptophyta > Magnoliopsida > Asterales > Asteraceae > Chrysanthemum > Chrysanthemum lavandulifolium. Next base: position 78,780,344 of record CM040246.1, read on the forward strand.
TATGTTTTTAACATTGTGAATGAAAGTCCGATCGAGATTGGTTTTCCACGTTACTTTCCCCATGAACCAATGAATGCGGGGATCGAGTCAAGCTAATGACTCGGTAATCAAAAACATTAGCATGCACCATATGGGTTTTCACCCATAATTGCATCTCTTATCCCCTTTCTACCACCCTAGTGTGGGGAGTTTCCCACATCGTTGTATATTCTCATTCTTTCTAAAAAAAAAAAAAATCTTTCTAAATAAATGGCCGTAATATTTCCCTTTTACGTTCTTTGTTTCGCATAACCGCGGTACTTTGAATATTGAGGGCAATATTCATTTCTAAGTGGGGGAATTCTCACGAATTTCATATATTATCTACCCAATTCCCGTTTTTGGCCAAAATTTTTTTTGGAGTAAGTGTTTGACACTTACTCAATTGGTTATCGATCCGCCATGTTTGATAAGACTAAAGGATTGGCTAATCCAGAGCAAACGGCTCTTGGTAAAGATTTCTCAAATCCGTTTATATGGCTTGCAATTTGCCCAAAATTGTATGGTTCCTCACTCCCATCATCCTCAAAAGATAATGAGTTGGCTAGCCCGCAAGATTATGGCTTGTGGTAAAGGCGATGGAAAATCCATAATTGGTATTCACTCACCAAAGATAATCCCGATAATTTATCTAAGAGTTGGCTAGTCCGTATGGTACGGCTTCGGTAAAGACACATCAAATCCGTTATATGGTTTATGATTTGCCAATAAATCATCGGTTATCGTTGTACCAAGATTCTTACTTGAATCAAAACAATTGGCTACTCCGTAAGTGATGGCTTTTGGTAAAGAGTTTTCAAATCCATCAAAGTTTTCTCAAATCATTGCTAGGGACTAGCAATATCTCGATGTGGGGATTGATGAGTGTCTAAATACTCATCATTTTACATAATCTAAACTGCAAAATCATCTCGAAAACACTCAAAACACATCAAAATGATCAAATTATCACAAATCAGTGTTTTATGTGTTTTAAATGCAAAATATCAAAATCGGATGAAAAATGTATCAAGTTTGCAAAATTGGCGGTTTAGTCCCCAAGTTTTAAAAGTTGTCAAATCTAGTCCTCGGAAATTCAAAATGTGGAAATTCATCATTCAAGGTCCCTGAAGTATTCTAAGTTGTTAAAATGATCCTTGAATGAATTTTTGGTCAATTGGCAAGAAAGGTCCTCAAACTTTGAAAATTACAAAATAGTCCTTGGACCTTTGAAAATGGATTTTATGCAAAAAGGGCCCTTGTATTATCAAAGTTGTCAAGTTTGGTCCTTGTGAGAGCATTGGAAAAATATCACTTTCAGTCCTTGAAGTTTGGTCGAATTACAATTTTAGTCCTTATTGTTACTACTTATACCAAACGGACACCTTATATCACTAAAGCCCAAAATCCAAGCCCAATCCAATACATCACTTGACCCTTTGCCCTTGAGCCCCAGTCCACAACTCCATTTTGAACCCCACCACAACCCATTTGACCCCCTCATGTTATTAAGGCTCGGTCGACAAAAGTCAAACCCAAGAAAACGCTACCAATACCACGGCCTCCACCAGTAGCATCTCCTCTTCCCCAACGGAACACCAAAACCATGACCGGTTTTCCCACTTTTCAACTTCTCCTCCATACCATGTTCCTCCACCCCTACAAACAACAAAACCTTAATTGCTCAAACCAAATTCATTAATTGATAAAACACGCTATGAAGAAATTTTGGCGCCAAAATAACATGTACGGTTCGATCATTTTAGTGATCCAATGGCTCTAGTTTGGTGGGAAAGATTCATAGACATGTGGAATGTGGAAAAGTCTATAAAGGAGAGATATGTATTGTAAAAGATCTATCTAGTGTAATTTTATTTTTCTTAGTCGTTTTCTTTAATTTAAGCTTTTCAATGTATGTTTTTAATTTCAAGTACTTTATTTAAGTCTCTCAAGTGTACTTGAACCTCTTTTGATAAGTAATTCCAAGTTTTAAAGTTTACTTCAGTTTATGCAGTTTCAAATTCAAAAATCTCATGTTGTTTCAAATGATGTTTTTAGTTGTTTGTATAGACTAGAATAGGTCACATAAGCTCCCATATAGCTTTTATAAGCTATTAGATACACTAAAAATCAGTTTAGAATCAAAACAGAAAAAATATCAAAAATACCAATTAAATAGGTATAAAATCAAAAATCACTTTGAGAAGGTGTTCACAGCTGGAGCAAGGTGTATCTTGGATGGCCTTGGGTTAGTGAACCTGTGGGGGTTCTATAGGGAGTAGTCCTTGGTCTTGGTTCTTGGTTTTCAGCTGAATCACAATTGTAAGCCTTTTTAAGTAATTTTGCATTTCACTATTGTGGTTAGTTAGTTGTTGTAATTTCTTGTTCTTAGTGTTAATTAGTCATAGTTAAGTTAGTTTAAACCTTAAAATCAATAGCTTATTCTTTGGAATTCATAGTTGCTTTAAAATCTTATTTAGGCAGTCATAATAGCTTAAGTCTAAATTCTTGGTTTTAAGTTGTTATTACTGTGGATTCAGGCTTGTTTAGTCTTAGTTAATGATATTATAAGGTCTGAAATTAAGCTCATGTTTTAAATTTAAGATTTAGTTTGAAAAACATCAAAACAGTTAGCCTAAAGGGGTGTTTGGTTTGTTGTGTTTAAAGGTGCTTTAGTCTTTAGCTTTGTTGGAAATCTTCATAACTTGGTTTAAACCACTTAGTTCAGTCAAGAAAACAAGTCCTTATTAGTAAAAAGTCAAAATTTCAAGTTATCACATCTTAGGAGCTACTGTTGGAATTTTTAGGATAGCATTTTGATTTTGTGTTTAAAAGTGGTTAATCTTGCTTAATTCAGTCTTATCTCACCTTAATACAACATCATCGATTACTTTAGATCAAATCAAAATCCACTTTGGTCAACTTTTGGTTTTTCTCAAAAGTCAAATTCTCGATGGGTCGTTTTGAATAAACTTTGGAATTTCATTGTGAATTCATTAGTGAGTTTCAGTTTATAAGCTCTTGGGGATTTATAGTCTAGTTGCTAAAGAAAATACAAAATATTAGTTCTCGATTATCGCTTGTTTGGTGCTTATTTAACTGCTTATTTTGGGTACACGCTTGCAAAATGCCGTGCAGTACGTAATGGGTCAAACTTCATAAGCTTGCACCGAGCTTGTTGGTTGGTCATATCTCTGTGTTCTTTGGTTCTTTGGAAAGCCAACTTGGTCATCTTGAGGACCCAAGTCTTAGTTTTCAACTTTGGAACTTGTTTGCTAGAATGCTATAAGCTTAAAGTTTGTCCCATTTTCTGCTTTTTCAAGACTAGAGGCATAAGTACTTATCGACTTATTGTAGCTTTTCGGTTTGAGTGTCTGTCTCTTTTAGCTTCACTTTAGCTCATATAGCTTGTTGGTAGCTTATTTGAGCTTTTGTTTCAAGTTGCAAGCTTGTTTGAGCTTATTCATTCAAATAAGCTTATAAGCCAAAATGTTGGATCAATAAGCCTTCAAATCTGCTTTTATTTGTGTTTTATAAATTTTTGTCTTTATTAAAGTTTCATATTATTAGTATTTAAGTAGTTTTCAAAATAAAAATCGAAAAACATCAATATAAAAATAGTGATAGCGTTTATTTAAGATTTTTAGCTTTTGATTTTTCTTTTCAACTTTATAATAAGCAAATCTTGTTTTTCTTTTTCTTAGGTTTCGTCATCATATAGGATTTTTAGAAAAGTTTCAGATTTTCTCTATCTTTTAGTATTTATTATAATTTTAATTAGTTAAAATAGTAAATAATTAGTAATAAATAATTAAAAGTCTAAAAATATATTTTCTGTTTTAAAATTAGTTCTATCATATTTTAGATTTTTCAAAGTTAAAATTTTATTTTTCCAAGTTTATTTTCTATTTTCTAGTATTTAAGTGTATTTTAAATAGTTATTAATTAGTAATAATTAGATAAAAGTGTGAAAATATATTTTTAGTTTTAAAATTAGTTTTATAGTATTTTAGATTTTCAAAGTCATAAGTTTATTTTTCTAGCCTTATTTTGTATTTTCTTTCATTTTAGAGTATTTATTAAATAGTTAAAATAGTTTTAATTAATAGTAATTAATTAAATAGTGTTAAAAATAATTTTCTTTTCTAATAATTTTCTTTTATTTTAGGATTCCAAAATGTCATTTTATATTTTAGGCCTTTATTTCTTAGTGTTCATTTTTATTTTGTGCGTATCGTAGTTTTAAAACTTACGCCACGTTTCTTTCTTCGATTGTTGTGCTTTCCAATTCGTGTCCAATTCCTTTCCAATCAATCAAGAGTGTAATTTCTAATCATAACCTTTTGTTTTACTGATCACTATCCTTAGTGATCACTCTATCATCCGAGTTTGTTTAACACACCATTGAGTCTCCTCGACTTAACGACCCATAACAATCCTTTCTGTATTCTCCGATCTTAATTGCATTTGTGTTTAAGCGCTTTAAGTCTTTTTGACTTGACTGCTTGAAGTCGCCAGACATTAAGGTATCAACCACAATTTTGTACTCACATAATCTTGATGGAGGATGACTTCAAACCAAGAAGCTCAACATCGAGAAGAGTAAATCCAAAATCCATGATGTTATCAAGCAGGAGGTTATCAAACTTGATGCGAGATTGATTTACCCAATCTCAGATAGTCCTCGGGTTAGCCAATTCATTGTGTTCCTAAAAGGGTGGCATAATCGTTGTCACAAATGAAGATAACGAGTTAATTCCAACTCGGTGGTTACGGGATGGCGTGTGTGTATTGACTATCGTAAGTTGAATGAAGCCACCAGTAAAGACCATTTTCCTCTACCCTTCATGGACCAAATGCTTGAGAGATTAGCGGAAATGAGTACTATTGTTTCCTTGATGGTTTCTCGGGTTACTGAGATCCCCATTGATCCACGGGATCAAGAAGACCATATTCACCTGCCCATACGGAACTTTTGCCTCTGAGACGTATGCCTTTTGGCTTATGTAACGCTCCCGGCACGTTCGAATGATGTATGATGGCCATATTCCACGACATGATCGGGAAACAATGGAGGTGTTTATGGATGACTTCTCGGTCATTGAGGATTCATTTCAAACATGTCTCCCATTTAGATAAAATGCTCAAGCGGTGTGAAGACACCAATCTTTGTCTAAATTGGGAGAAGAGCCACTTATGGTCAAAGAAGCATAGTCCTTGGCCATAAGATTTCAAAAATGGGATTGAGGTCGATAGAGCAAAAGTCGATGTTATTGCTAAGCGCCTCATCCTACTACCGTCAAAGGTATTAGGGTTTTCTAGGTCATGCGGGTTTTATCGTAGATTCATACAAGATTTTTCTAAAATCGCCTGCCTATGACCCATCTTCTTGAAAAGATGCTCCTTTTATCTTCTCACCGAGTGCATCGAATCTTTTGAAACATTAAAGAAAAAGCTTCTTGAAGCACCCATTCTCGTTGCTCCCAACCGGGATTTACCTTTTGAGCTCATGTGCGATGCAAGTGATTTTGCTATCGGTGCGGTCTTAGGGCAGCGTAGAGCTAAGCATTTTCACCTATCCACTCGCAAGTAAGACTATGATGAAGCTCAAACTCATTACACCACCACGAAAAGAGCTATTAGCGTGGTGTATGCATTTGAGAAGTTTCGGCCGTGCTTAATCTTGACCAAATGCGTGGTGTATACGGATCACTCGGCTCTCAAATATCTCTTTGCAAAACAAGATGCAAAGCCGAGATTGCTCCGTTGGGTTCTCCTCCTCCGTGAATTTGATATCATTATCGTGATAAAAAGGAGCCGAGAACACAGGCTCACGATCATCTGTCTCGATTAGAAAACCCTCACCAAGATGTTTTCGAGAAAAAGGAAATAAATGAAACATTTCCTCTCGAGACACTCAATGCGGTTTCTTTTCGTGGAACTCTACCACCCCATGGTTTGCCGACTTACGCAAATTACCATGCGGGTAACTTCATAGTGAAAGGGATGTCGACCCAGCGGAAGAATAAATTCTTCAAAGATGTTAAACATTACTTACGGGACGACCCTACTTATTCAAAATCTGTATGCGGATCAAGTCATCCGGCGGTGTGTTTATGGACAAGAAGCTCTTGACATTCTCAAAGCTTGCCATCTTTGGACCCACGGGGCCATCATAGTCCAAACTACACCGCCAAAAGGTGTTTGATTCCGGGTTTTATTGGCCCACAATTTACAAGGATGCCCACGAATTTGTCAAAACACAGCGTGACGCTTGTCAACGTCACGGAATATCTCATAAAGAAATGAAATGCCGAAACGCCATTCAAGTGTGTGAGATTTTGACATCCGGGCATGACTTTATGGGGCCATTTCCTTCTTCTCGCGGTAATAAGTACATACTCGTGGCCGTTGACTATTTGTCAAAATCGGTTGAAGCTAAGGCTTTGCCTACCAACGATGCCCGAGTTGTTGTGAAATTTTAAAATCTCTTTTGCTAGGTTTGGAACTCCACGAGCTATCATCGATGATCGTGAGTACGCATTTTGCAATGACCGGTTTGATAGAGTCATGCAAAAGTATGGTGTAACTCACCGCCTCTCTCTGCGTACCACCCCAAACAAGTGGGCAAGTGGAAGTTTCCAACCGGGGATTAAAGAATTCTTGAGAGGACGGTTGGTGAAAACCGTGCCTCTTGGTCGGATAAGCTAGATGACGACTGGGCCTTCCGTGCGACTTCTAAAACACCAATCGGTGTACTCCATACAAGCTTGTGTGCGGAAGGCATGTCATCTGCCGGTTGAGCTTGAGCACAAGGCATACGGGCCTTGAAGCATGCCAACTTCGATTTTCGATACGGTGGTGATCCGGAAAGTTCAAATGAATGAATTAAATGAACTCCGTGATCATGCATCACGAGAACTCTTTGATCTACAAAGAAAAGACAAAGAAGATTCATGACTCAAAATCAAGAACCGCGTTTTCAACGTCGGTGATCGAGTCCTTCTTTTCAATTCAAGATTGAAGATTTTCTCGGAAAACTAAAATCGGCCAGGTGCGGACCATTTACCATCACTAAAGTATTTCCATATGGAACCATTGAGTTATCTCAACCCGATGGTCCAAACTTTAAAGTGAATGGTCATCGGTTGAAGCATTATTTTGGAGAGGACATTCCTCCCGTGATTGTCCCATCTACAAACTTTCCCCATGAACCAATGAATGCGGGGATCGAGTCAAGCTAGTGACTCGGGAATCAAAAAAAGATAGCATGCTACATGGGTTTCACCGTGTACCACTCCTAGTGTGGGGAGTTGCCCCATTGTTGTATATAAGTTTCAAAAAAAAAAAAAAAAAAAAAAAAATCTTGCTAAAATAATGGCCGTAGTATTTCCCTTTTACGTTCTATGTTTGGCATAACCGCGGTACTTTGAATATTGAAATATTCATTTCTAGTGTGGGGGGAATTCTCACGAATTTTATCATGTAATTATACCACCCAATTCCCCATTTTTGGCCAAAATGTTTTTGGAGTAAGTGTTTTGCACTTACTCGACTTATGGTTATCGATCCACCATGTCTAATAAACAAAAGGATTGGCTAATCCAGAGCAAACGGCTCTTGGTAAAGATATCTCAAATCCGACGGCTTGCAATTTGCCCAAAATTGTATGGTATTCACTTCACTATATCCTTAAAAGTGAAGAGTTGGCTAGCCCGCTTAAGTTTATGGCTTGTGGTAAAGGCGATTGAAAACCATAATTGTAATCGACTCACCAAAGATAATATTGATAATTTATCTAAGAGTTGGCTAGTCCGAAGCAACGGCTTCTTGTAAAGACAAATCCGTCCGTTGGAAGGCGGTGATTTGCTCAAAATCATTTGTTATCGTTGTACCAAGGTTCTTACTTGAACTAAAACAATTGGCTACTCCGAATTAATGGCTTTTGGTAAAGAGATGAAATCCATTAATTTTTCTCAAAACATTGCTAGGGACTAGCAATATCTTAGTGTGGGGATTGATGAGTGTCTAAATACTCATCATTTTGTACTATTTAAACCGCAAAAACATCTCAAAACACTCGAAATGCATCAAAATGATAAAAATATCACAAATAAGTGTTTTATGTGTTTTAAATGCAAAAATATCAAAATCGGTGAAAACATATCAAGTTTGCATAATTGGCGCTTTTAGTCCCTAAGTTTCAAAAGTTGTCAAAAAGCAGTCCTGCTAAATCAAAATAAAGAAAAATATCATTTCAAGTCCCTAGGGATTCATGAGTTGTCAAAATTAGTCTTTGAGATTTAAATTTGCAAAATTACAACTTAGGTCCCTAAACTTTGAAAATTGTCAAAAATAGTCCTTGGAAATTTGAAAAGGTCAAATCTAGTCCTTGTACTATTAAAGATTGGCAGTTTTGGTCCTTGTGATAACTTTTGGAGAATTGCAGGTTTGGTCCCTCAAGATTGGCTGAATTACACAAATAGTCCTTATGATATAAACAAACCAAAAGGACCGCTTTATGCATCTTGACCCCTGCCTAAACCAATTGAGCCCTGTCAAAACAATGTGACCCCTATTTTTGGACCTCAGTGACCACGGTCAAACCTTTCCTTTCCTCCCACCCGCTCCACCGCTTATCTCCTTCCACTTGCCCTGCTGACTCAACACCTCTCCCGTCACCTTATCCTCCCCTCATCATCATGTCTACCAACTTTATACACCACAATTAATGCCACCCCTAGTTGCAGATTCGAAGCCCAAGGTCAAACCAGACTTTTCCCGCCAAAATGATCAAGCGGCCAAAATGATTTCTAGACATCCAATGGCTTAGATTTTAGTGGGAATCAATCGAGGACACGTGGAAAGCAGTTTGCATATAAAAAGAGGAAGAAGAAGGAGAGAAGAAGTAGTACTTAGTTTTTAATATTTATGTATGTCGTTTTTCATGTTTAAGTTTTAATTAAGCTCTAAAGTTGTAATCTCTTGTCTTTAAGAACTAAACCGAAGTTGTTTTGTCATTGTAAGCTATTTTCAAGCATCAATTCAGAGTTATATTAAAGTTTCATGATTTTGAGTTTACTGTTGAAAAATTCGTTTCCATGTACTTAAATTCAGGCTTCAAATAGCTTAGTTGTAAATCCAAATAAGCTTATTTGAGCTGTCCATAGCTTTTAGTAAGCTTATCATTCAGTTTCAAGAAACATTGGTTGTTGGTCAACAAAAGTCAACTGAGAAGGCAAGATGGGCATGGAAATGGTATTTGGTAATTGCAGAGCTTGGAATGGGTTGGAAATGGATTAGAGTAGTAGTATTGGGTTTGGTTTAAGCTGCAAAATAAGCTAGGACACTTGTGAGTGTATTCTCATTTTCATTTTTTATTCAGTTTGCAGTTTGTGTTTGTGTTTGAACCTGTGACCATTAAACCTCTTAAGCCTGTTTATTTAGTAGTAATTAGGGTCACTAGATTTAGTTTAAGTGGTAAAATGAGATAACTCAGTAGTTTGCTTAAGTCATTAGCCAAAACAGTTTCTAAAATAGTGTTTGGATCAATAGATTTGTATGAGCTTGAGCTCTTATTTGTGCTTGATATATGTCTACTTAGTATCCATTAAGTCCATTTGATTTATATTTGTCTTAACTTTGGACCTTAGAATCTTAAAAGTCAAAATTACCATTTAACTGTCCTAATCTCATAACTGTTAGAGATTTGTGAAATCAAAATCTTATTTAGTGTTTAAGATACATAGAGATGGCTTGTACTAGTTTTATTTCACCTTGAAACAACATAATCGACCCACAAATTGGGATCAAAGTTCAATAAAGTGAAACCTCTCATTTACATCAAAAGTCAATTTGCAAAACCAGTTTGAACCAACCTAAGTTGATTTTAATTAAGTCATTTAAGGTCAAATCAAGTGAGACTTTTGGTTTTAAAACTGGTTGGTCAAGTTACTTAAAATGATTTTATTGATTTTTAGTAATTTTTAAAAGCTCAGCGAGCTTGTCAAAGCAGTATTTATTTGCCTGTTATAACTCGATGAATCTTGAGTTTTCTCGACGTGTGTGGGCTTGTCAAAAGCTCCTCGAGCTTCTCTTGGTGCGATCTTTGGTTTAAAGGTTCCTAGCCAGTCTAGTTTAGATTCCAACTTTTGGATTTGAGTCTCACTTATTGGTGGCTTATTTTCAAACCACAAAGTGGCACCCAAAACATTTTTTGGTTCTTAGCTCAAAACATCAAATCTGCTTAAGCTTGTAATTCAGAGGTTAAAGCTAGTTGAAATTTGTTGTTTTAGAGTACTTTTAGCTTATTAGAGCTTACGTGATGAGTTTGGTACTTATTTGGTACCTTGTGCTTATTCAAAGTGCTTATTACATAAGCACTTGCATTCTGATTCATTTTCCTACACACAAGCCAATGCTTTTATATTTTCATAGAATTAGAATATTATTTTAGAGTTTTCTGAATTTTCATATTTTTCTAGTACTTTGTTTACTATTTTTACGCATTTAAAAGCAGTTTTAGGTAATTTTAATTAGCTTTTAATACAATTAAATCGAGAAAAGTTCAAAAAAATAAGTTTTCAATTTTCCTAGGTTAAGATAAATATAAAAGTCAAAAAAATTTTTCCAGATTTTCATAGTTTAAGTTGTAATTTTAGCAATTTAATTAGTTTTAAATAGTTTTTAATTCATAGAAAATAGAAAATAATCGGAAAAATATAAAATTAGTTTTGAAAATTCTTTTTGTTATTTTAGATTTTTCAAGTCATAATTTCATTTTCTAGCTTTATTTCATATTTTCTTGTATTTTAGGCTATTATTAAATAAGTAAAAATAGTTTTAATTAATAATAATTAGATAAATAGTTATAAAATAATTTTCTTTTCTTAAAATTTTCTCTTATCATTAGGTTTGTAAAATATCATTTTCATATTTTTAGGATTAATATTGCTTCGCCACATTTTCTTTTATACGTCACGTAGTTTTAATTTAAGTTTTATAAAAGAAAAATCAAAACAACAGTTTAAAAATAGTGATAGCGTTTATTTAATATAGTTTATCTTTTAATTTTCTTTAATTTGCATTTAAGCCTGTAATTTACAAAACTTTTTCTTTAGGTATAGATATCTCAAAATCCTTCTTGATCACTATCCTTGGTGATTATTCGACATCCGATTGTGTTAAACACCATTCATCCTCCGTGGGACTTAACGACCCGAGAATCCACTATATTCCTCACGATCTAAATTGCATTTGCTTCGAGTGTTTTAAGTTTGTTACGGTTGGCCATTCACAAGTGGTCGACATGTGACTAAACTTGATTGTTGGGGAGCCAATCAACGACCCTGGTTCCCAGTTGATCGATTACATGTCTTTTGTGATCGGTATAATTAGAAGAATTTCCTTGACGGGTTTCATTGGTGCTCTAGTCGTTCTCAAACCGAACATCTCAAAGAGGACAACGGGGTGAGTGAACCAACGAATTTTAAGTTCACCGATTGATGAAAAGAGATTTGAAAAACAATCGTGTATTGCTCAATAGAAATTGTTTTGCAATACTACGAAGGTTTTATTGAAACTCAATTATCAATCATAAAAACACCTTTTGGTTTGAAAATGAGTACGGTCGATGTGCTAAAGAAAAGAGTTTTAAGCACAACGACCGGTTTTTCAAAGGTATCCGTCGATCCATAACTGAACGGGATTGATTCAAGAGATTGAATCGCCCATTGTTTACATTCGGTTGTCACATGGTTGATCCATATAATAGATCTCATGCCACCTACCGGAGCTTGTTTGATGTTGGCTCGAAAGGCTTTCCATCTTCATTGTGAATATGTATACACATCACTCGGATGTTACGCAATACCACAAGGATAATCGTGGGACTCAAGATATAATCTCTCTTTCCACATTGTGTGAAACAGAGTCTTCATTGAAAGTGTCCTAGTGAGATTTATTGATGATCTCGTGGCTCTAGACTCAATTTGTGCATATTTGGATCTGTCTTGGGAGACTAGGGAGAGGGTCTCCTTCTTCATATCAACAATCTCTAAGAGAAAGTCGATAGATAATGTCGGTTCCCGTGAGAATGAAACAAGTCCTTTTAAGAGGAACTTGAGTGGTTTGGAAAGTTGAAGTGCGGTCGTCCTTTGGGTCCATGACGTCTTGTCTTCAATACCGATGTTACCATCGGTAGCATATGAAGTGAACCCGGTTTACGCCTAAGGTTGAATAAATGGAGGGCTATTTGTTTCACCCTTTCTCATTCAATTCTTTTAATTCTTCAACCCTTCCGTGCTTACGAGACTTCATAGCAAGAACCTTGTTGGGTTTGTTCCATGATTGCTCTATCTCGGTTCGCACTCTTCCGATATCTCACTTTTCTCCTTTTATCATCATACCTAAGGACTTCTACACTAACTAGTGGATTGTCCCTGGTAGATCCCTCCGTTCGGCGGATCATGGGAACACATACCTAACCTTATCATCCTTATATCACCGTACATAAAGTAAAGTTGGTCGGTCAATTTGGTATTGTTCATCCGCCATTGGAACCAATTGAAAACCATTTGAAAATCAATCGGATACTTGTGATATATTATCAAAACATTTTGTGCCTGAATTGTTTTTGATATTTTTAGAACAGTGCTTCCCTCAACATGTGCATCAAATGTTTGAAATCGTTTTGCACACGGAGGCAGGGAAGAATTTACTTCTTTGATTACCATTTTCTAAAAGATATCAACATCACTTCTGATCAAATCAAGAAGATAAAGCATTTCCGGGAAGGATGAGGTTTTCATAAGTTTGCTCCCCCTCAATATGTGCCTCGAGATTAGAAAAGAGTTTTGCACATACTAGAAGGAACTGCACATTGGAATAAATGATCACGTTTCAAATCATAGGTTTAAGATAGATGCTCCCCTCAACATGTGCATTGAAAATTTGAAATCGTTTGTCACATGTGGGAAGGACATCATGTACATCCTTATAAAACCATTTACGAATTATCGGTTTAAATCCAATTTAAATCACACATTCTCCCCGATCACAATTATCAAATCATTTGAGATTTGTGATCTCTTATTGATTTAAATTGATTTTGAAAGCTTTAAGGGGTTGTGACTTGATTATGAAAGCGTTTTAAGCGATAAGGATCGGATTTTAAGACTTTAAACTCCATTGATAAAACATGCATGTACATCTTTTGAAAGCAATTTAATGCCAAATAACTTTTTAATTTAATTGAAATCATTCTCCCTCAATCAATGACATAGGTTGTTGATTGAGAGATGAGATTTTGACAAATAAGTCGATGATTATCAAAAATAGAGACCGAGTTATTTTTCAAAGCATTTAGTTTCAATGAGATAAATGTTTATAGAATCATAGCATGGAATTTGAAAACATGGTAAAGCATGGCTCTGTTCTTTCTTTGAAAAGCGGGTTACTTCACGAAATGACAATAAACAATTGTTTCTCTTTCTCTCAAATTTTTTTTTTTTTTTTTTTTTTTTTTTTTTTTTTTTTTTAAGAATTAACAACATCTAAAGTCCCGTGTCATTCTTTGAATGACACACGAAACAAGTAGATATTATCGAACAAGAAAAACATGACAAAATGACAATATTTTTGAAGATATTCTCGAATTTTTTTTTTTTTTTTTTTTTTTTTTGAAGGTTTTATAATTTTGTATTTTGTTTTCGAATAGATATATACAAGAGGCAGTATGAAGATAGACCTTTACTCCTCGTCTTCCTCCCGAAGGCGTTTGAGTGTTTCGGTTGAAGGCTTTTAAGCCAAGACGTGGAAGAATAAACTCAAAACGTTCTCTTGGAAGAGCTTTGGTGAAGATGTCGCTAGCGATATTCGAGACCTCACAAAATAGAGTTCCACCACACCTTTTCCACTTGTTCCCTGATGAAATGATGTCGAATGTCGATATGCTTTGCTCTTGAGTGTTGAGCGTTGTTGCATGAGAGAGCAATAGCACTTTTATTATCACAAGACAAAGGATTTTGTTGAATACAAAGCCATAGTCGGATAATTGAGATCTCATCCATAAGATTTGAGCACAACAGATGACATGGCTATGTATTCAGCCTCTGAGAGAAATAGAAGTACTCATTTGCTTCTTTGAAGACCAGCTCACAAGCTTATCACCCAAAACCGAGCACCTCGAGACGTACTTCTCGTGTATCTTGACAACACGCATGATCGGCATCTGCATAGGCCGTTAGTGACATACCGGTGTCCTTGGTGCAAAGACCCATATTGATGGTTCCTTGGAGATACCGAAGACCCTTTAACCGCTTCAAGGTGCTTTTTAGTAGGCTTAGCACGGTATCTAGCACACATGCAAGCAATGAACAAGATGTCAGTCTACTAGCGTTGAGGTACATCGGGATCCAATCATACTCACGATATTTCGTTTGGTCAATCATGATCCCGAGTGGTCCTCATCTAGTTTGGTTCGATCAATCATGGGGTGTCAACGGTCACTTGAATCAAATCAAATTTCTTTAAGATTTCAGTTGCATATTTAGATTGATTTATGAAAATGCCTCCGGGACTTTGTGAAATTTGTAATCCCAAGAAAATAACATTTGTCCCATCATTGACATTTGAAATTTTGAACTCATTTCATTAGAAAAGCGATCACATTCCATTGGGTCGGTCGAGGCGAAAATAATATCATCAACATAAATTTGAACATGAATTAAATGTTTGCACGACTTCGGTGAACAATGTAGGATCAATGCTCCTTTGATAAATCCGGTAGATAGAAGAAACTTTGACAATGTATCATACCATGCCCTTGGAGCTTGCTTTAAACCGTAAAGGGCCTTCTTCAAACGATAAGCGTGAGTAGGATGCTCTTGATTTACAAATCCTTGAGGTTGGGTGATGTACCACGACTTCTTTAAGGTCTCCGCTCGAAATGCCGTCTTCACATCCATCGATGACAATCATGTTCTTACTAGCAGCATTAGCTAAAAGATTACGATTGCCTCGATTGAGCAAGCGGAGCAAAAGATTCTTCAAAATCAATACCTCCTCTTGACGGTATCCTTTAGCAACTAATCGAGCCTTGTTCTTCAACACATCACCATGCTCATCAAGTTTCACTTTGAAGATCCATTTAAGAGCAATAATCATAGCACAATCTGGAGGCGGTACTAACTCCCGTACATCAAGTCGATCAAACTCATGAATTTCATCTTGCATGGCATTGAACCACTATCTTCATTCATGGCGGTTTAACATCTTTGGTTCGATCTTAGATAGTACGGAGTTGAAGAAGCACCATAAGGCATCGGTTGCAAGTTGTTTCCATGTTGATACGGGACGAGAGGATTTCCAATGATGTTGTCTAGTGGGTGATCGTGAGTCCATTTTCTCGAAATGCTCATGTGGTAGTTGTTGGGGGCTGAAGTAGCAGTCAATGTCTCACGAAGAAGATGGTTACGAAGAAGATTCGAGGAGCAAATACATTTCGAATGGAGCATCTTCGGGAGTAGCAAAGGGATTAACTTCATCATTGATGCGAAGCTTGATTCCATGATGTACATTTGAAGAATGATGATTTGTTGATGAGACGGAAGGATCGTGATGGCGCTTCTTGACTTAACGATATTGAGGCGAGGATTGACTTCATTCACGTGAATATGAGCATCCTCTATTGTGGGATCAACACCTCATTAGTACTTGAATCATACAGTTCATCTAACATAGGATCAAACAATTTCTTAAAATCATCTTCACATGGAGGTACATATGGAGTTTCTTGAGAGGAGTTAGGAACAAGGGATGACCCAATGGAATTTGTTTTGAAGTCGGGTCCCGAAATGGAGTGTCCAGAGCCATTTGACCGGTCGACTCATCAAACATAACGTGAATTGTTTCCATGATATTTGGGTTCTTTTGTTGTAGATTCAGTATCCTTTTGTTTGGTGCATATCCTACAAATACTCCAATGTCGACTTTAGCCCTAAGTTTGCCTAAGTCTTGACCCTCATTAGTTGGATAACACAATGCACCAAACACACGAAGGAAAGAGAGATTAGGTTTTGTTGTGGACAAGTTCATATGGAGTTTTCCATGAGCAATGTGAATCGTGAACGATTTTGTGTGTAGCATGCGGTGTGCAATTGCTTCACCCGAGAAACATTGGAACCATTGAGTAAATCAAGATTGTTCTAGCGGCTTCAACAAGAGTTCGATTTCGTCTTTCAACTACACCGTTACATTGAGGAGTTCATGGAACACTTCTTTGATGGCTGATTCCAGCGCTTTCATAGAATTCACTAAGTTGTTTGTTGACAAACTCGGTTCCATTATGCTGCTCGATAATTACAGCGGTTTTGTTAAGTCGAACCTGCAATTTGTTTGATGAGTTTGATGATGATATCGAGTTTTATCCTTTGTTCTTAAGAACTTGACCTGTGAATCTAGAGTAATCATCAACCACAACTAACACATATTTCTTCCCAAAGATATTACGCACCCTCATTGGTCCACATAAATCCATATGAATCATATGAAGAACTTCATGATGAGTTAGTAGGTTTGGGTTTATGGGCGTACTTCTTGCTTTTTCCCAATTGACATGCTTGAACAAAGATGATCCTTTTCGTACTTGAGTCTAGGTAAACCTACAACTAAGTCCTTTACGGTGAGATCATTGATGGTGCGAAGTTCGGTGATTGAGACGACGATGCCATAACCATGACTTTGTTTTAGAAGCCTTTGATAACAAGCGATTGGAGATGACCTCATCATGTCATCGATAGAGATGGTGTAGAGATTAGAGCCACGAGTTCCCTTTAACAGTTCCTTACCATTAAGATCTCTAACAAAGCGGTATGTTTTACGAAGGCTACTTCTAGATCGTAATCACGAAATTGACCAACGAGCAGTTATGACCTAGACCTTCCACATAGTATACTCTAGAGATGACACTATCACCAACAACGTAATCTCCATAACCCATGATTGCACCGAAATGATCATTACCGAACTGACAGTCCCGATGAATTTGCTCACGAAGTTCATGAGCGCGACCGGTCTCGGTCATATATGTTGGAACGACTGAGTCCGGTACCACGAGCGATTTGAACGATCTGCGGTTGAACACGAGACAAGAATGGATAGCTGGATAATTGGGATCCCCATGCAAGAATGGGTTCTATTTGGTTAGTAACAATGGTTGGAACACCCACATCGAGAAAGGAGCATTCATATCGTAAATTAAGGCACTGGATTCATTGTGAATAGATGCGGTACTAGTGTCCAGATTAGCCACATTCACGGTGTGCTCACTTCTTATGGAATAGTTCTACGGTGGGCATCCATTTTCTAGTGGGCATTGTCGATTATTCTTATGACCAATGGTATCCAATAATAGCCTATCTTACTAAATGTTCTTCCCAGTGGTTTCCAACGCTTTCTAACTCTCTTTCGTTTTGCCTTTTGCCTTTTAGCATGAACATAAGCAACATTAATCGGACCATTATCATCATTAGGCAAACCATTAACACCACATTCATGATTAGAAGCGAATTCAAGCGGACATCGGTACAAGGTTTGCAAATAGTATCGAATTCGAATTAATTACGATGCGCCTATGGCTAATACTAGAATCAACACGATTCGTTTTATTCGATTCAAGCTTAAAGTTCCTAGATTGTTCTTCTACTCTTTTCGGTGCACATTCTTAGCTTGAGGTCCTATCATTTCTTGTATTGTCTTGAGACTTTGACTGCTCCCTTTAATGTCGCGATTACTCTGTAGAGGAATGGGAACATTAGTGGGTTTACAACTCTTTGCATCACTGTTTAGATGTCTTGGGATCCGAACTACATGCAGGCACACTAAGTTTCACTTTCTTAAAACTAGAAGTGCTGGGATTTGTACTCCTAGAAGGCACACTGAGTTCTCTTTCATAGCATTGATGATCCGAAATCGAACTACTTACAGCACACAAGGGTTCATATTCAAGACATTGGGCATCGAATGAATATCGGACTTGGCAATAGGCATCGAACATGGAATCAAAGGATTAACTCTCTCACCTAATGACTTTGGGCATATTGTGATCAAGCATTCTAAGATTTCTTGAGATCGTTTGGCATATAAGCATGCATGTCCAATTGCATTATCATGAGGTTTCTCTAACTTATCCTCTTCAACAATCTCACGAGACATTCTAGGCAATCCTTAAGGGATGAGAAGTATGTTTGAGCAGAAGTTTGTTGTTCACGAGATGAGGAGGACATATTCCATGACAAAGCATATTTATTACAAGAGTGAACCTTTGATACACCATTCTCTCCATTGGTCATTGGCATTTTCCCTTTTACGACTCTTGATTCTCAATTTCCTTTTACAATGAAGCTATTTGTTCGTTATTTTTGTTACGAGTGACCTTTATTGATTCAAATAACTCATTGAAATGACGTTTAACCTTTTCATTTTCTTCTAGAAAACTTTCGTTTTCCTTTTGTAATGCATTTACTAGGTTTTGAAGATGAAACGTTTGAGAATTCGAGAATCTAAAGGAGGAGGCATTTGGGAGGCCGCATATTGTTTGTTTGACCCTTTAATTGAGATTTGGGCTTTCAACTTTACGATCGTGTTGCAATGAGCTTGAATTTGTTCATCACGTTTGTTAATTTGAAAAAGCGCATCAAACTCGGGCATCGAGGATGTCTTGATATTTGAAGTTTTGACATTTTCTTTAAGATGTTGATATTTTAGTTGTAAATTAAAATGCTCAACTTCTAGTTTAGAAAATGTTTAACCAAATTGTCGTGATCATCCAGTTCAATTTTCTCGTTTAGTTTAGAAGTAGTTTTGTCAAGCTCAATGACACGATCATGGGATACTTTCAGGCAATAGATAGTTCATGAAATTTGGAAGCATTAATAAAGCAATTTGAAGCGATGAAAAAATATCTTGAGCAACACATTCGAGAATAAGAGTCTCATTTAATGTGTGCAAGTTCTTCCTCTCAATCTCATTATATTTTAGTGCTCGCTCATAGTCACTAACTTCAACTATCATTGCATCAAATTCCTTTTCCATTCCCTTGATATCGCTTTCTATCCCTTTTAAGACTCTCAAGTGATCTTTTAGAAGTTTAAAGAAAGGCATGACCTCGCTTAAATAACATTCTTTCATTTGCTCAAAACCCTTTCTCCTTCCGTTATACCAGTGGGTGTGATCCTTTTCTTGCAAGTTTTCTCAAAATCAACAAATAGTTGAAATATAACATATTGGCTAATTAAGGTCTTGCTTTTAGTGGCAATTGTTCTAGAACAAGATGCATTGGTGTATTAGGAGGATACACAATCGCTCTAGGCATTTTCCATAGGGAGGGTTTGTTTCAACAATATTTTTAGCTCTCGCTTATCTAAATCCATTTTCCAAAACTTGTTCTGGAGTCAACAATGTCTGAGGCTTAAACATGTTCAAGGAAATCCAGTTTTCCTTCTTGTAGTCATGGGGAGTGATAATTACTTTTCTCTTTTCATTTAGGATCATCTAATTTTTGTTCATCTTTTCCTAGTGACTTCATCGATTTCTTATCTTCCTCGGTGCACTCAACGCAACTAGGTTTCTCTCAGGTTTAAGGATTTCATTGCCATCATAAAGAACCTTATGAGCATTTCTAGCCCTTTTAATGACCTCTGGATTTGGTTCCTTAACAAGGGAATGCTATGCTTATCGCTAAGACCATATGCTTAGTGATCATGTGAGCGATCGAATGGTGTTCCTTGTATGTACAACTTGTTTTCAAGTTTGTTTTCAAAGTTTTCAGATTAGAAAAGTCTTTCAAGAGTTTTGATTCCTTTGCATTAAATTATTGCTTAAGCATTTTCACATTTTCTTGAAGTTCTTGTTTTGCTTAGCGCTTTAGAAAGCTTTTCTTGTAAGGAATTTAATTCTTGTTTCAATACTTCTTCTAAAATTACTTTTCTAATGACCGTGCGCACTTGGTCATCCATTTCACGCTCACGAGTGGTTAACTCAAATTTTGCACGTTGTTCATAAATAGCAACACGTTCTTTATAGGCATTTAGTTCATAAATTACGTAATCATCGTGGAGCACATGCGGTGTATTCATCAAAACATAGTCATTGTTGATCTAAAGATGCATCACTTGGTACAACTTCACTTTCACTTTGTTTCACGTATTGATCATATGGGACAATATCGATATTACCCATATTTTCAACATTTGATTCAATAGTTTCGATTGATTGTACTTTGTCATGCATCTGCTGCATCGACATCATCGTATAGTTTAATACCTCCGAGATGAGTTTGTATTTGGATAGGCCGACTTGTGGTGAAGAAGAGACCTTGGGAGAAACCATTGGAGAAATGCTAGCCATAAAAATTGTGTGTGCCGTGGGTCCATCATCCACATCGAGTCGTATGCATCACAATCGGCGACTTGAAGGCATTCGATGATTGTGACCTATCTCACAATAATTGCTCATCCACATCTCGCATCATAGGTCTTGGCATTGCCCTCGGCTAGAAACGACAATTCCTCTTCATCCAAAGCAAAGACCATTGTCCCGAGCTTGTACAAGCGAGATCTTATCTCTGAAGTAATCGGCGATTCATGGACGCTTTGGAGATGTGCGGTTTCTTGCAATGTGTCCCTCACCACCACAGTTATAACATTTGATCGGTTTAGCTTGACCTTGGTTACCATTCCTTCCTCGATTACAGTTACCAACATAACCTCTACCACCTCCACCTTTTCCCACGATCATCTTGTCTTTCTGAATGGTTGCACCATGATCCTTCCATCTTTCACATGAGCTTGATTGTGTGTGTTAGATCTTTATCGAGGTTGTTGTTGGTTTGTGGGAGAATTCATGTTTTGACTAATCGGAGAGCAAGTTGATTAATGAAGTTACCAGTGTGCATCGGCATCGACTTGTTTGAACATAGGATCGGGAATGAGTTTGTGATTACCATTACCCAAGGGTATGACTTGTGAGGCTTTGGTTGTGATTAGATGTTTGAGTAGAAGGCGGTTGAGTCATTAGGCGAGCTTGTCTCTCCACAGGTTGGTTTTGAACGATTGTGAACCAATTTTTCAAACATAGCATGTCTCTCATTCGAAGGAGGAAGGCATAGAGTTGCTCATAGTTTGTATTCTTCAATCCTTTAGTGAGCTTCACAGAGGTGACAAACTTGTGCCATTCGGGATTCATGTTGTTCACAAATTTTGAGTTCACCAATGTTAGGCATAGTCATTCGATGTTCCTCATGTCATTCACCAACTTATGAAATCTCACATAGTACTCATAGACACTCTCATCCGGTTTCATCTTGAAGTGTTCAAATTCTTCATAGATTTGTGATTCTCTGCCTTCCATAGTTAATTCTCAACACGAGAGAAGCATCTTAACATTATCCCATACCGCTTTGCATCGGTGTTGTGATTGATCGACTTGTAGATGTCTTTAGGAAGACCTTGAAGAGCAATGTTAGAAGCCACGATATCCGCATCGAATCTCTTTTCTCCTTATCATCAAGCTCATCATACATTTTAGGTCATCCATTCCGTAAATAGAGTTCCATCTTCATTAGTATCAAGTATATCTCTAGTCGTCTCAACTCGATCGGTCCTTCATCAATGGATTTGAGAATGTTGACACCATTTTCCTTTCAAAGGCAAAGATAATCGATTCGTTGAGCCCAAGAATCGTAGTCGATTCATCAAGCATGGGTGGATTTAGTATCCGAGCCACCGCTGAACATCCTCGACAAAGTGGAGATGATAGTAGGAGCGTTGGTAGACATGTTAACAGATTATACGGGATTTTATAACTCTATGATTAAACCGGAAATAGATTCTTTCACGGATTTTACTAAATCAAGAGAAACCGTAAACAATCACCCAAGTCGCTAGAAGAAAATGCACCAAGTCGCTAACACCTAATTCGCTACACTCCCAAGTCGCTAAAGTCCCAAGTCGCTAGACAAATGCAAGTCGCTAAGTAGTAACTCGCTAAGCCTCAAGTCGCTAGCAAAATTTTGGCGACAATTAAGCTACTCAAGTCGCTAAAGATACAAGTCGCTAAATAGCAACTCACATGAGACTAAGTCGCTACCTCCAAGTCGCTACACATGGTGGAAAGTCCACTACTTGTCTTTGTAAGTCGCTAGTTCTAAGTCGCTGGGTCCAAAGCGTAACTCGCTACAAATTTGTAAAGCAAGTCGCTCTGAAGAAATAATTCCGTGTGTTAAGTCGCTAGCAAGAAAAACTCATAAACATCACTTTTCAATCCAAAAACAACCCAACCAAGATGATTCAAGCTTACCAAATGAAAACCTAAACACTTGTTATGATTCTAAACATAAAAGTACTAACAAAATCCAAGCTTTAACACAAGAAATCAACCAATGATGCACAAACCACTAAACATTTCAAACTCAAAACCACCTAAAAACTAAAAATCCAAAGATGTGCGAGATATGATCTAACCATGGCTCTTGATACCAATTGTAAGATATTAGTTTTCACATACATCAAACCATAACACAAAGTGGCGTATGAATGAAGTTCTAGAGAGAAAGTTAGAGGTTTAGGGAACTTAGTGAGAGAAAGTGAAAGATATTATTATGAGCTCCAACTCTACCTTGGGAGGTAGAGTATTTATAGTCTTACATAAATCGCCACACATCGGGTCATGGATCGGGCATACAGATGGGTAAAGACCCGTCCAGTCCTCCACGGTGTTACTTAACTAAATATTACTTAACTTAAAAGAACTACGACTCTGAGCTTTCTAACGATTACATATACTTGAGGTGACCGACTCTTTAATAACTGAATTTATAATTCCTAACAAGGTACAAAATGCTTTGATCTCGTATCACAAGTACCTTGATTGTTTTCCAAATGATTTTCAATTGGTTTTGAGGAGGAATGAACGTACCAAAAGACCGACTATTTTACTTTATACATGGTGATATAAGGATGGTTAGGTTAGGTATTAGTTCCC
>CM040246.1:78803501-78825798 GCA_022545495.1 Chrysanthemum lavandulifolium
AATGCAAATGAATCCGTGTACCTCAGACTTAACCAACGAATTGACGGTACTAAACTGTTTATAACACGAAAAGACTTGTCCTGGACGGGTAATAATTTCTAGCTAGTTCGCTAGTGATGTAAACGTGTCTCGCAAAGGACTCGTCTTAGTAGAAGGTACCATTCGAGAAGCTCTTGATAGACATGAACTCTGACGGGTATGACAACCTTTCGAGGTTTGTCTACACCTTCAAGGTAGTTATTAGAGCTAGTTGTCACCTAAAAGCTGACAATATATCTCTTTAACTATTCAACGTAACCGTGTCTCGCGGGAGATTGTCTATCTTTAGTGGATCAATTCAAAAAGTGCGCGCTCTTTCCTCACTGTGCATTTAACCATTAAAACTATTAAGCACATGTGGAGGGGGAGTATTTATGCAAAAACTTATCTCTCACTGTGGTTCAAACATGTTTTTCATTTACAAACCCTTTGAGAGATATTTTTACTCACAGTGGTTATAATGGCAAACATAGGTTAGTCATGGAGTTATAAGGTGACTAAGGTTAGGAATAACCGTCCTATGATCCGCCAGAGCCGGAGGGATCTACCCAAGGCACTACCATTAGTTAGTGTTAGAAGTCCTTAGGAATGATTGTAAAAAGGAGAAAATGAGAATCGGAGAAAGAAGGAGTTGAAGAATCAAAAAGAAATGTAAAGTAAAGGGTGAAAAGAAATAGCCCTCCAGATTATTCAACTTAGGGCAGACACCGGGTTCAATTCATATGCTACTGGTTGTCACTTAGTGACACCGGTATTGAAGATTAAAAGTCGTCATGGACCCAGTGACGCATGCACTAAACCTTCTTGGCCACTCAAGTTTCTCTCAACAGAAGCTTGTTTCATTCTCACAGGGAACCCTACATAAACTATTGGCTTTCTCTTAGAGATCGCTGATATTGAAGAAGGAGACCCTCTCCCTTGTCTCCGCTCAGGAAAACCAAAATGCACTGTTGAGTCTAGAGCCACGAGATTCATCAAAAGATCTCTTAGGAACACTTGACATTTAATCACTTATTGATCAACAAATAAGATCTTCAGTGATTCAGTGGTTCATATCGAGTCCTTCACAGATCTTAGCAATCTGTCGAGAACATTTATGAGAGGTTCACATCTGTGATCCTCAGTGATTGAATGGAAACTCCTGCCAGGGTCAACATCAAACAGCCCTGACAGCAGGTCGCTTCGGTAACTCCTCGTGGATTACGCGGAGTGTGTCTCAAACGGTCTACAGTCGTGAGGTGATGCTTCGGCGTTCCTCAGCGACTCATCTGAACTGTAGATGTATTTCGGTACATCGCGTTATCTCACTTGTGGGACTCCAGTTCAGGAACGGCCTTTGTAAGAATTAGAGTTGTGTTTTCACACTATGCTGTTAACACTCTCGAAGTTCAAACTTGTAAGTGCCGGAAACCGCTTATTACTAACCGTTTGCAATGTTTTCCTCTTATGGAAGCTCCGGAGCGGGATGATCGTGCTGACTCTTCTCATGCTCATGCCAACATCATCACTAATGGAAGTTCTATTCGAATGCAACACAACAGTCAGAATGATTCTTCATCAATCAAAGAATCTACAAAGTCAAAGACTTACAGAACTTCATCAGTACTGTTTTCCAACGTCAAAGAGCGTGTGAGTATGTTGAAGAATGACGTGGAGACACTGGAGCAGCGAAGCAGACCTGAGGCAGACTGATGCAGACAACAACATACTATCACTTTCACCACAAAGAACAATGATCAAAGAACAAAGTTAAAGATGACGTCGAAGCATAACTGTTCAAAGATAACGATCTCTCTACACTGGAGAGATTGTTCGAATCAAGACAATTCCTCTCACAAGAAAGAAGAATGTCAGAAGACGTCACCGCTACTATTACATCAACGCCTTAACCGTTTACATTCATATATACTTGAGGGGGAGATTGTTGGAATCACTCCTAACCAGTATTTCAAGTATTTATATTTCATATGTAATAGGTAGCTTTATTATGGCCTTTATGTTTGTTTAAGGTCCAGCTTATGTAGAAGGCCCATAAGCTGGACCTTAAACAAACATATTGATGAGTCTCTAAATACTCATCATTTTTGTACATATAAACTGCAAAATCATCTAAAACACTCGAAACACATCAAAATGATCAAAATATCACAAATCGGTGTTTTATGTGTTTTAAATACAAAATATCAAAATCGGATGAAAAACATATCAAATTTGCAAAATTGCGCTTTAATCCCCAAGTTTCCAAAATTGTCAAAAAACAGTCCACAGCACATAATTTCAAAAGTAAAAGTCACCAAAGGTCCTTTTAAAATCAAAACTTGTCAAATTTAGTCCTTTGGTGAAAAATATGAAAAGTTTGAGAAAATTACAAATTGGTCCTTCAAGTTTGAAATTTGGCAGAAATGGCCCCTGGAAAATTGCAAAATGGAAAAATTGGTCCTTATACTTTTTGAGGTTGTCACTTTCAACCCTTGAAGCAACTTTTCAGAATTGGCATTTAAGGTCCCTCAAATCCAGAAATTTACACAAAGGTCCCTTGTCATTTACCCTTATAACACCCTTTTTGGCCTGCCTTCCCCATTGTGACCCCTGCCACAACCCAATTTGAACCCCCCCATTTTATTAATACACTACCCTCGGTCGGTCAACCTTGGTCAAACAAAACCCAACTTGGCGCCTAATAGTCTTCACTCCCAACCGCTCTGCAACACCATCCTCCACCTCAACCCCTCCTCTTTTTCCACACCTTTGTCCCCTCCAAGCACCACAATCCAAGAAACATTAATTGTATTCCTTCCCCATTCACTCTACCTCATCCAATCACAAACTCCACTTTCCCGCCAAAACAATGAATGGCCAAAAATGACCCTAAGTCATCCAATGGTTGAAAAGCAGTGGGAATAGCTAGAGAGAGAAGAAAAGCGGTTGAGTATAAAAGGAGACAAATGGAGAAGAGAAGGAGTAGTAGCTAGTTTTTAGAATTCTCTTCAATGTCGTTTTTAGAGTAGATGATTTAGTTTAGTTCAAAAGCTGTTATATCTTGTATTATTGTATCAAACTCAAGTAATTTTATCAGTTTTATCTAATTTTAAGCTTCAAGTCCAAGTTGTATTCACTTTTCATATTTCTTATTTACTGTTGCAACTTTGATTTTCAAACTCCTATGCTTAACTCTTTAGCAACTTATTTTTAAGCTCCAACAAGCTTATTTGAGCTTATTACATCTTTTCACAGGCTCACATTTAAGTTTCAATCATTTTTGAGTTTTGGTCAACCAAAGTCAAACTTAGCTCAAATGGGTCATGGAAGCTGATATTGGGTGGATGCAGTGATGATATTGGGTTGTAATGGATTAGATTAGGTTAGGTTTGGGTTCTGTTTTAGCCTGCAATCAGTTGGAAACTTGTGAGTTTTGATTGTCTCCTTTTCATTTTTATTCAAAATTCCATACTGTTCTTGTATGAATATCTGTGGTTATCATTAGTCTAAATTAGTGTATTCAGTTGTATTTAAGACATTTAAGTGTAGCTTGATCATTGGTCTTAAGCAGTTTAGTAGTTTAAGTATTTGTACTTCCATATCAGTTTTAAAAAGGGTGTTTGGAATTGCCTCTAAACCTGTCCTTAAGGTTAGTCCAGTGGTTTGTATTTGTTGGTTCAAGTTTGGATAGCTTATCTAAGCTCATTTCTGTCTTAACTTTGGTCTGTAACATCACCAAAGTCAACAATACCATCTCCACTATCTTAGCAGCCCACTGTGGGAATTTTAGCAAATCCAATTCTTATTTTGTGTTTAAATATCTTAGATATAGCTTGTTTCAGTGTTATTTCATCACATTAAATCTATATCAGTCATTAAATCAAGATTAAAGCTCAACAAAGTCAACTTTTAAGTTTTGATAAAAAGTCAAAACTTTGAAAACTCGATTTTGGATCAAAAGAAAGATTTTAATGGACTCGGTTCTTGATCAAATCAAGTGATACTTGTTGTTTTATAAAGTCAATGGTCTTGTTCCTTATTAACAATTTTCCAAATTTTTATCTAATTTCTAGAAGCCTTAAAAAGCTTGTGAAGATGGGGTCAATCCACTGCGGAGCATCAAGCTCGCAGGGAATATCTTGATTTTGCGACCTTGCATCCGCACATAAGAGCTCACCCAAGTCTGCATTTTGGTTCATTAGTAGTCACCCAGGTCCTCTTCATGTTCCAACTAGTGCTTTTCAGTTTCAGCTTATTTTGAGATCTGTGCAGTGGCTTAAAGTAGACCCCCTTAACTGCTTTTTTAGTTCATAAGCTCACATACCAAATCATTGCATCTTGATATCCAGAGGTCTTAAGCAGTTGAAACTTGTTTCTTTTGAGTTATTTTAGCTTATTAGAACTTCCCTATCAGTTTGGTACCTTTTGGTGTAGTTTTAGCTTATCAAAGTGCTTATTTTTAAGCACTTCCCACATCAGTTGCTTATTCCTCTTAACAACCCTATGTTTTTCTATTTTTCCTAGCTTCCTAACTTTATTTTAAGCTTTTCCTGAATTTTTCAGATTTTTCCTAGCTTGTTTACTATTTTTCTCAATTTAAACTAGTTTTTAAGTATTTTTAATTAGCTTTAAATACAAAAAATTAAGAAAAGGTTCTAAAAAATTAATTTTTCGTTTTTCTTAAGTTTAGATAAATGTAAAAAGCTTAAAAGTATTTTTCCTATTTTTCTCCTTTTATTTGGTATTTTAATAATTTAAATAAGTTTTAAATAGTTTTTAATTAGTAATAAATACATAAAAGTCAAAAAATATATTTTCTGTTTTAAAATTAGTTTTATCATATTTTAGATTTTTCTAAGTTATAATTTCATTTTCTAGGTTAATTTTGTATTTTCTTGTATTTTAGTGCATTTTAATATTTTAAATAGTTTTAATTAATAATAATTACATAAATAGTTGTAAAAATAATTTTTCTTTTCTAATAATTTTCTTATATAATTAGGATTGTAAAAATGTATTTTTCATATTTTTAGGATTTATATTATATAAGTTTCACGTTTTATTTTATACGTTTACGTTATTTTTATTTTAACGTAAGTTTTTAGTCTTAGGTTTTAAACGTTCATCACTTTAAAAATAGTGATAGCGTTTATTTAATATCTTTATCTTTTAATTTTCTTAATTTGCATTTAAGTCGCTTTTATTTATAATCTTTTCAAGAGTATAATCATCCATCAATCCTTTCGATCATTATCATTAGTGATCATTCCATCATCTGAATCGGTTTTACACACCATTGAGTCTCCGTGGACTTAACGACCCGGAATCCCGATTCTCGATCTTCATTGCATTTGTGTCCGAGCGCTTTAAGTCTTTTGACTTGACCTGTTTCTTGCAGATCAAAAGTTAACGGATCTTGTTTGGCACAAAATGATATTGCAAACTTTGTAACCCAAACAATTTTATTTTTTTTTTTTTTTATTTATTTATTTATTTTTTTTTTTTTTTTTTTTGACCAAATAAATCTGTTTAAACAAAAAAATGATTGAAAGGTTAAATCTTTGTTGTAAAAAACAGATTATATGACAATATTTTGACAAGAAAGCATCACCAAAATCAACCACAAATAAAAAACCAACCTGTCTCTTGATACCAATGTTAGGATCGTATGTATGGATGATATGGTGATTCGGGAGGTCTTGGAAGATGGAAGAAAGCCATCTTTAAGTTAGAGAGAGAGGCTAGAGAGAGAAGGGAGAAACTAGGTGTTTTATTGATAAGGAAAGGTGAATTACACAAATGAGACTCACCCCTCCATGGAAGTATGGAGGGGTTTATATACCCAAACACTTACATCTATCACTAAATGACATAACAAGCCCTTGTGTTTGAGGTAATAAAGATAGAAATGTAATCCCGTCAATGTCGTTCCATTTACGAGTTAGGAGCGATTCCAACACACTCGTTCTTCCGGTTCTACAAGTCCACTTTCGAACTTGGAAAGATTCCTCGTGAGCGTAGAGGACGCTCGCTCCTTCAAAGAATGACCGAGGAACGTTTACCACCACCACCACCACCGTAATGGCGGAAGATAAGCCGATGAATGAGCTTCTCCAAGCACCCATCAAGGGTTACGGAGATGCTATTGTTGCCCCACCATTGTGGCCGATACTTTGAGCTCAAACCGGGTTACTTAACTGGTAACCCAAAGCCAATTCTATGGTTTTGAGCGGATGATCCTCATGCACACATTCGATGGTTTAACAAGATTGCATCTACCATCAAATACAAGAATGTCCCACATGAAGCAATTAAGCTTTACTTCCCCTATTTTCTGTAGGACAAGCCCGGAATTGGCTTGAGAAACAACCCCTCGTTTCATTGAGACATGGGAAGATCTAGTCACAAAGTTTGTTAACGAATTCTATCCTCCATCCCGAACTACAAGTCTTAAGAATGAGATAATGAAATTCTCTCGAGATTTGATGAATCATTCGGGAGGCATGGGATCGTTACAAAGAATTGCTCCGCAAGTGTCCGCATCATGGTTTTACCGAGTTAATGCAAATGGATACTTTCTACAATGGTCCGAACCGGACTAATCAAGACTCTTTAAATGCCTCCGCGAGGTAATTTCTTGAGCAAGACCACAAAAGAAGCCTTGCAAATCATTGAAAACAAGTCCCAGTCCGTCCTTTCCGCACAAAGACATATCGACTCGATCTAATCTTGGACCTTCTACTTCATCTCCCGTGAGTACATCTAGCACCGATGCTAAGATTGACAAACTCACAGATATTGTTCGAGCTTTGGTTCTTGCTAACCAAAGAAAGTCACTTTCACACAAGCACCATCATATGGTGAAGTGAAGAAAGTTGTAGTTTGTGTTACTTGTGGTGGTCCTCATGCATACTACAATCTGATCGCCACCGATGGTAGTCCGTTTGAAGCTAATGCTATAGCGGTACTTCAAATCAAGGAGGTAATCAATACCGTCCTCAAAATGAACCAAACTATCGTATAATACTTATCGGGCACCACCGGTTTTAACTGAATCCTAACCGGAATCAAAACCAACCAAGAATGAACCAAGGTTATCAAAACCAAGGTAATTTCTATTCCGGACCCAATCAAGGTTTCCAACATCAAGGAAATCTTAATCAAAACACTTACAATCGAGGGAATCAATTTCGGGAAATATGAATCCTAATCAAGGAATTCGCTATAATCGAACATACGGCCTCAAATTATCCCTCCACCTCCTCCTGTATCAACATCCGATGAGCTTTTAAAGCAATTCATGAAGACTCAAGAGGAGACAAACAGTTGTTGGTCGGTCGGATCGTCAATTAAAGAAGTCTTTAAATGATCGACCCTCGGGCTCGGTACTTTACCTAGCAACACGATCGCTAATCCGAGGGCGATGCAAAGCGATCACAACCAGAAGTGGTGTTTCGTATGATGGACCGCTATTCCTACTACCTCTTCTTCTTCTCTCCGAAGGTAGTGGAAAGTGAATCGAGGCGACAAGGACAAGGAACTTCCTACTAATAACGGAAGTACCAAGAATGTCCATCCTCGGGTTGTCCAGAAACCAAAATCCTATCCAGAATTGTTTTTGAACCTCCTGTAGCTCCCATTGAAAATACCAAATCCAAATCTTCTATTCCTTATCCATCACGTTTACATGAGCAAAAGCTCATGAGAAAGCGGTCAACAAATGGAAAAATTCTTTCAAATTTTCCAAGAACTTCATTTTGACATAAGCTTTATGGATGCTATCATGTTGATGCCCAAGTTTGCATCAACTCTCAAACACATGTTAAGCAACAAGGAAAAGTTGTTTGAAATGGCTAAAACTCCTCGAACGAGAACCGCTCTGCAGTTATCTTGAAGAAGCTTCCCGAGAAGCTTGGAGATCCCGGAAAGTTCCTCTTACCTTGTGTATTTCCGTGAATGGTTGAATGCTTTGCCTTAGCCGATCTTGGTGCAAGCATAAACCCGATGCCTCACTCAAGATGGAAGAAACTTTCTCTTCCGGATCTTACTCCTACATGCATGACTCTCGAGCTTGCAGATCGTACAATATCCGTCCTCTTGGAATTGCCGAGGACGTATTTGTGAAAGTAGGAAAGTTCCATTTTCCACCGACTTTGTAGTTGTTGATTTCGATCTTTGATCCACGGGTTCCTCTCATTGTTGGAAGAGGATTCACGAGAACGGGCCGTGCTCTCATTGATGTATTTGAGCAAGAAATCACATTACGTGTTGGTAATGAAGTCGTCACTTTAACCTTGATCAAACTTGAGGTACTCCGCAAATTATGATTCCAATCATTAACCGAATAGATATCATTGATGTTGCTTCAAGAGTACTCTCAAGAAGTTCTTGGTTATTCTCATAATTACGTGAGTGGGATCCCACCACATCTTCTCGACCTATCATAGCCAATTCTACTCCTTCTCTCACTCCGTTTGAGATAAGCGACTTCATCTTGGAAGAGATTGAAGCATACTTGGCTAGTGATTCTGCTCCATGGGAAATTGATCACGCTCCAATTGACATTGAGGGGACATACTTCTCATTGAGAAATTGCTTAAAGATGATCACTCATCAACCCCTCACACTAGTGATGCAATTCCGGAAGAGATTAATCACCATGAGATTAATCCGAGGAGATATTCTTATTCTTGAGAAGTTGTTAAATCAGGACACTTCTCCTCCACTCCCTCCCGTCGAGCTTCATAACAAGGAAGTCAAGTCGGTTGAGAAAAGCAATAATTTCAAATCGAACTTAAGGACTTACCGCCTCATCTTGAGTATGCATTTCTTGAAGGTGATGATAAATTGCACATCATTATTGCTCGAGATTTGAATAAAGATGAAAAGATCGCTCTCATAAAGGTCTTGAAGTCACACAAGCAAGCAATTGCTTGGAAACTCTCCGACATTAAGGGTATCAACCACGAGTTTTGTACTCACAAAATCTTGATGGAGGATGACTTCAAGTCATCAGCTTCAACATCGAGAAGGGTGAATCCAAAAATCCATGATGTTATCAAACAGGAGGTTATCAAACTTCTTGATGCGAGATTGATTTACCCAATCTCGATAGTCCTTGGGTTAGCCCAATTCATTGTGTTCCTAAAAGGGTGGCATAACTGTTGTCACAAATGAAGATATCGAGTTAATTCCAACTCGATTGGTTACGGGATGGCGTGTGTGTATTGACTATCATAAGTTGAATGACGCTACCGTAAAGACCATTTTCCTCTACCCTTCATGGACCGATGCTTGAGAGATTAGCGAGGAACCAGATACTATTGTTTCCTTGATGGTTTCTCGGGTTACTTCAGATCCCCATTGATCCACGGGATCAAGAGAAGACCACATTCACCTGCCCATACGGAACTTTTGCCTACAAACGTATGCCTTTTGGCTTATGTAATGCTCCTGGCACGTTCCAACGATGTATGATGGCCATATTCCACGACATGATCGGGGAAACAATGGAGG
The DNA here is from genome assembly GCA_022545495.1 of Chrysanthemum lavandulifolium. NCBI lineage: Eukaryota > Viridiplantae > Streptophyta > Magnoliopsida > Asterales > Asteraceae > Chrysanthemum > Chrysanthemum lavandulifolium. The sequence continues at coordinate 78,813,036 of CM040246.1, forward strand.
TGTTTATGGATGACTTCTCGGTCATTGGGGATTCATTTCAGACATGTCTCTCCCATTTAGACAAAATGCTTAAAAGGTGTGAAGACACCAATCTCTGTCTAAATTGGGAGAAGAGCCACTTTATGGTCAAAGAAGGCATAGTCCTTGGCCATAAGATTTCCAAAAATGGGATTGAGGTCGATAGAGCAAAAGTTGATGTTATTGCTAAACTGCCTCATCCCACTACCGTCAAAGGTATTAGGAGTTTCCTTGGTCATGCCGGGTTTTATCGTAGATTCATACAGGATTTTTCTAAAATCGCTCGGCCTATGACCCATCTTCTTGAAAAAGAAGCTCCTTTTATCTTCTCACCTGAGTGCATCGAAGCTTTTGAAACACTAAAGAAAAAGCTTACGGAAGCACCCATTCTAGTTGCCCCCGATTGGGACTTACCCTTTGAGCTCATGTGCGATGCAAGTGATTTTGCTATCGGTGCAGTCTTGGGGCAACGAAAACCAAGCATTTTCACCTATCCACTACGCAAGTAAGACTATGATCAAGCTCAAACCCATTACACCACTCTTTGAAAAAGAACTATTAGTGCGTGGTGTATGCGTTTGAGAAATTTCGCCATACCTCATCTTGACCAAATGCGTGGTGTATACGGATCACTCGGCTCTCAAATATCTCTTTGCAAAACAAGATGCAAAGCCGAGATTGCTCTGCTAGGTTCTCCTCCTCCGGAATTTGATATCATTATACGTGATAAAAAGGAGCCGAGAACCCGGCTGCGATCATCTATCCCGATTAGAGAACCCTCACCAAGATGTTTTCGAGAAAAGGAAATAAATGAAACATTTCCTCTCGAAACACTCAATGCGGTTTCTTTTCGTGGAAACTCTACTACCCCATGGTTTGTCGACTTCGCAAATTACCATGCGGGTAACTTCATAGTGAAAGGGATGTCGTCCCAGAAGAACAAATTCTTCAAGGATGTTAAACATTACTCGGACGAATTCTACTTGTTTAAAATTTGCGCGGATCAAGTCATCCGACGGTGTGTTTATGGACGAAGCTCTTGACATTCTCAAAGCTTGCCATCTTTGGACCCACCGGGGCCATCATAGTCCAAACTACACCGCCAAAAGGTGTATGATTCCGGTTTTATTGGCCCACAATTTACAAGGATGCCCACGAATTCACAAAGCTCAGCGACGCTTGTTGATCTGTGCTAAACCAGTCAAGTCTAATCACACAAGCTAGCCACTTGTGAATGGCTAACCGTAACAGACTTAAAACTACTTAAAACACAAATACAATGAAGTCCTGGAGAATATAATGAATTCCCGGGTCGTTTAGTCCCACGGAGACTCAATGGTGTGTCAAAACTAATTCAGATGATAGAATGATCACTAAGGATAGTGATCAGTAAAGGTTGATTGATTGAACAATTATAACTAAGGAAAAAGGAAATAAATTACAGAGGCTTAAATGCAAATTAAGAAAATTAAAAAGATAAAATATATTAAATAAACGCTATCACTATTTTTAAAATGATGAACGTTTAAAACCTAAAACATACGTTTAAATAAAAAACTACGAACGTCTGAAGAAAAAGTGAAACTTATACAATATAAATCCTAAAAATATGAAAATACATTTTTACAATCCTAATGATAAAAGAAAATTTATAGAAAAAGAAAATTATTTTTATAACTAATTAATTAATTATTATTAATTAAAAACTAATTTTACATATTTAAAATGCACTAAAATATAAGAAAATACAAAGTTAACCTAGAAAAATGAAATTATAACTTAGAAAAATCTAAAATATGATAAAACTTATTTTAAAACTGAAAATATATTTTTTAGACTTTTTATATATTTATTACTAATTTAAAACTATTTAAAACTAATTAAAATGCTAGAAAATACTATTTAAACTAAGAAAATTATGGAAAAATATTTTTTTGGCTTTTTATATTTATCTTAACCTAAGAAAAATGAAAAATTATTTTTTTAAGCTTTTTCTGATTTATTTGTATTAAAAGCTATTTAAAAAGACTTAAAAACTAATTAAAATCAAGAAAAATACTAAACTGACTTGGAAAAATCTGAAAATTTCAGGAAAACTCTAAAATAATATAAGGAAGCTAGGAAAATAGAAAACAAGTGCTTGTGTGGAGGAAAATGAACGATGTGCAAAGTGCTTATGAAATAAGCACTTGGATAAGCTAAAGGAACTCAACAAGCCACCAACTGATTACACAAGCAGTAATATGTTATAACTACTCAAAACCAACTAAAAACAACAGTCATGAACCACAGAATAGAAAATTACCAAGATTTGAGGTTTTGGCTGAATAAGCTAAAAACAGTATGAGGGTGTCTACTTTGAGCTTATGCACAAGCTTCAAAATAAGCTGAATATGAAAACCAGCAATTGGAACTTGGAGAAGACCTGGCCAAGAACCTTAAAACCAAAAACTAGACCTTGGTGAGCTCAAATCAGCTCTGTGCAAGCTCTGCAAAACCCCTGTGCAGACTCAGTTTCAACTGAGTCAGTGCACAGGGGAAATAAGGGCATGTTAACAAGCTAATTTGGGACTTATAAAAATTTGACAAAAATCTATAAAATTCACAATAAGAAAATAGACCAGAGTAAGATTTTAAAACCACAAATTTCACTGAATTTGACTCAAAAATGAGCCCATGAAAAATACTCAGATCGCCAAACCGAGTTTTCGCTTTGACTTTTTGACAGATGGAAAGTTTGACTAACTTGAACTTTGATTCCAATTTCTCAACCGAATATGATGTTACTTGATGAAATAACACTAATGCAAGCTAGCTCTAAGATTTCTAAGCACAAAATAAGCTTTTAGCTTTCAAAATTCCAACAGATAAGCTTAATGGATGATTCAAGAGGAATTTGACTTTTACTCAAAAGAAGTGCAAACTTATGACTAGAATGGCTCAAAGGACTTGTATAAAGACTGAATGTACAAATTACAAACACCAACAAGGGCTCAAGATCAGCTGAACAAGCTGATCCAAACACCACTTTAAAACTGATATGCAAACTTAACAAAGCTAATTACTGATCTAGCTATAGCAGATACTCAAAATGATTCTAAATGACTTAAATACAACTAATTGAACATGTTTAAATCTTCAATGATCACAGATACATACACAAGAACATTATGCAAATTTGAATGAAGAAATGGAATTGAGAATGACACTCACAATGGTCCAGCTTGTATGCAGGCTAAAACCAAACCCAAAACCACTACCTAAGCCATTTCCAACCCAAATAAGCACTTGCACCAACCCTATGTCCACCGCCATTACTTGTTTTAGCCAAAATTCCACCTAATTTGACTTTTGTTGACCAATTATCCAAGTTGTTTGAAATCGAATTATGGGCTTACTCAAAGCTATAATAAGCTTGAATAAACCTATGAGCTTAAAATGAGTCACTGAAAGCTTGTACATATGAAATAGAAACCTAAAAATTGCACGATGAACAACAAACTTGAATTTTATAAGAAAACTTGGATTGATACTCAAAAGCTTAATACAATGATTTTTAACTTGAATGTGATACATGGAAACCGAAATTATAACATTTTGATTAAACTACAACATTTATTAAAAAAATGACATTAAGGAAAATATAAAACTAACTACTGCTTTCCATTGCTTCTTTCTTCCTCTTTATAGCTCCAAGTTGTTTCTCTCACTTCCTCGATTGTTTCCCACCACTTTAGGACCCTTGGATGTCTTAGAGTTGATCTCACTATGATTGGATTTTTGGCGGAAATGGTTTTGGACAGTTGGATGAGGTTGAGTGAGGGTGAGGTGAAGCATTAAATGCACTTTGGAGTTGTGTGGAGGTGGGGGACATGGAAGGATAAGGTGAGGAGGGGATGGGATATGCTTGGGTGAGCGGTGATAGCAGTTGGAGGGAAGACTTTGGCGCCAAGGGTGTCTGTTTGACCAAAGGTTGATCGACTGTGTGTTAGTAATAAAGCGGGGGTCAAAAGGCAAAGGGTCCAAAGGCGGGGGGTCACAATTGTTTTGACAGGGGTCCAAGGGATTAAAGGGTATAATATCACAAGGACTAGATATGCAATTTCTGAAAATCAAGGGACTACTTCTGCCAATTATGCAAAGCTATTCCAAGGGACCACAAGTGACAAGTTTCAATAGTACAAGGACCAAACTTGACATTTTCAATTTTCCAAGGGCCATTTTTGCCAATTTTGAAACTTGGAGGACCAAACTTGTAATTTTCTCAAACTTTTGATATTTTTCACCAAAGGACTAATTTTGACAACTTATGATTTAAAAAGGACCTTTGGTGATTTTTCTTTTGAAATTAGGGCTCAGGGACTATTTCTGACAATTTTAGAAACTTGGGGGACTGAAACTGCCAATTATGCAAACTTTGCTCATTTTTCATCTGATTTTAAACATTTTGCATCCGAAACATATAAAATGCAATTTTGGAATATTTTCAAGATTTTGATGCATTTCGAGCTTTTTAAACGCTTTTGCGATTCAGATTGACCAAAATGATGAGTATTTACACACTCATCAATCCCCACACTAAACTATTGCTAGTCCCTAGCAATCTTTTGAGAAAAACTTAATGGATTTGAATCTCTTTAACAAAAGCCATTACTTCGAGTAGCCAAATGTTTCAGTTCAAGTAAGAACCTTGGTACATCGATAACCAAATGATTTTGAGCAAATCATAAGTCAGAACGGATTTGATTTGTCTTTACCGTGCCGTTTGCTCGGACTAGCCAACTCTTAGATAAATTATCAATATTATCTTTGGTGAGTGATTACCAATTATGGTTTTTCCACCGCCTTTACCACAAGCCATAATCTTGCGGGCTAGCCAACTCTTCACTTTTTAGGATATGGTGAAATAATACCATTCAATTTTGCAAATTGCAAGCCATAAACGGATTTGATATATCTTTACCAAGAGCCGTTTGCTCTGGATTAGCCAATCCTTTAGTTTATTAGACAAGGCGGATCGATAACCAAATGAGTAAGTGCAAAACACTTACTCCAAAAAATTTTTGGCCAAAATGGGGAATTGGTATAATTATATGATAAAATTCGTGAGAATTCCCCACACTAGAAATGAATATTGCCTCAATATTCAAAGTACCCGGTTATGCCGAAACCGAAACGTGAAAGGGAAATACTACGCCATTATTTAGCAAGATTTTATTTTTATTTTTTTTTTTTTTTTTTTTTTTTTTTTTTTAAGAAAACTTATATATATATAACATGTGGGCATCACCCCACACTTAGGTGGTAGAAAGGGGTAAGAAGTCGAAATATGGGTGAAAACCCATATGGTGTGTCTCTCGTTTTTGGTTACCGAGTCGCTAGCTTGACTCGACCCCGAATTCATTGGTTCATGGGAAGCAAAGTGGAAGAAACAATCTCCATCGGACTTTCATTCAAGATGTTTGGATAAACATTGAAGCACGCGAAAGTTCCACACCGACGAGATATACAGAGAAAGAGCCTACCACGGATGATAAATGAAAATGCCGGGTCAAAGATAGTGTCCTCACTCCCAAGGAGTGAAGAAGAGAGAAGTCACATCATGTGAGGAATGGAAGAAAGATGTTTATAACAATTAGGATCCATTCTTCATCCTCAAATGTAGACATATCGGGAGGAAGGGTGAAGGTAGTATTATCAATAAGCAAACTCTTATGATAGAGTACACCTTCCTCCGAGCCAATATCATCCTCAAGATCAAAATAGAAATGATCATATTCGAAGGAGATATGTCATGAGAGAGTTCACCGAGAACTCTTCATGAAGAGAATCATTGGAAAAAGCCTCAAGTTCGGAGATGTTTCGGGCTTGTCCAATGTAGAGTCACTATCCACAACGGGATAGGAGATGAAGTCGACTTAGCATGAATGATTCGATCTTAGAAACGAGGAGATTTATATTGAACAATTTTTCACGAAGTATCTCGTCCTCAATTTCCGGATCATCGAATTTCTCACTTCTTCTAAGCTAACTAGCTCGGAAGGTAGCTCCTCGACATAATCGATGTCTCCATAGGATAAAGAATCGTCAAACGAAGTACAATCGTTATCGAATCGGAGAACATCTCGACATGATCATATGGAATGTCAAGAGGAGGAGAAGAATCATCATTAAGAGGCTCATCACACATATTACCGTAGATAACCTCGGACTCACTTGGGGTTGGAACAAGACTCTCAACACTAGACGATTCCATTTCGGAATAGTGCTAGGAGGCTCGTCCCCATTATGAGAGAGTCTTTGGAAGCAATAAAAGGTAAGATAGGTGTGATAGCAATAGACCGAGGAGTTGAGAAATGATATCTTTCAAAGGAATAACACTCTCCTCGTCGTCCTCATAATATTCCCTCATTTGAATACTATCCTCATAATCATCGCCATCATATCGGATTCTTATGTTCATCTCTTTGAAGCTTACATACCATTCTTTTCATTTGTAGTTTCTTTCGAATCGTATTTCTTCGAACTTTGAGGAAGATTACACCCTCGTGATCATTGAAATGTCGAGAAGGATATTGATGAATGATGGAATCTTGTGGGGTTGGAAATTGTCAAACCGGAGAATTGGAATTTTGAAAATTTTGATTCATCGCTTGACATTCAAAAGTCGCATGAGGACCCCCGTAATTCTCACAACAGAGATAATTGGGAAAATAACTTTCGCCAAAGTTCCGATTGTAACATGGTTCCGGCTCATAGACAAGCGGGACCCGTGGTGGACAATCAAAACCGTAATGAGAATCATTCCACAAAACTCGCATGAGTAGGATTCGTATTGACAATGTGGAGGTAGGTAGGAAAAATCGGGTGTTTCATTTGAAATGGGATCGGGATTACCGACAAACTTGTCTCCGAAACTCACATTGGTACATCGCCGACAATTTCCACCGTTAAATGGACCTCCACACTGTGAACATGTTGAAAACCATGACATGAAGAATTAAACAGATAAGAGGATAAGAGATGAAGAATTAAACGGTTATAGAGGATAAGGAATGGAGAATTAAACAGATTAGAGGATAAAGGATGGATATTTTGGATTTTTGAAAAACATGCTATAAAAACAAAGAATGAAAATATTTTTGGTGTTGTTAACACTTCAGGAAAAGTGTTAATGAACTTTTTGGATTTTCTGATAACTTTACAAAAACTTTTACAAATGGTGGTATATGTGCAAGAATGGGTCCAAAACTGCTTAGAACACGCTAAAGCCTCCCGTGAAAAATTTGATCTCAGCTAAACCAAATAAGTCTAATCACACAAGCTAGCCACTTGTGTATGGCTAACCGTAATGAGACTTAAAACTACTTAAAACACAAATACAATGAAGTCCGGAGAATATAATGAATTCCGGGTCGTTTAGTCCCACCTGAGACTCAATGGTGTGTCAAAACTAATTCAGATGATAGAATGATCACTAAGGATAGTGATCGGTAAGGTTGATTGATTGAACAATTATAACTAAGGAAAAAGGAAATAAATTACGAGGCTTAAATGCAAATTAAGAAAATTAAAAGATAAAATATATTAAATAAACGCTATCACTATTTTTAAAATGATGAACGTTTAAAACCTAAAACATACGCTTAAATAAAAACTACGCAACGTATAAAAGAAAAAGTGAAACTTATACAATATAAATCCTAAAAATATGAAAATACATTTTACAATCCTAATGATAAAAGAAAATTTATAGAAAAAGAAAATTATTTTATAACTAATTAATTAATTATTATTAATTAAAAACTAATTTTACATATTTAAAATGCACTAAAATATAAGAAAATACAAAGTTAACCTAGAAAATGAAATTATAACTTAGAAAAATCTAAAATATGATAAAACTTATTTTAAAACTGAAAATATATTTTTTAGACTTTTTATACATTTATTACTAATTTAAAACTATTTAAAACTAATTAAAATGCTAGAAAATACTATTTAAACTAAGAAAATTATGGAAAAATATTTTTTGGCTTTTATATTTATCTTAACCTAATAAAAATGAAAATTATTTTTTAAGCTTTTTCGATTTATTTGTATTAAAAGCTATTTAAAAAGACTTAAAACTAATTAAAATCAAGAAAATACTAAACCGACTTGGAAAAATCTGAAAATTTCAGGAAAACTCTAAAATAATATAGGGAAGCTAGGAAAAATAGAAAAACAAGTGCTTGTGTGGAGGAAAATGAAACTGATGTGCAAAGTGCTTATGAAATAAGCACTTGGATAAGCTAAAGGAACTCAACAAGCCACCAACTGATTACACAAGCAAGAATATGTTATAACTACTCAAAACCAACTAAAAAAACAGGCATGAACCACGAATAGCAAATTACCAAGATTTGAGGTTTTGGCTAAATAAGCTAAAAAGCAGTTTGAGGTGTCTACTTGAGCTTATGCACAAGCTTCAAAATAAGTCAAATATGAAAACCAAGAATTGGAACTTGAGAAGACCTCGCCAAGAACCTTAAAACCAAAAACTAGACCTTGGTGAGCTCAAATCACTCTGCAAGTTTCAGAAACCTGCAGCGACTCGGTTTCAACCGAGTCGGTTACGAGGAAATAAGGGCATGTTAACAAGCTAATTTGGGACTTATAAAAATTTGACAAAAATCTATAAAATTCACAATAAGAAAATAGACCAGAGTAAGATTTTAAAACCACAAATTTCACTGAATTTGACTCAAAAATGAGCCCATGAAAAATCAACTCAGATTGGCCAAAACTGAGTTTTCAGTTTTGACTTTTTTTTGACAGGATGGAAAGTTTGACTAACTTGAACTTTGATTCCAATTTCTCAACTGAATATGATGTTACTTGATGAAATAACACTAATGCAAGCTAGCTCTAAGATTTCTAAGCACAAAATAAGCTTTTAGCTTTCAAAATTCCAACAGATAAGCTTAATGGATGATTCAAGAGAATTTGACTTTTACTCAAAAGGAGTGCAAACTTATGACTAGAATGGCTCAAAGGACTTGTATAAAGACCAATGTACAAATTACAAACACCAACAAGGCTCAAGATCACCAACAAGTCGATCCAAACACCACTATAAACCGATATGCAAACTTAACAAAGCTAATTCTTGATCTAGCTATAGCAGATACTCAAAATGATTCTAAATGACTTAAATACAACTAATTGAACATGTTTAAACCTTCAATGATCACAGATACATACACAAGAACATTATGCAAATTTGAATGAAGAAATGGAATTGAGAATGACACTCACAATGGTCCAAATTTGTATGCAAGCTAAAACCAAACCCAAAACCACTACCTAAGCCATTTCCAACCCAAATAAGCACCGCACCAACCCTATGTCCATTGCCATTCTTGTTTTAGCCAAAATTCCACCTAATTTGACTTTTGTTGACCAATTATCCAAGTTGTTTGAAACTGAACTATGGGCTTACTCAAAGCTATAATAAGCTTGAATAAACCTATGTGAGCTTAAAAATGAGCTGCTGAAAGCTTGTACATATGAAATAGAAACTGAAAAATTGCACAGTGAACAACAAACTTGAATTTTATAAGAAAACTTGGATTGATACTCAAAAGCTTAATACAATGATTTTTAACTTGAATGTGATACATGGAAACCGAAATTATAACATTTTGATTAAACTACAACATTTATTAAAAAAACGACATTAAGGAAAAATATAAAACTAACTACCGCTTTCCATTGCTTCTTTCTTCCTCTTTATAGCTCCAAGTTGTTTCTCTCACTTCCCCGATTGTTTCCCACCACTCTTTAGGACCCTTGGATGTCTTAGAGTTGATCTCACCTATGATTGGATTTTTTTGGCGGAAATGGTTTTGATGATTGGATGAGGTTGAGTGAGGGTGAGGGTGAAGCATTAAATGCACTTTGGAGTTGTGTGGAGGTGGGGGGGACATGGAAGGGATAAGGTGAGGAGGGGGGATGGGATATGCTTGGGTGAGCAGTGATAGCAGTTGGAGGGGAAGACTTTGGCGCCAAGGGTGTCTGTTTGACCAAAGGGTTGACTGACCAGGTGTTAGTAATAAAGCAGGGGGTCAAAAAGGCAAAGGGTCCAAAGGCAGGCAGGGGTCACACTTGTTTTGACAGGGGTCCAAGGGATTAAAGGGTATAATATCACAAGGACTAGATATGCAATTTCTGAAAATCAAGGGACTACTTCTGCCAATTATGCAAAGCTATTCCAAGGGACCACAAGTGACAAGTTTCAATAGTACAAGGACCAAACTTGACATTTTCAATTTTCCAAGGGCCATTTTTGCCAATTTTGAAACTTGGAGGACCAAACTTGTAATTTTCTCAAACTTTTGATATTTTTCACCAAAGGACTAATTTTGACAACTTATGATTTAAAAGGACCTTTGGTGATTTTTCTTTGAAATTAGGGCTCGTGGACTATTTCGACAATTTTAGAAACTTGGGGACCGAAACTCGCCAATTATGCAAACTTTGCTCATTTTTCATCCGATTTTAAACATTTTGCATCCGAAACATATAAAATGCAATTTTGGAATATTTTCGATATTTTGATGCATTTCGAGCTTTTTAAACGTTTTGCGTTCAGATTGACCAAAAATGATGAGTATTTACACACTCATCACTTGTCAACGTCACGAATATCTCACAAAGAAATGAAATGCCGCAAAACGCCATTCAAGTGTGTGAGATTTTTGACATCCGGGGCATTGACTTTATGGGGCCATTTCCTTCTTCTCGCGGTAATAAGTACATACTCGTGGCGTTGACTATCTGTCAAAATGGGTTGAAGCTAAGGCTTTACCTACCAACGATGCCCGAGTTGTTGTGAAATTCTTGAAATCTCTTTTGCTAGGTTTGGAACTCCACGAGCCATAATCGGTGATCGTGGTACGCGTTTCGCAATGACCGGTTTGAAAGAGTCATGCGTAAGTATGGTGTAACTCACCGCCTCTCTCGCGTATCACCCCAAACAAGTGGGCAAGTGGAAGTTTCCAACCGGGATTAAAGAATTGGAGAGGACGGTTGGCGAAAACCGTGCCTCTTGGTCGGATAAGCTAGATGACGCACTGGGCCTTCCGTCAACCTATAAAACACCCATCGGTGTACTCCATACAAGCTTGTATACGGAAGGCGTGTCATCTGCGGTTGAGCTTGAGCACAAGGCATACTGGGCCTTGAAGCATGCCAACCGATATTCGACAACCGGTGATCACCGAAAGTTCAAATGAATGAGTTAAATGAACTCCGTGATCAAGCATACGAGAACTCTTTGATCTATAAAGAAAAGACAAAGAAGATTCATGACTCCAAAATCAAGAACCGCGTTTTCAACGTTGGTGATCGAGTCCTTCTTTTCAATTCAAGATTGAAGATTTTCTCGGGAAAACTAAAATCCCGCTGGTCTGGACCATTCACTATCACTAAGGTTTATCCTTATGGCACCATTGAGTTATCTCAACCCGATGGTCCAAACTTTAAAGTGAATGGTTATCGATTGAAGCATTATTTTGGAGACGACATTCCCCACGATTGTCCCGGATCTACAAACTTTCCCCATGAACCAATGAATGCGGGATCGAGTCAAGCTAGCGACTCGGGAATCAAAAAAGAGCATGCTACATGGGTTTTCACCCGTGTGTTCCACCCTAGTGTGGGGAGTTGCCCGCATGTTGTGTATATATAAAAGTTTCAAAAAAAAAAAAAATCCTTGCTAAATAATGGCCGTAGTATTTCCCTTTACGTTCTATGTTTCGCATAACAGTTGTACTTTGAATATTGAGGCAATATTCATTTCTAAGTGTGGGGAATTCTCACGAATTTTATCATGTAATTATACCGCTAATTCCCCGTTTTTGGCCAAATTTTTTTTTGGAGTAAGTATTTTGCACTTACTCATCTTATGGTTATCGATCCGCCTTGTCTAATAAACAAAAGGATTGGCTAATCCAGAGCAAACGACTCTTGGTAAAGATATCTCAAATCCGTTGACGGACTTGCAATTTGCCCAAAATTGTATGGTATTCACTCACAATATCCTTAAAAGTGAAGAGTTGGCTAGCCCGCAAGTTTATGGCTTGTGGTAAAGGCGCTTGAAAACCATAATTGGTAATCACTCACCAAAGATATATTATCTAAGAGTTGGCTAGTCCGTAGCAAACGGCTTCGTAAAGACAAATCAAATCCGTTGAAGTCGGTGATTTGCTCAAAATCATTTGGTTATCGGTGTACCAAAGTTCTTACTTGAACTGAAACATTTGGCTACTCCGAGTAATGGCTTTTGGTAAAGAGATGAAATCCATTAATTTTTCTCAAAACATTGCTAGGGACTAGCAATATCTTAGTGTGGGGATTGATGAGTGTGTAAATACTCATCATTTTGTACAAATTAGACGCAAAAACATCCGAAAACACTCGTAAATGCATCAAAATGATAAAATATCACAAATAAGTGTTTTATGTGTTTTAAATGCAAAATATCAAAACCGGTGAAAACGTATCAAGTTTGCATAATTGGCGCTTTAGTCCCCAAGTTTCAAAAGTTGTCAAAAGCAGTCCTGGTAAAACAAAATAAAGAAAAATGTTATTCAAGGTCCCCGAAATATTCTAAGTTGTCAAAATGGTCCTTGAATAAATCTTTTGTCAAATGGCGTAATAGGTCCCTCAAGTTTTGAAATTGTCACAAATAGTCCTTGGA
>CM040246.1:78825898-78870898 GCA_022545495.1 Chrysanthemum lavandulifolium
AAATCAAAAATATTTTTGGGAGAAAGAGAAATGGTTTATTGTCATTTTTCAGGCAATAACCCGATTTTAAAAGAAAGAACAGAGCCATGTTTTCAAATTCCATGCTCTAATTCTATAAACATTTATCTGCTGAAAACCAAATGCTTTGAAAAATAACTCGGTCTCTATTTTTGATAATCATCAGGACTTATTTGTCAAAATCTCTATCTCTCAATCAACAACCTATGTCATTGATTGAGGGGGAGAATGATTTCAATTAAATTAAAAAGTTATTTGGCATTAAAATTGTTTTCAAAAGATATACATGCATGTTTTATCAATGGAGTTTAAAGTCTTAAAATCCGATCCTTATTAGTTAAGAAGCTTTCATAATCAAGTCACATTTCTCCTTAAAAGTTTTCAAAATCAATTTAAATCTATAAGAGATCACAAATCTCAAATGATTTGATAATTGTGATCGGGGGAGAATGTTGGATTTAAACTGATAATTCGGTAAATGGTTTTATAAGGATGTACATGTCATCCTTCTCACATGTGACAAACGATTTCAATTTTTCAATGCACATGTTGAGAGGGAGCACCTATCTTAAACCTTTGATTTGAAACGTGATCATTCATCCCAATGTGCAGGTTCCCTCTAGTATGTGCAAAACTCTTTTCTAACCTCGAGGCACATATTGAGGGGGAGCAATTTTATGGAAACCTCATCCTTCTCGGAAATGCTATTTCTACTTGATTTGATGTGGGAAGTGATGTTGATATCTTTTAGAAAATGGTAATCAAAGAAGTTAATTCTTTCTCTTGCCTCCGTGTGCTAAACATTTTCAAATACTTGATGCACATGTTGAGGGGGAGTTTTCGTTCTAAAAATATCAAAGACAATTCAGGTACAAAATGCTTTGATAATATATCACAAGTATCTGAATTGATTTTCAAATGGTTTTCAATTGGATCCTATGGCGGATTTAACAATACCAAAATTGACCGACCAACTTTACTTTATATACGGTGATATAAGGATGATAAGGTTAGGTATTGGTTCCCATGATCCGCCAGAACCGGAGGGATCTACCGGGGACAATCCACTAGTTAGTGTAGAAGTCCTTAGGTATGATGATAAAAGGAGAAAATGAGATATGGGAAGAGTGCGGACTAAGACCGAGCTAGTCTTGGAATAAACCCAACAAGGTTCTAGCTATGAAGTCTCGTAAGCATTGAAGGGTTGAAGAATTAAAAGAATTGAATGAGAAAGGGTGAAAACAAATAGCCTCCATTTATCCAACCTTAGGGCGAAACCGGGTTCACTTCATATACTCTTGATGGTAACATCGGTATTGAAGACAAGACGTCATGGACCCGATGGACGACCGCACTTCAACTTTCCAAACCACTCAAGTTCCTCTTAAAGGACTTGTTTCATTCTCACGGGAACCGACATTATCTATCGACTTTCTCCTAGAGATGGTTGATATTGAAGAAGGAGACCCTCTCCCTAGTCTCCGTTCTGATCCAAATATGCACAAATTGAGTCTAGAGCCACGAGATCATCAATAAATCTCATTAGGACACTTTCAATGAAGACTCTCTGTTTCACACAATGTGGAAGAGATTATATCTTGAGTCCCACGCATTATCCTTGTGGTATTGCGGAACATCCGAGTGATGTGTTTACATATTCACAATGAAGATGGAAAGCCTTGGAGCCAACATCAAACAAGCTCTGGTAGGTGGCATGTGAGATCTATTATATAGATCAACCATGTGACAACCGAATGTAAACAATGGGGCGATTCAATCTTTTGAATCAATCACAGTTCGAGTTATGGATTGACGGATACCTTTGAAAACCGGTCTTTGTGCTTAAAAACTCTTTTCTTTAGCACATCGACCGTGTACTCATTTTCAAACCAAAAGGTGTTTTTATGATTGATAATTGATTTTCAATAAAACCTTCGTTGTATTGCAAAAACAATTTCTATTGAGCAATACACGATTGTTTTTCAAATCTCTTTTCATCAATCGGTGAACTTAAAATTCATCGGTTCACTCACTCCGTGTTGTCTTCTTTGAGGCGTTCGGTTTGAGAACAATAGAACAATGCGAAACCTGTCAAGGAAATTCTTGAATTATACCGATCACAAAAGACATGTCTCGATCAACGGGAACCGTGGGCCGTGTACCTCAATTCAACGAAGTGATCAAAGACACTTTAATGCGATTTATTACTAACTCATTGTATGCGGTACACCCGACGCTTGTTGCTTTCGTAATGGAGCGGTCAATCCATAGTTGCATGCTCACTTAACACATACAACTCAAAGAAATCATGATTAGTGCATCAATGACTCGATATTTTCACACCAAGCTTCGCTACGCCGCCAATATCATGATTCAACAAAGCTTCCGCTACTGATGTGAAGATTTCATGATCCGAATGTGAGCATGTCGGTCCTAAAGTCACAACATCACATAATACCAACACCACAAAGGATGTGTCGAGATTGTTGATTGGTTGATGATCTCAAAAGATGGCTCAAAATGATTATCACGTGGATCAAGAAAATACCTCCACTTGAAGTAACCAAACATGCAATGTGAAGAATCAATGACTACGAGCTTAGGAGCAAAGGACTACATCAAGAATGCAAGATCGATTGTTAATGTAATATCTATTTGTATTCTATGTAATTATGGTACATGATTGAGGTGACCTCCTTAGGGAGATTGTTAGGAATTAGAAATTCCGGTAGTAAAGAGTCGGTCACCTCAAGTATATGTAATCGATAGAAAGCTCGTAGTCGTAGTTCTTTAAGTTAAGTAGTTATTTAGTTAAGTAACACCGTGGAGGACGGACGGTCTTTACCCACCAGATGTCGATCCATGCCCAAAGTGTGGCGAGTTATGTAAGACTATATATACTCTACCTTCAAGGTAAAGAGTTGGAGCTCATAATAATATCTTTCACTTTCTCTCACTAAGTTCCCTAAATCTCTAACTTTCTCTCTCTAGAATTCCATCTATATGCTACTTTGTGTCATGGTTTGATGTGCATGTGAAAAGTTATATCTTACAATATCTCATCGGTGTGGAACTTTCACGTACTTCAATGTTTATCCAAACATCTTGAATGAAAGTCCGATGGAGATTGTCTCTTCCACTTACTTCCCATGAACCAATTAATTGGGGTCGAGTCAAGCTAGCGACTCGGTAATCAAAAACAAGAGCATGCTACATGGGTTTTCACCGTGTGTACCACTCTAGTGTGGGAGATGCCCCACATTTTGTATATAGATCAAAAAAATGAATGAAAATTGTAAATATTAAAAGAGAATAATTGTTGTGTTTCCACACTTAGCTAGTAATGTTATCTTTTACGTTCTAAGTTTCGACATAACAGTAGGTACTTTGAATATTGAGGACAATATTCATTTCTAAGTGTGGAAATTAAATTTTGATCATAAATGTACCCTTTTAGTCCCTTTTTCCCCAAAATGGCCAAATTTTAAAAAAATTTTAGTGGAAGTACTACGTACTAAACACAACAAATGGTAATCAGTCCACCATGTCTAACCCACATAAGGATTGGCTAATCCAGAGCAAACGGCTCTTGGTAAAGATATCTCAAATCCGTTGACTTACAATTTGCCCAAAATTGTATGGTATTCATTTCACCATATCCTTAAAAGTGAAGAGTTGGCTAGCCCGCAAGTTTATGGCTTGTGGTAAAGGCGATGGAAAAACCATAATTGGTAATCACTCACCAAAGATAATATTGATAATTTATCTAAGAGTTGGCTAGTCCAGAGCAAACGGCTCTGGTAAAGACAAATCAAATCCGTTGAAAGGCGGTGATTTGCTCAAAATCATTTGGTTATCGATGTACCAAGGTTCTTACTTGAACTGAAACATTTGGCTACTCCGAGTAATGGCTTTTGGTAAAAGATAAAATCCATTAATTTTCTCAAAACATTGCTAGGGACTAGCAATATCTTAGTGTGGGGGATTGATGAGTGTCTAAATACTCATCATTTTTGTACCATTTAAACTGCAAAACATCCGAAAACACTCGAAATGCATCAAAATGATAAAAATACCACAAATAAGTGTTTTATGTGTTTAAATACAAAATGTCAAAATCTGGTGAAAAACGATAAAGTTTGCATAATTGGCGCTTTAGTCCCCAAGTTTCAAAAGTTGTCAAAACAGTCCCTGTAATACCAAATAAAGAAAAATGTTATTCAAGGTCCCTGAAATATTCTAATTTGTCAAAAATGGTCCTTGAATAAATCTTTTGTTAAATGGCAGAAAAGGTCCCTGAACTTTCATAAAATGTCAAGTTTGGTCCTTGGAATTTTGAAAATGACAAAACTGGTCCTTGTACTATTGGAACTTGTCAATATTGGTCCCTTGTTACAACTTTGGAAAATTACAGGATTGGTCCCTCATCTTTCAGAAAATTACAAAACTAGTCCTTGTATAACTAAGCCTTGTCAAAACCCAATTAGAACCCTGCCATGTAACCCATTTTGACCCCTTTCCTGTTTTTGACCCCCTGGTCAAACCACCCCAGTCAAACACTGGTTTCCCTCCACCACTGGTTTTCCTCTCCAACTTGCCTACACCTCTGCAATTCCTTCTCCCAACATCTCACCCATCTCCCATCACCTTATCCCCTCACCCACATCATCATTACACCTAGCCACCCCCTACTACCTGCAAAATTCAGAGCAGAGGTCAAATATCCCTTTTCCCACCAAAACCATAAAATGGCCAAAATGCTCATAACTCTCCCATTGGCTCAATAAAGTGGTGGGATTGGATCTAGAGGACACGTGGAAGCTTGTGGAGCTATAAAAAGGAAGAGGGAAGAAGCAAAAGGGTAGTAGTTAGTTTAGTTTTCAAAAATGGATGTCGACTTTTAGCTTATTATGTCTTAATTAGTTTTTAGTTGTAATTTCAAACTTCTTTGTATTAAACTTAAGTGTTTTAGTGTATGACAACTGATTTCAAGTATCAATTCCAAGTTATTGTTGAAATTTCATACTTATATGCCACTGTTAAAACTCTCAGTTTCTAACTCTCATGTATCAGCTTTAATCAGCTTATTTATGAGGTCTAACAAGCTTATATAAGCTCATAATAGCTTTTGTAAGCCTGTAATCAAGTTCAAACATTTTTGAATATGGTCAACAAAAGTCAATGATGAAGAACAAGATTGATTTCTTTGGTTTTGGATCTGAAGTGGGTGTTGCAGAGTTAAATTTGGGTTGGATCTGATTCATTTAGTGGTTATTTTGGTTCTGAGATTGGCTGCTAAACAGCTGTATAGTTGTAAGCTTAGCATCTGATCCTTTGGTTTATGTTATTTTAGCATACATTAGCTTAGCTTGAATCTGTTTGATTTCATTATTGTATTTGCATTCATTAGCTCTATTTTTATCAGTTGATCATTAGTTTAATCTGTTGTAGATTGATATTAAGGATTTGATAGAGTAAGTTGCATATCAGTCTTTATATCAGTGTTTGGAATAGTGGACAGATCTGTGCTAGAGGTTATTTTAGTAGTAGAGTTTAGTTGTTATAATCATCATGAGTTATATTGAAGCTAAAATGATCATTACTTTGCATCTGTTTCACTCAAAAGTCAAAATCTCTCTAAAACTGCTCTCATTCTGAAATCTGTGAAAAACAGTTGGTATAATCTAGCATAGAGGTGTATAATTTGATAAGTGAGCTTGCTCTGCTTTCATTTCATCATATTTTATCATTATCAATTCAATAAATTGGATTAAAACTCAACTTAGTCAAACTTCATAACTGATTTTGAAAGTCAAAAATCATATCAAACCAGTTTTTCTCAGATATTGCAGACCTTGCACAATGTTCATTTCAAAGAGTTAGGGTCTGAGTTTTGGTTTAGGTATAGTCTGCTAGGTGGTCTTGAAGACCACCTACCTGTTTTTCACTCAAGCTTTTCTGATAAGCTTATAGATAAGCTCAAACATAGGTACATGTTTACTGTCTACTGCACATCAGTTAGCATATGTCCTAGCAGCTTTTTGTTTGATCTTTAACTTCATCATTATAAGTCCATTTTAGCTGATATTTTAGATATAGTATCTTTGGTTGGTTGTTTTGAGATCCACACTTCTGCTTTTCACTTTAGCTTATTGGATAAGTAGCTGCAATGGCTTAAAGTAGGGGTCAGTTAACTAATTTGCACAAGTAGCAGTTAGCTTAATCCTTGTTAAATTGCTTATCAGAAGTTAGGAGTAGCAATAGATAGTTGCTTTAGAGTAGTTTTACTATTATCTAGCTTCTGTAGTAGTTTGGTTCATTTTGGTGCTTATTTGCTTATTGGAAGTGCTTATTTCCATATCTATTACATTGCAGTTCTCATTTCCTTCACTATAGGTCCATGTTTTTATATTTTTTATAGCTTTAGAATAAGATTTTAGGATTTCCCTGAAGTTTTCATAATTTTTGGACACTTGTTTAGTATTTTCATTATTTAATTCGGTTTTAATCACTTTTAATTAGCTTTAATTGCAATTAATTAAGAAAAAGTTCAAAAAAATAATTTTTCAATTTTCTCAGTTTAAGATAAATATAAAAAGCACAAAAAAGATTTTTCCATATTTTTCCCCTTTTATTTGGTTTTTTTCACAATTTAAATTAGATTAAAATAGTTTTTAATTCCTAGAAAATACAAAAAATAATCAGAAAAATACAAAAATAGTTTTGAAAATTCTATTTTGATATTTTAGATTTTTCTAAGTCTTAATTTTATTTTTCTAGTTTTATTTCCTATTTTCTTGCATTTTAGGTTATTATTAAATAGTTAAAATAGTTTTAATTAATAATAATTAGATAATTAGTTATAAAATAATTTTCTTTTTCTATAAATTTTCTTTTATCATTAGGTTTGTAAAATATCATTTTCATATTTTTAGGGTTAATCTTGATCTAGTTTCACTTTTTCATTCATGCGTTACGTAGTTTTTAATTTCGGTTTATAAAACATAAAACAAAAACATCATTTTAAATATAGTGATAGCGTTTATTTAATAGTTTTATCTTTTAACTTTCTTTAATTTGCATTTAAGCCCCGTAGTTTATGGGCTTTCTCTTTAGGTATAGATCAACCACTATCCTTTCCTTCAAATCCTCCGATCACTTTACGTTTGACTATTCTCGCACACCGTTGGGACTTAACGACCGGGAAACACTATACTCTCCGATCTTCATTGCATTCGTGCTTGAGCTGTTTTAAGTTTCTTCTGGTGGGCCATTCACAGTGGTCCGCCATGCGTGAAAAACTTGTCGGTTTTGTGCGGATCAAGTACCCTGTAGAGATGCAAGACCTTCTTGGGATGTTGTACTTGCAGATGCGGTACCTTCGATGCACGATTTTCACTAGTCGCATCATCTTCATCATCTGCTCTAACACTGAACAACTTCCATCATAGAAGTAGTTAAAGGTGTATCCGGACCTCTAAATAGATCACTTCTTCTAGCCATAAAAGTAAAAATCTTGGATTGTTGAACAATAACGAGCAATAAGTCCAGAGGTTTTGGCACATCGACAAGTTGCTTGTTTAAGAAAACCTGTATAAACCGTGGGTACATTAGCCAAGTAGATCCATGTGAGATATGCGAGAGCATCCCATCGATGATAGTCTTGAGAAGTTAAAACTCGATCCGTAGCTAACCCAACCATAGCGAAGCTATATTGGACCCGAATCTCCCAAGAAGTACTCTTAGCACTTATGCAATGTAGCAACTCATGAACCAAAATTTCCATTGAGGACAAAACAACTGTTTTACAATGTTTGTTCCGTTAAAGAACCTTCATAACCAATATGCCCAAAAGTTTCCCAAATCAATTCCTTGGCAAAATGAATAGCACCATCGATATCATTAAACAAAAATCCTCTCTAATAGATGCTTGATAATCTTCACAGTTCGTCCAACAATCAGTAGCCCTAATATAAAATTCTTCATTCTCCATGTTTTCTCTTGCAGAGCCCAAAATTCTTGAATCCAAGGCTCAATAATATCCGGCTCCACTAAAAGAGCATAACCGATTGCAACCCAGCTTAAAAATCAATAATATCGTGAAGCGCCGCATTATCATCGGTCTTGTCTAAATTTGCTACCATATTGTGCTTTGAAGCAGAGGGTCGATTAGCCATTGGTGAGTATATAAGCACAAATTGAAATTGAATAAGAATGAGAGAAATATGGAACGATGCTAATGTAATAATATGAGAGGGAAAATCGAAAGTAGTTATTTATAGGAGAGATTTGAAAATCAACGCCCAAAATAAAATAACCGTTAGCATTAATTACCCTCAATATAACCGTTGGAACAAGATTTTAATACGACAAACAAGACTTTCCACGATGCAGATTTTCCCAAAGCGAGACTTTCCAAGCAAGACTTTCAGGAAAAACAAGATTTCACAAATTCCTCCATAGAAACTAAGTATATATAAGTATCCTCCCTCGAGCAATACACAGGACTATACTAACACCTTATAGTCCTCCCCTCAAACATAGCTTAGTAGTTAATCATACCAATACTCACCACCAAGTGATTGAATCTTGAAACATCAAAGCTTTTGGTGAGTAAATTAGCTACGTTGTCATCTGTGTGAACCTTAACAACATTAATGAGCTCGCTCATAACAATCTCGATAAAGTGATGCCTAATCAATATGCTTGGTCTTGGAATGATAAACTGGATTCTTCACAATACAAATGGTACTCTCATTATCAATATTGATAGGAGTATTTTTGAAATTGAACCCATAGTCCAAGAGTTGATTACGCATCCACAAAACTTGTCCACAACACTCGCAGACTACATATTCACTTCAATAGATGATGTTGATGCAATTGTCTCGCTTCTTGCTTTGCCGGAGACTAACCTTCTTCCAAGATATTGGCATCCACCGCTTGTTGATCTTCTATCATAATTATCACCGCATAATCACTATCCTAAAAAGCTTCTAAGTGAAAAGGTGACTCTTTTGGATACCACAACCCCAACTTAGGTTGTTGTTTCAAATAATGTAAAATTCTTTTACCGCATTCATGTGAGAGATCTTTGGTGAGACTTGATATCTTGCACATAGACAAACCGCAAACATGATATCGTGCCTTGATGCGATAAGATATATAAGAGAGCCAATCATTGATCCGTAAGCTTGACTTCAATGGTTGTCCATCTTCATCTTTGCCCAAAGAATTGATAGATTTAATAGGAGTAGTAATGACCTTCATATCATCAAAATTAAACTTCTTAAGTATGTCCGTAACATACTTGTCTTGGTGATAAAAATTCCTTCCTTTTCTTGCTTAACACAAGTCCCAAAAGAAAGTTAACTCTCCCATTGAACTCATTTGAAATTCATTCGCATCACCGCTCAAACTCCTTAACCATGGATTGTTTGGTAGCCCCAAAGATGATGTCATCAACATAGACTTGAACTAACATGATATCCTTCTTGTCTCTCTTGATAAACAAAGTCTTGTCTATAGCTCCCTCCCGTATCCATGTTGTAATAAGAATGTAGAGCCTCATACCAAGCTCTAGGTGCACGATGAAGACCATAAAGAGCCTTAACCACCTTATAGACTTTGTTTGGATGTTTAGGATCTTCAAAACACGGAGGTTGTTTCACATACACCTCTTCTCGTAATAGTGCCATAGAAAAGGCACTCTTGACATCCATTTGGTAAACACGAAAACCCATGTATGAAGCAAAAGCAAGAAATATTCTAATAGCCTCAATCCTTGCTACAGGAGCAAAACTTCATCATAATCTACTCCTTCTTCTTGTCTATAGCCTTGAGCTACTAACCTTGCCTTGTTTTTTATAACATTGCCTCTTTCATCTCTTTTCACCTCAAGACCCATCTGGTGCCAATGACTCTCTTCCCATCTGGAAGATCACATAAAACCCAAACTTCTTGAGTTTAAATTGAAGAAGTTCTTCTTGCATAGCTTCAACCCAGCTTTCTTTAGTCAAAGCTTGAGCAATATTCTTGGGTTCCTCTTGAGAGATGAAACAAGTAAATAAGCGTGTTTGATGGTCCTTATGATTCACTGTTTTGTTTATACACAAAGCTAAGTAAAGCATTGTGAGGTTTTGTGAAACCCTTAGCTTTGTGTCTTGTCATAACTCCAGTAGAAGGACCAATGATTTGATCGATTGGATGATTCTTATGAATCTGTAAGATTGGAGACTGTGGAACTCCATATGCATCATCCAGTTAGTATAATCGGCACCTTCATTAGAATCGAAAATACCTTCATCTTCAAGCTCATCATCGCTTTCTTCTAATCCGGGCATGGTAGGATCATCCAAATCATCTAAAGCATCATCAGCAGTGCGGAAGACTTTGGTCGAAAATACTATCCAAAGTACTGTGAGAGAATTCTGCGATCTTGGTCTTCTATGCCTCTTCATAAGCTCTCCTTTGTTCATCGATGTAAGAATGTGCTAATACATTTTGAAGAAGCATCTCGATTAAGTTCCTCTTGAATAGATTGATCCTCGATAGATAATGAGGATTGTGGTGCAACAATACATTGTTTTGGAGAATCGAGATTTGCTTAGGAACATCGATGCTTTGCTTAGGAACATCGATTTTGTTTTAGATTTACAGGATCTTTATCAGGAACAGCATCAGGTCTAATATGAACTCCATGAACAACATATTGTAAATCTTCTCCATTGTGCATAGGTTGATTTTCTTCTCTAATAGGTACATAATTCATTGAAGGAGTTATAACCTCAAGATCAAACATCCAATCGGGACCTTTACCTTTCTCGATGTCTTGATCTTCTAAAACTCAACATGAAGACAATCTTGAATATTCTTAGTAACTCATTGTATACTCTAAAGCCTTTCTTTGTTAGTGCAATAACCCAATAAGTATCCTTCTTACGATTTGCCATCAAACTTCCCAGATTATCAATGGTGTTTAAAATAGTAAGAGGACATCCAAAAGGCTTCATAAAGCGATGTTGGGTTTATTGCCCATCAACAATTCATAGGGTGTCTTCATCTCAGTGGTTTGGTGACGGAGACTCATATACATAGCATGCGTGCTTACACACGCCCAAAATTGAATAGGTAGATGGGAATCGCTAGCATTGTCCTTGATGCTTCAATCAAAGTCCTATTCTTCCTCTCTCGCAACACCATTTTGTCAGTGGTGTTCTAGCAATACTAAACTCCCTCTTTATGCCTTTATTTGCACAAAAGTCATCCATAGGCTTGTTCTTGAATTCAGTTCCATTATCACATCTAATACCTCTAACCTTGAGTCTTAATTGGTTTCAAGTGCTATAATCGGTGTTTGAATAGCATCAAAGGTATCATCTTTAAAACCTAAAAGAAAACCCAATGAATCTCTGCAATCATCTCAGAATAACCAAACAAGATTTTTTCTTATTTAAACTTGCCACGAGACAGTCCAAATAAATCCATATGTAACAATTCCAATGGTTCTCTAATAGTTCTTTCCTCAAGCTTCTTGCAGGAAGCTTTGTGTTGTTTACCCTTCTTGCATGCCAAGCATGATTGATCATTCTTGTAAGTTTTGAAGGTAAACCTCTAACTAGATTGCCTTTGACCGTTTGTTGATATTCTTGAAATTAACATGGCCCAATCTTCTATGCCATTGATGTGCCTCTTGAGATGTTGCTTTAGCCACCAAACATGTGGCTCTTCCATAAGAATGTAGACTCTTCATGTCTAAACTATACACATCATTTGTCCTTGGTACTCTAAGTACTACCATGTCATCATCAACGGGTTTAAAGTCGAGGAAAGGATGAGACATTCGTGTCGATGAATAACACAGGATGCTTTTATCACAAATTTGAGAGACGAGAGCAAGTTGAACTTAAGCTCCTTCACATATCTAACATTCTCAAAGTCAATAAGCCACGCTTTGATAGTTCCTTTGCCGATAATCTTTCCTCCATTGGGATCATTCCCAAACGCAACTCTTCCTCCACTAATATTTCTAAAATCGAATGAGAATCTCTTTGTCTCTGTCATACTTCGAGAGCAACCACTATCTACAATCGGATGATCTTTAAGCTCCTCTTACGGGTTGCCCCGCACACAAAGAAAAGAGTTAGTGACTTTTAGGAACCCAAGCCATTCTTGACTTGTGTTCCCCTTGTGGAGTTACAAACTCAAATTCTTTGAGTATGTAATTCCCACTATCTTTTAAATGATGATCCAAAATTATCTTTTGATCTTTAACATGGATTTTCAAAACTTTCCGGTTTTCAACATAAATCTCTTTCACCGGATTATTAGCATTTTCTTGTATCACAAAACATCGATTCACTTTTGTTGAAAGTCTTGTGTTTCCTCGGTAGTACCTTCCTTCTTAACCCATTCGGTTTAACACGTGGTTCTGTGATCTAGATCCCCATGTGAATTGTAATACCTTCTAGGTTGATAGTGAGATCTCCTAGAATTCCTATTCAAGTAGTGTGATCGGTACCTTATTTCGAGCGCGATACTTTGGAAAGTCTTGTGAGATCTTGAAGGTTTTGAAAAGGTCTTCTCGATGTGGGTATCTCGTGATCCGTGTGAAGTTTCGTGATTAACCCTATTTGAATTATTCCAAACCGGTTTGTGCTCTCTAGGTGTGTGATTGGCGGATCTGTTCTTTGGAAATTTGCTAAGGTATTACGAGTGTCGATCACAATCTTTGATTAAATGATTAGGACTATAACACACAAAACGAGTTTTTGACCCATATGTCCAAAGTGATTTCTTCTATGTCTATGCACAAAATTATTTTGCCTTCTTGGTGAATGATAAAACTGTTTTGACCAAAGTTATCCCCAAAGGTTTAGCGATCTTGTTTTGAAAAGGTTTTGCGAGAGAGTATCTTTGTTGAGCAATACTTTGTTTTAAAGGTACTGCTTGATTTTGAACATTATTTTCAACGACTTCTTTGGGTTTTTCGGACCTAGATTGAGCTACAAGCTTCTTCCTAAACTCTAGACTATCTACTCCAAAGCGAGAGACATCGGGCATGAGGGTTGATGAATGCCGGTGGGATGAGGAGCAAGATGATAACCATTATCTTTCTTATACTCGGTGGTGGTTCACTTATTGAGCCCTCATTACTTGATGTATCTACATAGTTAATGAGTTCATCATCACTAGTGGTTATGTCCTCAAAATCACCATCATCCCGATCACTAGGTTGGTTTTCATTTATGGTACTAAAGTCCATTCCAAATCCTAAGCCTGTTCTAATGTAAGCCCTTCTCTATTTTTCAACATAAGCAACATGGGACAAGCGGACTCTCCCAAGCACAAACTTAGCTAACAATTCATCTCTTTCCTTAGTCAATTTCTCAATTTCAGCAATTTCTGCTTTAGTTTCCATTCACTAAGTTTTAACCGATAATCACTGTTGTTCATATTTCTCATTAAGCCATTTCATTATTTTCATGAGTTAATATTTTGGCTTCCATAGACTCTAAAGTGATTTGATAACCTGCTACCTCAGACCTAGCCCAAGCCATTTCATTATTTTCACTAAGTTTTAACTGATAATCCTGTTGTTCATATTTCTCAGCCCAAGCCATTTCATTATTTTCATGAGTTAATATTGTGGCTTCCATAGACTCTAAAGTGATCAATTGACAAGATCGTTTAAAAGCTCAGCTAGGGATCAATAACAAAGATAATAAACATGGTACGCAGCGGAATAATCAAAACAATACTTTGTTATTGAACAAGGTTTTCATTCACTAACACTAACTAATCTTAGACGTTTATAGGAACACGTCTACTAACTTAACTAATAATCTAGGCGTTTACAAGACTATACGCCTAGGACACACACACACACCTTTAGTCGACTACATTATGGAAGACATAATTAAAACCTACACCTATGTTCTCTTTATATACTAGAGGATAAGGACTAAATAATAAAACTTCCATTGCAAGCAAGTCCTTCCATCTTTTAGTAGGTTTCCTTCTTGTCATATTAAGTCCCTCTTGTTTCATTCTTTTTGTCTTTATCAACTCAAACGTATAATTCCCAACAATCTTCCCCTAGTTGATAATGACAAAACCATTCTTGAACGAACTTCCCTAGACGAAGTAGAGAAATTGAGATTAGGGATCTCACCATGAATGAAACAAGTATGTCTTCCTTTGTCTTCCCCTTAATCCATGCCATGTCACTCAAACATCTCTTCCCCTTTTTGTTATTATCCAAATAGGGAACATATGCAAATAATGATCTTGACCACCACGAACCAATATCATACTTCCAATCTAAGACTTCCAATGCCTTAAATCACCCACCATTACGCACCATAGGAAAAATGGATCCAAAACAAGAGAAAACTTCAACTAGCGGTAGTAATAATGATCAACAATAGTAAAAATCAAAACTTCCCTTGAGTGATGCATGTAGATGGTTAAACATTTAACAATAAGCTTCTCCTAAAACCATATGTTAACCATCTTCTTGATTCTTCAAAATCAGAAGCTCCTTGTAATGATCACTTTGTGAAGAAAACCAAATATAACGAACTTGATGAAGAAGTAGAATTTCCCAAACTTGTGTCTTAAATCTTTTACTATCCACGGAACTCCATACTTATACGAACCAACAAATATAAGTAGACCGCAATCCTTGAAAAGAATCCTCAACTAGTATGAGACACTTGAGCACTACAATGTAACTCCTTTAAGTGATAGACAATGTGCATAGAGCATCATAAGAAAAATCACACATTGCTAGATTCAACAAGCTAGATGATAAGAACACAAATCAAGCAATTCTACTTCACCTTCAAATAAGTGATAAATAATCCTCTTCGTAATCAATTCTTCAATAAATCTCCATAACGAGCCTTTTTAAATCCTTTTAAGAATAAATAACCAAACTCCTTGTGTGTGTGAACAATAACCTGTGTGTGTGTCGTCCAAAAACCATAACAATATGCTCGACTTCCCCTTAAATTGAAATCCATATGAAAAACAGTACTTTCAATAATAACAGTACGTTGAGAAGGAGCAGTACTTTCATGTTGAAGCAGTACTTTCAATATATCACAAACTGCCTTTGACTCACCAAATAACCTTGTCTTCAACAATTACTTTGACCAGCGACCAAGACTTTAAAAACTCCAACAAGATTTTGGGATCTGCGGTACTTTGACACAAGATTTTGAAAAAAATTCGACCAAAGAAGATTTCAAATAATCGTGAAGCGGCAGCATGACTTTGAATAAATCAACAGTACTTTCAAAACTTGCAACAGTACCTTTAAAAATCCTCGAGCAGTACTTTAAATCATCAGTATAACAATGTCATGTATGATGAGCACCAAATAAAATCACAAACTGCAGTACACAATCTCGACATGCTCAAACAGTATTAACTTTGACCAATAAACCAAAACGCGTGGGACCAGAATAAACAATTTCAACGCCTAATAAATCAAACCGACCAATCAAAACGCAAGATCATCGAAGATACCATATACCACTCCACACTAAATCTTATCCCTCGTGAATATCACCAATCAACAGTGAACTTTTTGTATCTCTCGAACAGTAGCCAATTAAAAATCTATATCAACCATCACATACACGTCGATAGTATCACGTGATCATCCCGAATTAAACATTCTAGCCTATATGTGCGTTTGTAGAGGATCAAAACTCAACATATAAAATTCTTTTGCCTTGCGAAGTACACTATCAAAACCAGTAGTTTTTCTTTTAACGTATCCTTATTGGCCACCAGGTCATGTGAATGTTGAATTTATAATAATATACGATGTAAACCCACATGCATGCCCCATATATTGACCAATCACTCTTATCTTCCAAGGTACGAACAGTACATAGAAAACCTTAAAACGAGTCTTTTCATCAAAACTGCTTCTTTTTGCCATCAGATCTGCTTCGGTCGAAAATAATCCTTTTCTTCATAAACACGACATCAAAACCTTGAAAAATCCCTAGATATCACGAGCCCCAGGCTCTGATACCAATTGATAAGATCGTTTAAAAGCTCAGCTAGGGATCAATAACAAAGATAATAAACATGGTACGCAGCGGAATAATCAAAACAATACTTTGTTATTGAACAAGGTTTTCATTCACTAACACTAACTAATCTTAGACGTTTATAGGAACACGTCTACTAACTAAACTAATAATCTAGGCGTTTACAAGACTATACGCCTAGGACACACACACACACACCTTTAGTCGACTACGTTATGGAAGACATAATTAAAACCTACACCTATGTCCTCTTTATATACTAGAGGATAAGGACTAAATAATAAAACTTCCATTGCAAGCAAGTCCTTCCATCTTTTAGTAGGTTTCCTTCTTGTCATATTAAGTCCCTCTTGTTTCATTCTTTTTGTCTTTATCAACTCAAACGTATAATTCCCAACACCTTTCTCTTCTCATGTGGTGATGGTTAAAAGAAGGATGGTATCTGGAGAATGTGGATAGACTTTAGAAAACTCAACAAACAGATAATTAAAGATAAGTTCCTTATTCCTTTAATTGAAGAATTGATAGATGAGCTATTTGGATCAAAGGTTTTCTCTAATTTATACTTGAGATATGGATATAACCAAATTAGAATGTTTTCTGATGACATTGCTAAGACTGCTTTCCAAACTCACCAAGGCTATTATGAATTTCTAGTTATGCCATTTGAACAGACAAATGCTCCATCTACTTTTCAATCCCTTATGAATCAGACTATGAGACAACAGTGTGTTTTTGGGGCATAAAAAATGAAGAATCTAGGCCATGTTATATCAGATGTGGGAGTAGCCACTGATCCTGCTAAGAAACAAGCTATGAGATATTGGCCAATTCCAAATACTTTGAAACAACTCAGAGGTTTCTTAAGTCTCATAGGATACTATAAAAGGTTTATAAAGGATTATGTTATGATTAATCACCCTCTCACAGAACTGCTCAGAAATAATGCCTTTGTTTGGAATAAGGATGCAAAGTTAGCATTTAAAAAGTTAAAGCAAGCCATGATGACTGCACCAGTTCTTAAGCTTCCTAACTTTAATGAGGACTTTGTGGTTGAAACAGATGCTTCTAGTGAAGGCATAGAGGCAGTATTACAACAAAAAGGTCACCTAGTTGCATAATTGAGCAAAACACTCTCTCCCAAACACCAGTCATTGTCCACATATGAGAAAGAACTTTTAGCAGTGATGCAAGCTTTGGACAAGCGAAGAGGTTATCTTTTGGTTAAACACTTTAAGATCAAAACAGATAACTTTAGCCTCAAATATTTGTTGGACCAAAGAATTTCTACTCCTACTCAAATGAACTGGTTACCAAAGTTAATGAGGTTTAACTATGAAATTTTATACAATAAGGGAAAAAGACAATGTTGTTGCTAATGCATTATCAAGGATTTACAATAGTGCTCAGTTGTTGCGGATGGCCATGTCCACAATTTCTAGTGATGTACAACAAAGAATTATGGCTAGTTGGGAAGATGACACCAGATACAAGACCTTATAAAGAAACGCAAGAAAATACCCTTGTGCCAAACACTACTCTTGGAGTAATGGGTTGTTGACAAGGAATGGAATATTAGTAGGGGAATGATAGTGGCCTACAACATGATTTGATAGAGTATTTTCATGCTTGAACAATGGGTGGATACTCAAGAGTCAAGTCACTACTCATAGTTTGTGTGCCCTGTTTTGTTGGAAGAAAATAAGGAAGCACATCAAGCAGTTTGTTAGAGAATGCTTAGTCTATCAATTGAACTAGGTGGACCTAGCAGCCTCTCCTGGTTTGCTACAACCATTACCAAATCCTCAAAGAGTGTGGTCAGATATCTCCATCGACTTCATTGATGGTCTGCCCATGTCAAGTGATCATGGTAGTGGTTGGCAAGTTAAGTAAGTACAGTCATTTTATACCCTTACCCATCCTTACACTGCCACTCAAGTAGCTCAAATGTTCCTAGACAACATTTATAAGCTTCATGGTTTGCCAAAAGTGATCATCAGTGATAGAGATAAAGTGTTCCTAAGCAGATTTTGGCAAGAGTTGTTCAAGTTATTGGATGTTATCCTGAACAGGTCCATTGCATACCATCCACAAACTGACGGTCAAACTGAGGTAGTCAACAGGTATTTGGAAGGTTATCTCAGGTGTATGTCAGGTGAAAGACCAAAAGAGTGGGTGCAGTGGATTTCATTATCTAAATACTGGTACAACACAAACTACAATACTGCCATTAATACTACACCATTTGAAGTCCTTTATGGCCAAGCTCCTTTACCTCACATAGCCTATGTTTATGGTGAAAGTAGTTTGGATGTGGTAGAAAGATCACTCGGTGCTAGAGAAGAAGCCATTTCAATGCTTAAATTTCATTTGAAAAGGTCACAAGATAGAATGAAAATCATGGTTGAGAGAAAGAGGAGTGACAGAGAATTTGGTGTCCAAGATTGGGTGTATGTGAAATTCATTTATAGGCAAATTACTTTAAGGAAAGGAAAGTTGCACAAACTCCCCTTAAGTACTTTGGTCCATATCAAGTCATTGAAAAGGTGGGAAAAGTAGCTTATAGACTCCAACTACCAAGTGACTCACAAATCCATCCTGTATTTCATGTGTCTCAACTGAAAAAGCACTGTGGTGATGATCCAACAACACAAGTTTTGCCACAGCTGGATGATGAAGATGTTTTGAGCAATAAACCATAATTGGTCTTAGAAAGGAAGTTGGTTCAGAAAAATGGTATCCCTACAATGTATGTCTTGGTCGAGTGGGTAAATGAGATCAAAGAGGATGCTACATGGGAATTCCTGGAAGATATGGTGACAAGGTTTCTTTAGTTTTCATGGGATTCTTGAGGACAAGAATCATTCGAAGGGGGAAGCATTGATAGGAAGCAATTGAGAAGTCAAAGAAAGTCAGCTATAAAAGTCAAAGACCAAAAGTCAAACAACCCTTTAACCAACTTTCCCGCCCTTTTTCTATAACGATTTCCATTGTATAAATTCACCTTTATCATTCATTTGTAATCATGTATTGTAAATGAATTCTCTCTTCTTCTTGTAAACCCTTATTTTATCAATAACAAATCATTTAGTTCTCTAATTCATTGTTCATTTTTCTTCATTGAACTTTTTATTATTGAACTTGAATCTTTTCATTTCCTCTGTGTTTTCTAAAGATCCTATCAAAGTGGCAACCATGTTATTCAAATGTGGTAGAAATAATACATTGTAGCGATTATGTTATCTAAATGTGTTAGAAACAATGTGCAAAGATTAAATTGTAAGTTATTATAATTACAGGGGCCAAATTGTATTCTTAGAAAGGTACCAAACTCATGGGCTAATTTGTAATAGTTGTAAATTTAAAAAAGCGCCAAACGGACCATGCAACCTTTCATATCAATTATCCTTCTAGCATGAATTTAACAATACACATTTTTTAGGAAAAGAAAAAATGTATCTTTTGAAGTTAGTGTGTGGTACTGGGCAGTCACACATACGGATAGAACCAGGGGTTCTTTTCGAGTGGTTTTGTGACATTTATGAGTTTTTTTGACGTAGTGTTATTGTGTTAATTTTTGAAAGAAAAAACATAGATTTTTTCTAAATGTATCATAAATGCACCCGGTCTATCTAAATGTTTATAGTGTTATGGTTCAAAAAAAAATTGTGCACCCGATCACATTTTGTCATGGTTTTGTCCTTGTGGTATCTCCGTTGACAGTAACACAACGTATATGGTGCAGTACGTCGTCTAGTATGGTGCATATTGAAATGGTGAGACTGGGGAAAAAAAACTTTGGTCTGGGGCCAGTGATTATGGGGAGCATGATCTTATAAACCTTCAAAGAAATGTTTTCAATAAAAGCGAAGAACTAAAAAGGCAAACCAATTACGCAAGTAATTTTCCCTAAAATGCTGGTGGAAGAACAATTCTACAATTTAAAAATACATGTATACTCTGAAATTACTTTATAATACGTGGATTTCTTCATAAAACGTTTTCTATATAGGTAAAGCGATCTAAACAAGAATTTCACCTTGTGCCACTCCACCGTACAACGTGCAAGTTACATTGCCTCCTTACTACTTGTTGCTTTTTATTTAGTGACTTTTTATACAAAAATGTGGTGCTTTTTATTTTAAAACACATGTGGAGTTCGCTTAATGCCTTAAAATGGCTTAATTCAAATCCTCTTGCAGACTAGTGTTTATACTTTAATTCAAATCCTCGTACAACTTCATTGACTTGATTGAAAGTCCAATCGCTATCTTGACTAGTGCTACTATATTTTGCGTTGCATTTGGTAAAAAATTAATATAAGTGTATAATAAATTAATAATATTGTCATAAAACCGGGTCTGCATGTTAAAACTTTTATGAAACGCAAGTGAACACACATCATGCACTACACGTCTATACACCTGTGTTTCAACTGAATTATTTGGGAAAGTTTATACCAATTGTATTAAGTTTTCACGTATATATATTTTGTTTTTGCTAATAAAGATGTACTCCGCAATAATCTCATTCTTAAATTGTTAGACATCCACAAAAGTAAAAGGTAGAATTGGGTAGGGATGGGCATGGGTCCAGAACCGGTTGGAACCGGAACCGGTGGATCCGAGAATCAAATTTTGTGGAAAGTAGGAACCGAGAACCGAACTGAATATAGTTTTTGGTTCCGGTTCCGGTTACAGTTCCAGTTCTTTGGGGCTACCAGGATAGGAACCACTTTTCCAAAGAAAAAAAAAATAACCTCATGCACTAATGAATTAAGCCATTAAAAACACAAAAAATTTGAATTTTTTAAGTATTTGCAACCATTTACGTTTAAATCAATAACAATTAACAACTAAAGTATAAACTCAAATAAATAATCATTCTATAATTTCACTTGTTCATATTTTTAACAATAATGCATAACAATTCAGAAAACAAAATAAAATAACTTAAAACTTTGTCCAACAAAACAACTAAGACCGTTTATAGTTCTACACTTTGTTTCTTTTTGTCTCTTTCGGTTAGTTTCTCTAATTGTTCTTCTGTATCCTTGACAATCTCATCGTCTTTAATAAGATCTTCAACATCATCCCAATTAATTTATGTTCTCGAATTTCTCACTCAATCTTGGGTATAAAGCGATGAGACTCATCTACGTTTGAGGTTATTTCTGTCACTAAAAAACTGCACAAGCATGATCTCGGCATGGAATTACAAAAGATAATTTAGGAAATATACGATGACTTAGTTAGATGGCTAAATCCTCAAACGATAAATCCTAAGATAATGATGAACATGTTATAAGCTAGTACGTCGAATGCAAATAAAAATAAATATAAAACTTACTTTCGTTGTTTTGATAATGATGATAGTTGTTTATGTGAGTTTTGAATGTTGAATGATCTTAGAATGTTATTAGGTTTAGATTAATTATTGATTTGTGGATGTTTCAATGAATTAAATATTAGAATGAATTAAATATTAGGGTTTATAGTGCTTAGCTTGATTTTTTTAAAAGTAGGCTAGTAGAGTTTTTTTTATGGCATTGGTACGTATTATTTAAGACTTTGAGTATGAAAAGCATACATGTTTTTTATATATTATTGGGTAATTGGTTCCAGAACCTAGAACCGGTGGAACCGAACCGAACCAACCCAAGAACCGAAAAATCTCAAACTCAAGAACCGGAACTGGAACGTTTGGTTCTAGTTCCAGTTCGGTTTTCTTGGTTCCGGTCCGATTCTTGATTCCGGTCCGGTTCTTGGTCAGATCCGATTCTTTGGTTCTTTTGCTCATCCCTAGAATTGGGTGGTAATTATTTGCAAATATGGGCTTCAAGTAGGAAATGAATATGTATTGTTAAGGGCTTGATTTAGATTTTCATGGGGTCAAAGATAATGCCAATGCTAATGGCAACCGAATACCTCTAATCAACCGATCTTCTAACTGAGTTTCTCCCATTAGCTCAATCGGATGCAACCAAGTCTCACCCCCAACCTTTTAAAAGTTATAGTTTGTCAGCCAAGCGAAAGGTTCAATCTATTTTGTGTGTGTATTGTTTTTAAGTTTTAGTTTTTGTGGGGTATGTTTTTAGTTATGGTTGCGGTTGCCTTATTAGCAAATTGTGGTTGGGTGTAATCTTGAAGAGAGAAAACTGATGTGATGTTAATGTGTCGAAAAGTAACCACAATAATTACGGTTACCATTAACATCAGCCTAGATAGACACGATAAGGTTTTTTTTCATTGGTTGATCTTATGTCTGTCTTCAGTTCAAAACAATATTATATCTATCTGATCTTTGTGTCATGCCACGTGGCATTTCGGTTTCTTGGGATCATTTTTTTGTTGTAATCTATTTCAACAAGTTATATTCACAAAAAAGTTTAAAAAAAATTAAGTTATATTCACAAAAAAGTTTAAAAAAATTCCACACAATGATGTGGGAAGATTATTTGTCCAATTAAATATATTTTTGCTTTTTATAAGAGCATAGGGTGTAATGACCTTGAGTTAAGGTATACCTCAGTGGCATGTCAGCGCCACATCAGCTTTAAGTTTTCAACCTTAACTAAAAAAACACACCTCTTATCATAACTGAACCATAACTTATAAATTTACAAATTCAAACCCTAAACTAAAACTAATACTTCATTTAATAAATAACATACCATTAAAACTTAAACACTAAAATATGAATTTAAAAAAAAAAAAAAAAAAAAAAAAAAAAAAAAAGGTTACAACAAAAAATACGAAATAATAAAACACGACATAAAGGAAACTACAACATAAGGAAATTACGAAATACATTTACATCTACTGTCGAGGTTGCAAATTATATTTTTTGATGATTCTTTCCTTTTTCGAATCGATCCAAATCGCAATGTTTGGATCCTTGTTGGAAGTGTTAATCCTCAGAAATTTCATCTCTTCCAACCTTTGAATCATTTGATCTTTTTTCTTCAGCCGCCCGATACGCCTATTGGGCGGATTCCCGTTGCATACGATCCTCGTATGTCATAGCCTCCCCGAATTGGCTTGACGAGCTCGCTCCTCTGACTCGCTCCCCCGGTACTTGTCGTCCTCTCGGATTTGGCTTTCTTTGAAGAACGTTTTTTGCCCATCGGACGTGGTTGGTCATCATGGCCGAATAACGCCTCGTTGGCTTGGCTTGGGACATCGCCGGTTAAATCAAGCGCTTCTGGCGCGTCCCATTTTTTATAAGCACGCAAAACCCCCCACGCCTCATCGTTATTAAACGGCGCACCTATGTGCTCGTCACGATACATTTCTCTAGCCCGTGTTATGTTATCCAACTCATTTCCTCGCTGTTCCTATACGTTTTGCACGTTTTTAGAACGCGTTGAACTTTGTGCAATCATGGTTCAACGTTCCACTTGCTTGTTAACATATCCTTGTTGCGTGGTTGAAAATTGAGTCGATAAACCGTCTCTAAAACGTATCGCCAACTTGTGCACGCCCGACTTGTGGATCCTCAGTAACGGCCACATAACACTTTGCAAGTAGTTTTTCCTCACTTAGTTGCCAACCTAATGAAGTCTTGGTCACGTCGGGATTTTCTTCAATTGGTTCGGTTATTTGGATATTTTGGCCTTTCGTTTACCACCTCATTTGTATGGCTTTGGAGGAGACATAGTTGCATTGGGAACTTCATTTGTTCCGGTTTGTGTATGTGATGATTGGGATGGCGGTTGTGATTGTTGTGCGAATTGTAGATTTTAGAGATTGGTGTTTAGTGTGTTTTGTTGATTTTGTTCCCATTGTAGAAATCGTTCATGTTGTTGGTAAAGTTCCTCATTCGATAAGCCGAGTGGGTTAGGGAAAGGGATGTTTGTTGATGATGAACCCGCGTTCGGGTTTGAAGATGAACCCGCGTTTGGGTTAGTCTACCCCATGAGATTAAAGAAACTATCGTCGTTTTTAAATCCCGACATTTTTTTTTTGTTAGCAAATGGAAGTATATGTAGATGAGATTGAGTTGTGGAAGTGTGAAAAAAAATTATGTGTTAATTGGTTATTTATAGTGGTGGAAAAAAAGTTTTGATTTTTTTTACATAGCTGGCCGTTTATAAACGTTGGAGGGGTAAAAAATATTTTTTTTGTTAATTTCAAACGGTCATATAAACGTTGAAGGGGGCGGAATTTATTTATTTATTTATTTTTTTAATTGCTACTTTAACGCAGCGTTAAGATGCTAACGTTGGCCTTAACGCAGACTCATAACTCGAACCCACGGTGTGGTAACTCAGCCATAACGCAGCTTGTGTTAAGCCATAACTCACCTCAAGAGTTATCGCGGCGTGTGCTCTAAGTGTTTTGATTGGACATATGATCTTGTCATATCATTCTGTGAAACCTTTTCTGTAAATCTTTTGTGTATAACAATTTTTTTTTTCAAAGTAAAATACTGTCATAGATAATCTGGAATAAGAAAACATTAGATACATTTTCTGAAAAAAGTGTTGCATCTGTGTAATATAAGGAACTTGCGTCCGCGTGTCACGGCGGGACTATAAAATTATAAATTTGATCACTAGCAATTTAAATTTCCAATAAATGGATTGCTAACAATTTAAATATTTGTAAACTTCCGAGTAAATTTCATATCGGAATACATTTATATGATACCATCTCAAGTTTATTATATTAAATCCACTACATCACTTAAGATTTGCAGCATTAAAAAAAAATAGACATCAACAACACATTCTTGATTACTAAATACTAATACCAAGTAATTGTAAACTTCGGTTTGCATGATATGTAACAAATACAAATAACAATGATAAATTATATCATACTAAAAAATAACTGAATTCAATTTCTACCACTACCTAGTCACTATATTCATCCATCATCATGTTTAAACATATCATGTCACACCATTACTTCTTTGACTTATCACATTACCGTCCATCTTTTTCCTATTGCACTCTTTATTCATTCATGCCTTTGGCTATGTTTAGACTAGAGGCTTGATTTGTCTTAAAATCAAAAGAATTTAAATAAACTTTTAAAATTTTTGGGCGTTTCGATCCTCCTTTTTTGAAATGGGATGTATTGCCCATTTACTTAAATGGGCATAACTGACACGTGTTTTTCTCGAACATTAGATTATTTTTAAAGAAAAACTTACATTTTATTTTTAAATATAAATGAGGTGTTACGCTCGATGAATTTATTTCAATCGTTTGGGTCTTTTAAAAGCGATTCGCATAACATGAGTAGTTTGGCCGTGCCTGCTTAGCCGTGCCGTTTGGCCCATAGCCGTGCTTGGCTGTAGCTTGCTTGACCAGTAGCCCGTGCCCGCCCGGCCCGCCTGCTTTGCCACCTCTATTCTGGCACACAAGATTATGGAGAGATTACGCTTATTTTTCAAAAATAAATTTACTTAAAAATAATCTTTGTTTGGCAGATATTTATAAGAGATTATAAAAAAAAATATTCCATAATCTCGAAAATAAACGTTCTTCACGTATTTTATAAAATAATCTCTTTATAATCTTTTTAAGAATAAAGACCAAAGACCAAAGATCAAGAACAACATCAAGACAATCTATTTTCGATAAACACGACAAACATACCCTTTGTGTTTTGTTCTTATTTAAAATGAGAAGCTTATTTAAATTGTTTTGCCACAACATCGTGATTTACTTTGGCATGGTAAGGCCCACATTAAGAAGGTTGTTGAGGCGGTCTTTGTGGGTTACACATGTAAGTCATTTTATTGTGGAGTGAGGGTCGATGAGGTTGTCGAGCATGGTTTTGATTTGAAAGCGTCGGCCTCACGACCTAGTTTTTGTGCCTTTTTGTGTGTGTTTAATTAATTGAAAGGAATCCTTTTTTCTTTTTTTTAGTGTAGTTGCTTTACTTTGCTTAAAAGGTTCATTTAGATGTCATGTAAGAAAGATGATATGACAATAAAACGAGAGTCGTGAAGGTGCCTAGCCTAAGGTGAAGTCACTAGTACGTCCTTGCATTTTTGGAGTAATATGTTGTTCCATTCAAGGATATTAGTATCATTGTTGGAAAAAGAGGTATCGATGAACACAGTAGGTAAGAAGATGTGTTTTAGTGGTTTAATTAATAGCATAACATAAACTAATTGTGTACCTTCCCCATTATTTTGCCAATCAAAGTTCTTTTTATCGGGTTATATAGGTACCACCAAATCGTGGAATATATCCTAGGCACATAATATGATGACAATAAACAACCAATAGCGGGAGAATATTATATATAACGATTATGATAATAAATTTAAAAATGATATGAAGTATATATATCATCATTAGAAAAATATAAAGTGTTTTTCTAACTCGCGACTAAAGATATCGAAAGACATGCGTGACCACATAAAAGATATTTATCTGCACTTTTACGCGATCCACGCAGATTTTTAACGGCCTCACAGATTTCGGTTGCTTAACTCATCTTTCTAAGCACAAGCTTAAAACCCTAAAATATAAAACATGTGGGTTTGAGGTTTTTAACATATTCTTCATTGCCTATTATTTATAAGGGGCACAGGAGTAGCGTAGCAGTATTTTGTAAGTATTCGTTTACAAATGTTGAATAAGATGCACATTCAACATATTAAAAGGACTGCATAGATTCTTTTTTATTTGATATCTTACACATTCAATTATAACTGTTACGCACTTTCTATAACTTGTTAAAATACTCGTATTTAAGTAGTTAAAAGTGGAGTAGGTGTTTTATTTAAAGTTATGGTATATAGGCTAACATAATCTATGCTACATATAATAGAAAAATGGTTAAACTTTGAAAAGTAAAAAGTTGAAAATCAAATGTGATAAATATATAGTGTAATTAATACTCTTATTAAAACACTTCATTACTTAAAAGTATAATAATTTATTCAGACTGTACAACCAATTAAAAGCATATCTACAAAATTAAAAACAACTAATTAAAACACCTCTTACTAAAAAGTACAATAAAATTTTCACAATATACAATTTAAATAAGCTACAACATAATTCTAAATATAAAATAATTAAACACACTAATTAATATTATTTTTAAAACACCCTAAAATGAAAAGTACATGTTATTATACACATTATACAAATTAGTAAAACACACAAAACTTCATACAAGCTAACAAGTTGTTTTGAAAATCGGACCGACTAACGGTTCAACTGAAACCGTGTCGCCACCGGTTCGCTAACCAATAACAACCCATCCGAAACGAACTAGAGAGGACCAAGAAACAGACACAAACCGGTGAATCGCGTCTAATCGAGATCTATTTCTCCTAAATCGTCACATTTACCGTGCGCAACGCTTGCCAACGCAGACTTTGTTATACTATATATAAAGGAAAACCAAAAAGAAAAGTGAAATTTGAAACTATTAATACATATAGAAACCGGTTGACCCGGAGGCTTAAACCCGTGGTTGACTCATTTAATTTGACCCATTTTGACCCAACTCGCTTCGGGTTGACTCGGTTTAAATCGAACCGTTTTTGATTTTAACGGTTCAACAGGTTGAACCACCCGTGTCGAACCGGGTTTCAAAACATTATGTTTAATCCCTAAATTTTATAACTTTTATTATTTTTCGTTTAGAACGCATAAACTTTTTTTAATACAAAACGATCCGTCGCTATATAAATATATTATATATATATAAGTTTTCATCATAAACGATTATAATGTTTTACAATTAAGAGAAAATATGTGTTCGTTAGTGCACGCTTAACTTTTCAATAGGCTAAATACGCCCATTTCAAAAATAAAGACGGCGCTAAATGCTTTTCAAATCAAATCTTTTCAGCTAAAATAGCCAAAATTAGCCCATTTTTTTTTATTTTGCTAATCGATTCATGCTAATTTTGATACTGCTTCTTCTTAACAACGGAACCACTAATCCCATCCTTGTTAGTTTTTTTCGCGACAAGAACGCAAGTTGTTAGCTTTTATCTCATAACCGATATAACGTTTACTTTCATTTTCATTAAATGTTTTTATATGTTGTTTGATAGATGTTAAGAATTTTGTCAGACTTTAGTTGTCGATAGACAACCGCTTGCAATTCATTTCATCGGTTCACGCTTTATTTTAAACGCTACACAAAATCATTAATTATCCGACGCTAGAAACCACGCCGCCAGCGCAGTTTTCGCCAAGAGATTTATAAATAGGCTTACAATATTCATATTTTGACAAGTTTCAAACACTTCTTCTCACTTTTTATCTTTGTTGTAAAAACCGGTTCATGCGGTCGATTAATCCTCGCATAATCGTTGATCGCTCACTAAGCGCCTTGATTTATCATAATCGGCCTATTTAATCAGTTTGGTCAAAGATCGCTTAAAAATCGGTCAACAAACCGATTAATCGGACAAAATCGAACAAAAGCAGTCTAATCAGATTAATCAAACAAAATTGCTTATAAATTGGTCAACAAAATCGCTTAAAAATCGGACAAAATCGCTTAAAAATCGGCCAACAAACTGATTAATCGGTCAAAGATCGCTTAAAAATGGTCAACAAACCGAGTAATATCTATGTTTGACTTTGAACTTTGAAGAATTATGTATTATGTTTATAGTTGAACACTTGAAATGTCTGAACTTTGATACATTATGTTTATCTCATACATATAATATAATATAATATCTAAAATTACAATTTTGTGCATAAAAATTTCAATCCGATTCATCCCCGCCTAACCGATTAATCGCTAGGCCCTACCCGACCGCCTCACTAGCGCCTAGCGATTTTTACAGCCTTGCATTTTTATATTAGTCGAATCAAATTTTAAATGTTACCAATCATAGTTATATATCTATTTTTAGGTATAACATTTAGATTTAAGACGACAAAAGCTTTTTTACATACTAATGGATCAATCTTCACACTCCATTTTATTAGATCTAATATATGAGATTAATCCCAACAATTAAAAACACACTTTCATCCTTTTTTCAAATATAAATATTTTCAAACCGTTAATCGTAAAGAGAAAAAAAATATTCCATTACGACGAACATTTAATTATCTTTCTATAGATAAGCACTTTGATATACTTTCGACAATTATTTTTTCTTGTTTTTCAAGTTTTTTTTCGTTTTTTTATGTTACTGAAATTTGCATGAAAAAATCATATATGATTTAACATTAATTTGAATACCACATGTGATATTAGTGTTAAATCATATATGATATGTATATCATATGTGATTTATCATATATGATTTAACACTAGTATCACATATGATATTACATATCATATGTGATTTAACACTAATATCACATGTGATCTTCAAATTAGTGTTAAATCATATATAATATTTCATGCAAATTACAGTTTCGAAGATAAACGAAAAAATGACGAAAAACGTGAAAAAACATTTTTTTTTCTTTTTTCGAAAGTATATCAAAGTGTCCGTCTATAGAAAGATAATTAAATGCTCGTCGCGGTGGTGTAATTATTTTGCTCAACGATT
The DNA here is from genome assembly GCA_022545495.1 of Chrysanthemum lavandulifolium. Taxonomy (NCBI): domain Eukaryota; kingdom Viridiplantae; phylum Streptophyta; class Magnoliopsida; order Asterales; family Asteraceae; genus Chrysanthemum; species Chrysanthemum lavandulifolium. The sequence goes on from CM040246.1 coordinate 78,855,490, forward strand.
AACGGTATAAGAGATATTTAAATTATAAAAATATGTGAAATAATAAAACGTTTTAATTTCACCAATGATTTCTTTTTAGATGGATGGTGAGATGAGTCACTTGGTATGTAAAAAAGTTTCAGATGTAAAATAATTCCCTCTAACATTTAGGTCTACAAATCATTTTTCTTTATTTTTCCACAAATTTTTGTGCACATGATTTTTAATTCTGACAATACATGATCTAAAGACTATGTAGGTAGTTAGCAAAGTAAATTGCAAAAATTGTTCTTGTGGTTTAGTCAAACTGCAAATTCAGTCCTTGACTTTTTAAAAGTGCAACGATCTTTTCTATGAGAAACTTTGGGTTACATAATTAGTTTTTGGATAAAATTAAATGATCAAAATGCCCTCATCTTCAATCCCTTAAATGGCCGAAGACAAAGGGTTATTAGTCATTTAACTTTAGGCATGAACCTAATATGCAACCTAAACTTCTATAGAGATGGTCATTGACTTTCAAAGACTAAAGACTTAACTTGCAATTTACCAAATCACATGACGATTTTTGCAATTTGCTCTAGTTAATATATATACGACATTCTTGTATATTTTTTCTTAAATAGTAACTCTTTTCTGGTAAAAAAGGAAAATGATTTATCAAATCTTACTCATGATACATAATTCGCATAGGAGTAACTAAAAGACTACATGGTATTAGACTATAATAGCGTTTTGGTGTAAAAATAGAACTGTTTGGAACTATTTTACATCAATGTTTCAATGTACTCTAATGTAATGGTCAAAATTTACTAATCATTCATAAATCTACACATAAGTTTTTGTAAGACTAAAGCGGCACAACATTACTTAATTATAGGTTTACGCTTATCTACTTTATAAAAGAGTTTTTTAACTCGCGCCTTGCGGCAAGTTAAGACACCGAAAGACACGACTCCACCGAAAGATAGGATCCACATAAAAGCATGCATGTGTACTTTTGCTGTAGGCCCCTGTACTTTCAACAGATTTTTCATTAACTCAGGCCTTGCGCAAGCTTAAAAAACCCTTATAAAAATAGTGTAAACCACAAATTTCGTCCCTGAAGTTTTCTTTTTTTGCACGTTGGCCACTCACAATTTTTTTAGCAAACGCTCCTAAAGTGGACTTTTTGTTACAAGCTGACCATTTTGGCTAACATCCGTTATTTTTTGCCGGTAAGTGCCATCACGTGAAGGCCTTTTGTCATTTTATCTTTCTCGTCCATATACTCTACCTGCCAACTATTACAAAACCTAAGACCACCTTCCATTTCATTTTGATCTCAATAGTTACATTTTACTTTAATCTCCAGATTTTAGAAATCATTAACGAAAATCTCAAGATCTTCAAATGGTTGGAACTACATTTTGGCAGAATCGCGCACACAATATTCTCATATGTTATTTAAGTCTAATTTATGGTTAGCTGTTTATCCTTTAGATTTTTTAGATTATCGAATAGGTAATTAAGAGTATGCATACTATTTGTAAAAATGAATTTACGTTGTATTTCAAGAGATGAGTGTTTTATTTTGTTCTTTTTTCCATTTGGTGATGTTTTATGTGCTTACACATATTCATATGACAACCTAATTACGTTGAAAATCCATCTCAATGGTGATTTTACCTCACCACCATAAAGAAGATATCGTTTTGCGTAAATAGATTGGTTTGACTTAGTTGACTTTGACATGTTTTCAGTGAACACATTGGAGAAAATGTTAAAGGATTTAGGTTACAAAGATGGTAGGATTATGTTCAACTCATTTTAGGATATTTGGCTAGTCCTTGGATGAAGGTTTGGTACCACTAATGTCTAACCAAGATGTGCTCACTTTTTTGGAGTATGTCTCTAAATTTAGAGAATTAGAGGTGTATATTGAAACATGTGTTTCATTGGTTGAAATGCACATGAATGAGGGAATGATGAGGTAGGGTAAGGGTGGAAAAAGTCATAGAAGAAATTGTAGAGGATAAGGATGTCAAGGAAGTCACTGGAAAGGAGGTTGCTAGTGTTAGTGGAAATGGGGTAAATTATTATTGTTAGAATGGAATGGTTCCAATGAAGATGGAAAGGATGGAAATGATGTTGATACTGAAAGTGAAGCTTCAAAAAGGAAAGTGTAGCACCATTGTTTGATGGTAGTAACGATAATGATTTTGGTTTCTCTGATTCTGACAATGAGCTCCTAATATGGTCTGCTGAAAGCATGAATGAAAAAAGGCAAAAAGGATGAGCGATGACTTTATGTTCAGAAAACTCTTGGCAGAGACTGACCTTGATTTAGAGTATGGTACTGAGATAATGAAAGAAAAGCTTAGCCAGGAGAATGTTTGTGAAGAAGAGGTTGTGGGCGAGTTAAATGCAACATTTGACAACATCATTAAGAAATTATGTCAGGATCCTATAGAGATGACAAATGATTTCAAAGCTGAACAGGGGATAGAAGAGCCTGTGCATGATGATATTGATGGTGTAATGTATTACACAAATGATGATGTTAGCATAAGTGGTAAGGAGTGGAATTTGGAGACATTGATGGGGGACGATGTGTTGCAGGAAGAGAATGAAGTTGATTGGCAACATGATCCATCCCATGGAGATGATGAAGCTAAAGAGATTAGAGAAATGTTTGCTGAACTTGATCAATTAATTAAGTATGTGCTTTTTCAAAATAATGGACTAGACGAACCTGTGGTTGATCAACGTGATTCTCCACTTCTAGCTAAAAAGGTGGTGGCAAGGGCTAATGATCAATAAGGAGATTTTCCAGATCCAATTGATGATGGGGATGTTGATCCAGTTGTTGCTGAAGAAGTGGTGGAAGACCAATGAAGACTGATGAAGAGGAGAAGAGTGATCCAAAATGAGAAGGAAAAAAAGACGATTGTCAATGATTTGTTTTATGTTTAATTTTATAAACAAATATCTTTTGTTATGGTTATGTCTGCATGTTTAAGACAATATGTAGTTATATCTTTGTGGTATGTAAATGTCAAGTGGTCTAATGATTGTTAAACGATGAAGTAACCTTAGTATGGATGCCTACTTGTTAGGCAAATTTTGGCAATTGTATGCATTCTAATTGACTTGCAAAAGTCAAACTTGTTGTATTTGTATTCATTAGTTGTTTCACATGGTGTTTGCATCACTTGAATTGACTAGCAAAAGTCAAAGTTGTGGTATTTGTATAAGTAATTGGTTTCATGGGGTGCAATTGTTGTTTATCATGGGTGTTTGTATGCATCTGTAGTTTGACCATACTTACTTGGACTAAGAGTTAGCCATTTGCATTAAACCAGTTTCCAAACACCCCTTTTAGTCTTTTCCCATTCCCCCTCCTCATAAACACACTTGCCAACTATCACAATAGTTACATAAATATACATGCCAGTCTTCCATTTCATTTTAATTTCAATACTTACATTGCTTATGTTTAATTTAAGATTGTTAAAGGTTAGTGACTAGATGGTAATGTCCATTATGTTGGTGCAATAATAACCAAGGCCCTTATAATGTTTTAATTATGAAAACATACATTCGGACACTTAAACTCACAAGCGATGGCCAAAACCGAAAAGCAAGAAACTGGGCGGGCTGAGCCACACTTAGCTAGCGCTAGTCTCGTTAATTTTGGTGGTTTCGGTGTTTCCAAGTCGGCTTCCTCTTACCCGACTAAGGTGTATATTTCAATTCATGTTCGTACATGATATTTAAGAAGTTTCCTTTAAGATTTAGACTTAGAGATGCCCAAAACAAAGTCCTCCCGATTTTACAAAACGTCAACTCATAAACACTTCTACAAAGCCTCTAGCCAAGGAAAATTGTTTTTCCTCAAACCTAGGATGTTGACACTTTTACTAGAACTTGAAAGGAAAATATTTAAGTGACCATAATCCTTACATTCATCCTTTCTAATCACGTAACGGGTCTACTTCCTTATTAATCATTTAAATCGAGGTCACTTTACTTAAATGCAATTCTCTCATTTATGAGATGTCGATTTACCTTGATGTAAAGCACTCATCTTACTTGCATCAAGATGATTAGTGGATGATTTAATTGTGGAATAATCAAGGATTATCAAGTTTAAATACATGCTTTCAAGTGCTAGTTGTATAAAAATCTTTTGAATGTTTTTAAATATAATCCTCATTTGAATTATTTAAATCTCCTACTCACACACACAAACATTCCCTCTTACATTCTCTTACAGCCTTTATAGTTGTTTTACTATGGTCCCTTACACCATAACATTCTCATCCAAGCCAACTATACACTTTTTCTTCCTCTCAAATGTTTATCATCCAAATTTGAAACACACACAATTACACGCCTCACACACACACATACACACACACATACTCTCTCATACAATCACAACTCTTCAAATTAAATTTGAAATTGGATGATAACTCACATCTTCATTGCCAACCCACACTCTTACACACCCTTACACATTGTGTACTATGTTTCTTCTCAAACAATATTATATTGATCTTGTGTCCTCCTTCTATGACACATACATCTCATCCCCTCTAACAATCACCAATTAGATTGAATTTGAATTTTAAATTACAATCATATACACCTTAACCCTTTCTATCAAAGGCTTGCAATTCCAACTCATTTCACTCACACACTCTTACACTTCTATGACATACTCCCTTACACACTTAAGATATCAAATCATCCACCAACAAATATTTTTGAATTTGAAAATTGAATTTCAAATGTAGGAAGCAAAGTTTTAACCATCATGTAATAACCAACCATTGAAGAACACTCAAATGTTATTACCCAACATCTAATGTCCAATGGTTCTTCTCTTTCTATTTGAAATTGTGCTAAACCCCTAACTATCTAGTTTTCATTCACCAAATGTTTTAAATACATAATCCTTGGCTAAAGGAATTGTTTGAACTTAGCACACTTTGAGTGTTTGATTGTTATTGGAAAGGTCAAAGGTGAAGTGCAATTGGGGGTTTAACAAGAGTCGCGAACTAAATAATCAAAACCTAAAAAATCCCGGGATGTGACCCGACATAATGGGTGACGCGCCAATGCCTCCCTAGCGCACTAGTAGCATCCGGGATTTCTTGGGCTTGGATATAAATACCACACTCTTGTCTTTTACATCTCACCTCTAATACATTCTTTCTCTCTATTTTCTTGTCTCTCAACCCTCTAAGTCTATTATCTTATTGTGTTCTAAGCTTCTTATCTATCATCAATTAAAAGAACACTTATCATCCGTAAGAGAAGATTCACAAGAACCTAATCTACTATTGTGAATTGTGTCAAAGGTCTTATTCTCTATACCTTTCTACTAGAATCAAGTCTCTCGGTTAGGTTAGGACTTGATTGAACAAGCAACAATCATTCATTCAATCAATTTAAAAGAACTCTTGTACCTTGGTAGTCAAGCTTAGATCGAGTTTAGATCTAGTTGGATTTTGATATTTTCAGTGGGGAAGTCTTTTTGGTCTTAGTGGTAAGTCGAATCACAAGATTCTTTTGGGAGGTTTCAGAGGGCGAAACACTGTTAGAGTAGCTCTTCTTTTATGAGTGTCAATCTTTGTGCATATCGGTGGAGTAAAGTTGTAACGGATTGTAATCCACCAAAAGGATTATACTTAGTAATAGTACCAGAGTCGTGGATGAGCAACTGGACGTACTGATGGTCTAAACTCCTCATCCCGAACCAGTATAAATCGTGATGTTATTTACTTTCTTTATATTGTGGTTGTGATATTAGTTGATTGTTGTTATTGTTGTATAACCACTTGGTGTTCTTTGAGACTAGAAGTTTGTAAACTTCAAACTCATCGAAAAGACCGTATCCACCCCCTCTACGGTTCTACAATTGGTATCAGAGCGGGATACTCAAGTTTTTGAGTGTTAAAACCTTCCCGAGAAGGTATTTTAAAGCAAAACTTCTTTTCAAAAATTCAAAATACTACGTAATTTTGGAAAACTTGAGTATAGATCCATGGCTCAAGAGAACTATGTTGAGGGGTGTTCTATGCAAACACCACCTTTGCTAGAGCCCGAGGATTTTTGTTTTTGGAAAACCCGATTTGAGACTTTTGATATTGACTTGTGGGAAGTTATTCAAAATGGTGACTTTATGTTCTTGGTGGAAGATCTGAAAATGAAGTTGATGGTGGAGAAACTATATTTGGAGTTGGATGTTAATGAGAAGAAAAAGCTTAACAAAAATAATGAAGCTAAGATGACGATCTACAACGCCTTACCTAGAAAGGATTTCGAGAGGGTCTTTATGTGTAAAACCGCAAAGGAGGTTTGACATACACTTGTTATTCATCAAGGTGACTCACAAGTCAAGGATTGCAAGATTGACTTACTCATTCAACAATATGATAATTTCACAATCTCGGATGAAAGAACCATCGATTGCATTTATACACGATTCAATGCTAGTTACAAGCTTAACATTTTTAGATCAAATCTATAGTAATAAGAACCATGTGAGGAGGTTTTTCTAGCTCTTTCGTTGAAGTGGCGGCCAAAGGTAACAACAAGTGAAAAAGATAAAGATTTGGCCAATCTCCCCATTGATGAGCTAATCGACATCCTTAAGGTGTATGAAATGGTCTTGGAGAATGACAAGGGTGTTTTCAAAGACAAGAAGGAAAATTTTAAGTCTTTAGCACTCAAGGCTAAGGTCACTAGGGATCAAACTAGTGATGTTTGTGATAGTCTAGATGAAAGTGACGAAGATGATAAAGATCAACCTAATTGCTAAGAACTTTACGAAGTTCTTTAGAAGGGGTGGTAAGTTTTGGAGTGGTAATTGGTTTAGTAACCTCGGTGATAGAGATGGAAGAAATAAGATTGGAAGAGGTCGTGGTTATGAAAACCGGGTGTTGAAAGCTCAAGGCGTGAACGGGGATGTTATAAGTGTGGTGACAAGAATCACTTCATAAATTATTGTCGAAAGCCAAAAGACAACAAGGCCTTCATTGGCGGAGCATGGAGTGATAGTGAAGATGGTGATCAACCGGGAAATGATGGTACTTGTCTAATGGCAGTTGAAACTCAACAAGAGGTTGCATACTTGGCCTAAAAGTAGTTGTTCCAATAAGAGGTCGCATACTTGGCCTAAAAGTAGTTACAGACAATAGTAATGAGAAGGCCAAAAGAAAGAAAATTAGGGATGGTAACGAGCCAATGGTTTGATAGGTTGTATGTTTAATGTTAAAAACATTTATCTCCTGTTATGGTTAGGTATTTGATTTTTAGTAGTTTAGTGTAACCTGGTTATGAAAGCTTGCTAGTTATGCATATTTTGGCATTTGTATGCATTTAAATTGACTAGCAAAAGTCAAACATGGTGTTCATATGAGTTAGTGGTTCCACATGGTTCTTAATCACAAACTTACTTTTATATAGTTATGCATGCTTGCAATCACAGACTTTCAATGGTTATTTAATCAATTATAAACAACATAGTTATATAAGAGTTGGATAAAAAAATGGTTAGAACCAGTTTACCATCATCCTTAAACCACTTTTCAAACACCTTTTATCAATATGAAATATCAAACAGGGACCACATGAAAAACATATGGTCAAGAAAAAATGAAATATCAAAAAACTACACATCAATGAGATCATATGAATACTTAAACACATTAATCATTAGCAAACAATTAAAACATCATATTGATAATGATAAACTACAAAATCATATTCATCACCAAAAAAACTAGATACATAAACTACACATGAATCAAAAACCCACACCCCATAAACCACAAAATACCACCCCCGTGCACCAAACCCTAAACTATTAACCCTTTATTCATCTTCATAACAAAGAGGTGCCTCCCACGTGCACTAAGATAGGATTTTGCCACCATAACTTGGAAACGAGTTGCCTTCTCCAAATCATGCTTTTGCACATGCTTTAACACACGAACACTTTCCATAGCCACAAAGTTACCACGCAACCTTTCAAGCTCCTCGATTACCTCTCCCCTATCTTTAAGAGTATCAGTTACCTCCTAGCAAAGCTCTCTTAAATTTTTCTCAAGCATAATGTCCTTATATGCTTTCCTCCTAATTAGCATGAGCATTAAATCTTTCATTATTGTAGATTTCGAAGCATTTGCTAGCTCTTCAACATGGGCCATTGATGAGACTGAAATTGATTTACTAATTTTTTTAAGGGTTTGTTAGGAATGAGAGTGCTTGTGTTAGGGTAGGCCTAAATACAACAATTATATGGAATTTGGAAGGGTTACAAGGTATTTGGAAGGGTGAATAGTTGAGTCTTGTCAACTAAATGTTACTAATGAAAAGATTAAGAGTGTTGCAAATTTTGTTCCTTAGCATAAGTCTTCATTGAGAATACAAGATGACAGGTGGGAGTAAGTTAGGAAGGAAAGATAAAATGACAAATGGCCCTCATGTGGATGGCACATGATGACACTGAACTAACAAAAATAACGGGTGTTAGCCATATTGGCCAGCTTCTAACAAAAGTCCACTTTAGGGACATTTGCTAAAAATTATTGTCGGGAATGGCCAGCGTGCAAAAATTGATACTTTATGGATGAAATTTGTAGTTTACCCATAACATTATCTTAAATGAATAACTAGTTCCGTTAAAACTTATATCAAACATTATTGTACCCATTTTAAATGTTTAAATGATATTTTTTTCATTATTATAAGACTGCTCCTAGTGGAGCTTGGTAAGGCATCGTGATATGCATTTCTCATGTGTGAGCCCGTTGAGGTGTTTAAGGTGCTGCTTGTGGAGAGCAAAAAGATGGAACCAAAGGTGACATGCTCACCTTCTAGGTTGTGTGCAATTGTGGGCCTCTTGTATTTTTAATATTTTTATTATTTGATTTGTGAGTGTATGTGAAGTATTTTGTGGGGTATGTTTGTATAAAAATGAGTATTTTAATGAGTTAGCCGCTACCGGTCAATGATCTCACTTCAGCCATAAAGATGAGGGGGTATGACCATTGGGTGTGAAAAGTAAGAGAGAGTGAGGGGAGGTAAATGGAGAGAGTCAGCTGATGTGGTGTTGAGGTCGAAGATGAAGTGGTGTGACCATTGGTAGTAATCTCAAATGAGAGATCATTTTCATACCAAAAGATTCCTGCATAACAAGAGAAATCTCAACCACTCATTTATCTGTTGAGAAAAAAAAAGAAAAAATAACTAATGTTTTAAATAAATGTAGTTAAATCCAAATTTTATAATGTCAATATATCGTGAATAGTTAATCGTTAGACAAAACAAATTATTTCGTCGCGACAAACCTTTTATTATCTTTCAATAAACGGGCACTTTCATGTACTTTGACTAATTATTAATTTTTTTTCATTTTTTACGTTTTTCTTTCGGTGCTAAAATTCGCATGACATATCACATGTGATTTAACACTAATATGGTAGTTCGTAGAGGTGTAATCGAGCCAAGCCAAGCCCGAGCTCAACTCAAAAGATAAAAGGTTGGCTCGAGCTCGGCTCGATTGCTCGTCAAGCTTTAACCATCCAAGTTTGAGCTCGTCTCGAGCATGATTCGAGCAAAGCTTGAAAAGCTCGAAATGATATATATGAAAATCAATAATCTATGCCAACTGGTATTTTCAGCTGAACTGAGCTAAAAAATAGCAGATACACCATTCCGTGTCAAAAAAATTACAAATTGCAGTTGCCACAAAAAAATATATATTTTCTTCACACAGAACATGTACATGATCTTGAGTCATTAACTGGAAGAGAAATACGTAACCGTTTGAAAATGAATTAGATATTTTTTAAAAGTAATAAAACCAACAATAAAATTCCCATAACCAAGGCTAGAAAATATTTTATCATTTATGGAGTTAGTCCTTATAATTAGGTTAATATTCCAATCATCCCTTATTTACATATATAGAAATAATATGATTATATATTTATACTAAGGCTCGAAAAGCTCGATAACCACTCGAGCCGAGCTATCAAAAGCTTGAGCTCGACTCATTATATGTTTCGATCCAGTTTACTGGGTTTAAGCTCGATAAAAGCTCGGTTATCGAGTCGAGCTTGAGTTTCTTGATAAAAGCTTGCCTCGTTTAAACTCCTAATAGTTCGAATACTAAACAATCATACTAAAATTGACATAAGTATTTGTGTATAAGTAAAAAAACTATTCTCGGTTTTTGCAATGAAAAGTACACATTCATGACTTTCCAACCATATATCACACACTGTATTTTAATTATAAATTATAGCAGTTCATTTATAAAACTTCAAAAATTAGACGTAATGTGATAAAATCGCATGCGGTTAAGATCACGTCTGGTAAAAATTATATGTGATTTTACGTGTTTTATACCCTTTGATGAATTAACTGTACTAATCAATAATTTAAAATATAATGTGTTATATATGGTGAAAAACTATAGATTTCTAGTTTCAAGAATAAAAAACGTTAAAACTTTTAGAATTTTGTAAAAAAAAGTTATGTTTATTTTACTACATGTTTGAATATTCATATTTTCAAATTAGTGTTGGATCACATGTAACTTTTTATGAAAGTTTCAACAACGAAAGAAAGATTAATAAAAGACGAAAAAATCGTGAAAAGTGACAAAAAAAAGTTTTTCGAAATTATATCAAAATGATCGTTTATAGAAAGATAATTAAATGCTCGTTGCGATGGTGTAATTTTTATTTTCACTTAGTGAGTAACGGTTTAAAGGATATTAAATTTTGAACAAAAAGTGAAAGTTAATATATTTTTTAATATAAGAAAATGAGTTGTTAGAATTAATCTTTTACGAGAAAGAAATTTTTGATATGTAAATGAGAGGAATTTTCAAATGTTTACTCTTATTTTGGTGCTTACCAAGGGACAAATCCTCACCATCCATCTAGTTTAATCTAATGGTGGGGATAAACCTAAGATTTAATATGGAAACCTAAGTCCATGTATTTTCTTCTCCTTTTTCTTTGTCTTTTTGTCTTTCTTATTTATTAACATTTTTTTTTTTCTTTTTTCTTTTTTTTAGGATTCACGTTTTTATTTAAAATCATGTTTTTTCTAAATTCACGTTTTTTTTATTCAAGTTTTTTTTCGCTTTCATACGTTTTCATCTGTATTCATACGTTTCGTTCGTTTATTATACGTTTTTGTCCGTGTTCATATGTTTTCGTCCTTTTTTACGTTTTACGTCGTCGATTTGAGCGTTTTCGTTTTCATTCATCCGTTTACATCCGCTTTTTCGTCCGTTTTAAATGCGTTTTTATACGTTTCATACGTTTATATCGTTTTGATACATTTTAGAGCGTTTTTGTCCGTTTTCGTCCGTTTTACGTCGTCCATTTTGAGACATTTTCGTACATTTCGACATTTCGTCCGCTTTATCGTTTCGTATGTTTTCTTCGTTTCATCTGTTTCGCCCGTTCGTCCCGTTTCCTCGTTTTAATCATTTTCTTACGTTTTCCTTTGTTTTCATACGTTTTTGTTACGTTTTCGTTCGTTTTCATACGTTTTCATCCGTTTTCTTTCGTTTTCATTCGTTTTACATACGTTTTCAGGCGTATTTTTATGCTTTCATACGTTTTCGTCTTTTTCTTACATTTTCATTCGTTTTCTTACGTTTTCGGCCATTTTCATACGTTTTTTTCTGTCTTTTTAGCTTTTCATGTATTTTCGTCCATTTTTAGACGTTTTCGTCTGTATTTTTACGTTTTCATGTATTTTCGTTCGTTTTAATACGTTTTCGTCCGTTTCCAGACTTTTTCATACGTTGTCATCCGTTCTTTTTTTTACGTTTTATCCATTTTAGACGTTTTCTCTCATTTCGAGGTTTTCATCCGTTTTTATCGTTTCGTCCATTTTCATACATTTTCATCCGTTTTATCGTTTTGTATACATTTTATCGTTTTGTCCGTTTCGAGACATTTTGTCCGTTTTCATACGCTTTTATCGTTTTTATTCGATTTAATACGTTTTTTTCCGTTTTCGAGATGTTTTCATTTTGATATTTGTAAGTGACACTTATTTATCTCTTGTGATATAACACCGTAAGGAAGATGAAAAGTATTACATTCTTCATCATGTATGTTATCGGTTGTGATACTCAACTAAGAATGTGATGGTTATGTTTTGAAAATATTTAGGAAGATTTTTGTGTTTTATGATATTATGAATTATTAGAAAAGTTGTTCAACTGAAAACAAGAGATGTTATAATACTTTTGTTAGACTTGTGGTGGATTTTTCTTTTAATGGATACATTGTGCATGTTTCGATGGGTTTTATAGCGGGTTTGAAAATATCTATGGTTGAATCGACCAAACTAAATAAGCCATGGTTGAAGATAGCACACTCTTTATAAACAAACCGAGGAAGCTCAAACACTTGTGATATCATGGTGATATCACCTCACTTGTGATATCACACGTGATATCGTGTGTGATAACACCATTGATATCACAGTGATATCATGTGATATCTGGGATCATATATTACATAGCATGTGATATCAAAGTTTATATCACTTTGATATCACCGTGATATCGTGCGATATCACAGTGATATCATGTGATATCACAAGTGAGGGTGATATCGCGGTCTTTGAGCTTACTCGGTTTGTTTATAAAGATGTGCTTTCTTCAACCATAACTTCTTTAGTTTGCTAATTCAACCATAGATATTTAAATTCGCTATAAACCCATATCAAACATGCACAATGTATCCATTAAATAGAAAAATTCACCACAAGTCTAACAAAGTTTCATAACATCTCTTGTTTTCGATTAAACACTTTTCTAATATTTCATATTATCATAAACACAAAAACTTCCTAAATATTTTCAAAACAAATATAAAAAATGAGCGAGAATAATCACGGTAATATAATAAGTGATGTTTATTTTCATTTCTTTCATATATACTTGGTAAAATACTAAATTCTTATCACATTTGGTATGAATTTAATATTTCACATTCTTAGTTGAGTATCACAACTAATAACATATATGATGAAAAGTGTAATACTCTTCATCTTTCTTACAGTGTTATATCACAAGATATAAATAAGTGTCACTTAAAAATATCAAAATGAATAAAAGGAAGCAAACTATGAAAATAGAGACTTGACATATTATCAAAATCAAACAAGTGTTGCATTAAATTAGCATTTTTTGAATAAAATAAGAATTCACAAAGAGACTTTAACCCTTTTATTTATACTAAGAGTATAATATCGAGTGATAGATAACATTGGTTGCATTAAAAAATATGCGCTTGTCAATTGCGATAAAGACATAAAAACTATTTTATGGCGAAAATTATAAAATATTAGAAAACACATAGGTGATAATATATAAAAATATAATGAAGCGATGAAATATCTCGGTGATATTAAAAGTTAAAAACATACTTGTTTGTTTATGAAATATCACAAGTGATATTAGACATTAAATTTTTATAATAAAATATCACAATTGGTATTTGACATGTAATATAATAAAGTTTAATAATAATCATGAAAACACATGAAAATAGATGAAAATGTATAAAAAATGCAAAAAGCGGACGGCGTGGAAACGGACAAAACGATAAAACGAATGAAAAGCGTGTAAAATGTAAAGCGGAAAAAGCGTTTAAAAGCGGACGAAAATATAGCGGATGAAAATGGACGAAATCGTCTGGCGGACGAAAATCGTCTCAAAACCGACGAAAGCATCTAAAATGGACGGCGTAAAAACTTGCGGCGTATATAAACCTATATAGCATGCGGCGTGTTAAAGCGGATGAAAACGTAAGAAAACGAGGCGAAAAGGTATGAAAACGGATGAAACGTAAGAAAGCGAATGAAAACATAGGAAAGCGGACGAACATGTAAGAAAACGGTGGCGTAAAAGCGGATGGCGATGAAAGCGGACAAAACGGATGAAAGCGATGAAAACAGCGTATAAGCGGACAAAAGCGTAAGAAAACGAAGAAAAAGTAAGAAAGCAGGAAAGCGTAAAAAGCGAACAAAAACATAAGAAAACAGACAAAAACATATGAAAATGTAAGAAAATGCAGACGGCGTGTGAAAGCGGATGAAACGTATGAAAGCGGATGAAAACGTAGAAAGCGTGTGAAAACGTAAGTAAACGGGAAAACATATGTAAAGCGGACGGCGTATGAAAGCGGACGAAAGCGAAAAAAAGACGCAGCGTAACAAGGCCCGGCGAATGGACGAAAACGTATGAAAAAGGACGGCGTAAAAGCGGACGGCGTAAAAAGCGGACGAAATGTAAAAAGCGGACGAAAATGTAAAAAGCAGAGCGAAAAGGTATAAAAGAGGAAAAAAGCGAACAAAACGTATGAAAACCGAAAGCGAAAAAAAAAAAAAAAAAGCGTGTAATTAGAAAAAGTGATAAAAAATACAAATAATGAGAAAATAAATAAGAAAGATAAAAAGAAAAGAAAAACAGAAAAAACAGAACTAAGTTTAGGCATATAAATCTTATGTTAATTCTGTGATTAGATCAAACTAGATGGAAGAGTGGGGATTTAACCTTGCGAGTATCTGAGGATTCTCGGTATCACGAAAATAAAATGACTAGTGTAAAATGATTTTAATTCCTATTATAAATTATAAGAAATAGTTTTAACGCTTTATAATAAGAGTAGAGTTATTTTACATCCAAACTTATCTCACATCTTAGGCTGACTCATCTCACCATCCATCTAAAAAGAAAATCAATGGTACTGAGATTATAAACATTTTATTATTTCACCTTATTTTTATAATTTAAATATCTCTTAAACCGTTAATCGTTAAGTGAAAATATTTACACCATCGCGACGAAAGCATTTAATTATCTTTCTATAGGCAGGTAGACTTTTACAGTATAGTTAGAAAATGAAAAAAATTTCGTTTTTTTTCGTTTTTTACGTTGTTTTTAGGTTTTTCACGTTCTTGGAAATTTGTATGAAAAAATCATATATGATAAAACAATTAAATTGAATATCATGTGATATTGGTGTTAAATCATATATGATATGTAATATCATACGTGATATTACACCAATATCACATGTGATATTACATATCATATATGATATTACACAATATCACGTGTGATATTGAAACCAAATGTTTTATCATATACGATTTTTAATCGCAAATTTCGATGAACGTAAAAAGCGAAAAAACTAAAAAACTTGAAAATACGAAAAATTTTTGTCGAAATATATCAAAGTCTTATCTATGAAAGATAATTAAACGCTTCGTCGAATGATATTTTTTTCCGCTTAACGATTAACGGTTTGAAGATATTAATATTTGAAAAAAAAATGATGTAAGTGGGTTTTTAATTGTTGGAATTAATCTCATCCATTAGATCGAATAAAAA
>CM040246.1:78875898-78901173 GCA_022545495.1 Chrysanthemum lavandulifolium
TGGGATTGCTTATTAAGCATGCTTGCTTATCAAAAACCCTTATTTCATAAATAGCGCCGAAATATCTATGAGAGAATCGATCATTTTTCTCCTGGCTAACATAATTTCTTTAACAGCTTCAAAATCAGGAACTCACTAAATGACTTTTCATTTGCTATGGTAGAGAAACTTAAGGATATTTTCATTTATCAATCACCTGATTTTGCATACAAAGACTTCTTTTTTTTTCTTTTTTTTTTCTCAACAATCTGCTACTTGTTTTAATAACCCATCCTAAACACCTCTATTATGTCTAAAAGGGAACCAATCATTTTCCTCCTAAGTAACATGAATTCCTTCATTATCACATCAACGCCTCTTCTCATGAAAGTATCACCTAACTGACTTTAAGGCTTTCTAGGAACTAAGAGCTTTCCTTGACAAAAAAAAAAAAAAAAAAAAAAAAAAAAAGCAATATCAAAAATTCTAATCCATCTAAACAACTAACTAAGCGAATTAATGTTCATTGGCCAAACACTACTAACCTTACCTTCTTCACTTATTCATGGGCTAAAACTACCTTCCAATGGCCATGGCTTAGTAGTCGCATGAAAATCATCCCGTTAGACTACGGAATTAAAAATGTAGAAATAAGATACCTTTGCGTCATTGCACTTCACCTTATTTTTAACCCCATTATCTCTCGGGAGACATGAGCCTTAGCTACTCGAGTTTCCAACTCCTCCTTAAACCGCCTTGTGATCCAATTCCAACGAAGTTTCTCCACCGTAATAAGAAACATATACCCATAAACCACCACGGAATGCGGATCATGACATACAAACATATACCCGTAAACCACCACGGAATGCGATCATGACATACTTTTAGAACAAAAGAAAGCTCAAGATTACTTGGAAAACTGGCTTGTCCATGTCTTTATTCGAGCATTAGGCTTGATAGTATAGCATTTAAACCGAACTACACGAATGATAATATATAAAATAAGAATCAACCATCTGAAAGTAGGGAAAGTCTTTACTTGTGTCATTTTAGTTACATTTATTTCGCTCAGAAAAAGTAAAACTCGGTATAAACTCGACATTCATTTTGACTTTCACACTTCTTGTAGCAAAAGTAACAGGACAATATGACAACTTCAATTCAAAAAATAAACTCCCATATAAAGAATTCAAATATTTATACCGAAGAGGCATGAATTTCGCACGTCACCCTTTGCCGAACCATGAAACTTATTGCCAATAACTTTTCCACCGTCTCCAAGTGCTTCAACCTGTGAGAAGTGGCGACCTGTCATACAAAAATAGGGTTAGCAGCAGCAAGCGTATAGAAAAAAGCTTCTCCATAGCTGGTGAAAATGTTAAATAAGCATGTATAAAAAACCATTTACCTCCCGAGAGAGTGGCATCATGAACTCCCATATAAAGAATTCGAGTATATATACCTGAAGAGCCATAAATCAAATACGCCTTTATATTCTAATTCCCATCCACCATCAGCTGACATCAAATTGAATCCTGAAAACCAAATCCCACAAAATTAACACACGCTCTTATAATCCAGGAGGTGATAAAAATATTCTAATCATTTTTCGACAATATCACGGTCAATGCCATTGTCAATGTTGAATCACGTATACAATTCGCTAGCATAGTTTACATCAAGATAATTGTGGGTTAAAATTTCTTAGTTCATTAAAAATAATAAATACTTTTATTTTTGACTTATATAATCAAAAATTTTGCTACATAAGGGTATTCTTTCACCTCTAAAGCCACCACCACCACGATGACCATGATACATCCTTAACAATTATAAATGTTCAGTTCACTTATGAATTTATATAAAAGCACAAGATGATAATTGATCGTACCTATCACAATTTATGATACCAACACATCATTACAAACGGAACCGTCATTCAAGATTCACGCCTAGCATTTTCACCATCTCGAATTTTCATCTTGAAAAGTTAAAAAAAAATGAAAATAGGCAACATTCATACGTCGAAGCCTTCACCATAGCATCCTCCATATTGGCATGAAAAAATTATATCATCAACAACAATCTACAATAATAAAAAGAATAAACCCATAATTAAAGAAAACCGCTAATAAGGTCGAATAGTTACTCAATTCGTATAAACAAATAATACATATAATGAAAACAAAAAGATTGAATCTTTATAATAATAATAAAAAGATCAAACCTTGAATAAGAGGCAGTTAGGTGTTTATCGGGATGTAACACCTTTGTTAATCCTGTCGAATCGTTGCACTGCTTGCCGTGCGCCAAGTCCGCCGCATCCGCTCTTGTTCTTAGGATTTTCGTAACATCCGAGCCCCCGACCGTGGGAGTAAAGCATCCTGCATATCATTGACCAACATTTTATAAATCATGAAAAATATGGTGACAATATACTCATGAATATGTTGGTCTATCTAGTTACGGTTAATCGCTCAATAACACGAATCTTAATTGATAACCAATCACCCAACACCGATTAGCGTTCCATTTTCAAGCGGGAAATATAAGATGGATGCTTATGATCAGAAACTTTACATAGGTAAAAATTTGAGTGTGTTGCTCGCGGTGATCTAGCGACTCCATCACCCATCATGTTAAGATTGTACATGTTACGATGTAGGAAGAGTATACAAACAAATGATTATTTATAGTCGCAGTAGGTAGCTAAGCCATCTAAGGAGGCTCTAACTTTGAAATATACAATGGCATTCACTTTTGTTTATTGTAATTGTATGATATGATATTGGATGGTTTGGGATTGCTTCTTTCTAAGTGCTTATTTGTTTTATAGGCGTTTATAAGCGTAACTGTAACCACTTTAAAACCAATTGTATAAGCGAAAACTACTCAAACATGAAAGTCTCAAACTCCCATAAAGCCGCTTATCTCGCTATTGCCTTTTGAAATAATTTGTTTTCCAATATAACTTAATTCACTCCAAATGAAATAGCTTATTTCAAATAACCAACTGAGGAGGTGTTTGGATAAGCATATTTTGTCTTGCTTATCGCTTTATGAAGATTATGAAACCCATAAACCTAACTTTTTTACGACATGAGTTTATCAACTTGAGCTTATAGCTTATAGCTCCGACCAATAAGCATAAAAATGAGATTTATTGGTTTTCATGATCCGAATAAGGTGATAAAAGCTAAAAATAAGGTAATCCAAACACCCTCACCCCTTCGATTCAATCATCCCACAATCACAATCTTTAAATTACGGGCAAATTTGTTTATTTATTTATTATTTTTTAATATAAAATCTAATTTTTATCATTAATAATAAAAAACCCAATAAAATTTACAATCTTTTTACAATGCAATAAACAAAATACTAAATTATATAAAAAAGTTATAAAATTAAAAAAAAAAAAAAAAAAAAAAAATTACTCCGACCATCACTTGATATCATCTGATTTCTTGGAACAATACCTTCATACACCTTCTTCAGCCAACAAATATACTCTATCCATTATTACATTTGTTAATTAATAACAAAACCCATTTTTTTAATTAACCTTTACTTTCACAAATCGAATAAAAATTAATTAAGGGTTAATTTGAATTGAAAAAATGAAGCCTGTTTTTTTCTTTCGTGTATGTGTGTGTGTGTGTGTTTTTCTGAGGGTGAAGTTGCAGTAAAAAGAGTATGAAGAAAGATCTAGAGTTGGGTGGGTAATGCTTCTAGCCGCCATACTGTTCATATACACTTAGTATTCATAACGTACACATTGTGAACAGTGAAACTCTAATCACACCATGGCCAATAAGAGAGCGCCACCTACTTGTAAACATGTATTATACCAATTATAAACCAATAGCCAGTTGACAGCAATGCGTATGTAAGCCAAAATTGTGTACGATGCCAAAACGGCTATTAGGATATATAGATAATATACTATCAATATAGTTTCACGGAATTTCTAAATTCTACTTCAATAATATCAGTTAGAAAATGCTATCATGATAAGAAAACCAAATAATATATGGTTTAATTTGAAGGATAATATTAACTCAATCAATACGCATATTGGACTTAAGTATTACATACTTGCAACAAAATGACATACTCCAGTCTTGCATGATGATGTATATGATAATAAAGTAGGCTGTTTTAATTGTACATAATTTGGAAAGATGAGCTTTTATACCTTCTAAACCACATCGAGTACCCATAGTGGAATCTTATTTCCAAATTAGTTGAAGTGATTTGATTCATATTCTATTTTTTTTTTGGAAAGGCATTCATTTAGTTATATATAAATCAAATAATTAAAAACAAAAAGTAATGGAGCAGGCTAGCTGATGAGCATCTCCAACTTTGATAGATAAATCGTTTAAAAATAGATCAAGATCGATGATGCATGTTATATACGGTTTAATTAGAACCCTGATACAAACTAGCTACTAAAGTAAATAGGATTTTACTAATATAAGTGCCATACGTCTTTGTTTCCCACCATATAGGGGGTGACACCGTATGTGCACATCTTACTGAATGAAGCTTTTTCCCACCATACTGAGAATATATATGATCCATGATTAATGTATAGGATACCAATTTAATTTCACCTAAGAAAACTGAGTTGGAAATATATGGAATCCTGAACACACGTAATCCTTTTACAAAGAATTCTTTTTGCTTCAAATGCAATACACAATTTTTTCTAGAGAAACATAGTTGCCAATTCATCAAATTCATTTATGCTTTTTTTAGGAACTTGAATATCTTATTATTGATGAAAAAGTTACTTATGTGGATGATGATAGTAAGCCTTTTAAAAAAGTGTAGGTTGTGGCTACTAAGCCTAGTTTTTCTTCTTCTCCGTGTATGTCTTGAAAAAGTGTAGGAACCCATAATCTTTAAAGTGGGTGAAGTAGTTATTCTTGACATTGATGAGGACGAGGACTTGAGTTCGGATAATGATATGACAAAGTTTCTTGCATCTTCTAGTAATGTATCATGAGAACGAAGATTATTTTGATGATAATTATACAACTCGGTCTACGATTTGCGGCGATTAGATGTTTTTGTGACCTATATGATGTCAGGCTTAAAGGTCGTGTCGGAAGTAATTTTATGTTTGGTAGGTTATAAGATTGACGATATGTTTTCTTATAGTGATTCTCGTTGATGGGCGTTTGGTTAACGTTTAATCTGCTATGTAACGGTAGAGATGAGACTACTCTCGTTCGTTGTCTTAAACCTTTTTAAAGTAATATGGTTATTAGGGTGATCCTTTTATAAAAAAAAGAAAAAAAATAGTTGCCAATTTTGAAAAGCTCTGTAAAAAAAACTCATGCAGAATTATTTATTTTATTTTTTATTTTATTTGTTTTTAAATGTGGTCATTAAGTCCTTCATATGATCAAAAAGAACACAACTTCAGTAAGTCACAAATATGACTTCCATATCCGTAAGAATAGTGGAAATCAAACATGTGAAACGCTGGAGGTTTGAGAGTAGCAGATGCTATAAAAATGCCTTAAAACTACGTGCAGCCGCGGAAAGAAGCATACATGATCATCCTCGACTTTTTAAGAAAACTACAACCAAAATAAATAAATAAATAAACGAATACCAAATCCATCCCATAGGCTGCGATTTATAGTTTGAGACCAAATAATTTTTCGCTATCAAAAACAAAATTGAAACTCACTACTTGAAATTTAAAGAAAAGAATAAAAAAGAATGCAAAATCACCCTTGAACTTTTGTATATTTACAACTTTGTTATATAACAAATTTTATTCGTCAAATATCAAGCAAATATATAGCGAATTTGCTAATAAAAATATGCCGTTTCGAAGAGCTATGGACAGCGAACAAAACGGCACTCGATATCGATACGCTGACGTATGACGTTTTATAAAAAATGTTGAAGTTTGATATATTTAAAAAAAAAAAAAAAAAAAAAAACAAAACACTTCTTAAATCACAAGGGCCAAAGGCATGCAATTTACAAAGAGGAAAATTGTTTGGAATAAAAGGAATATCGTTTTGAAATAACAACGAAACATTAATAGACTAAAACCCGTATCCTTTATTTATAAACTAAAAACGCCAACTTTTTTTATAAAACTAAAAGATTTATTCAGAAAACTAAAATCGGTATCCTTTTATTCCAAACAATTTTCCTCTTTTATAGAATTGCATGTCTTTGACCTTTGTGGTTTAAGAGTGTGTTTTGAGTTTTATTTTTCTTTCGTTTTTTATATATATATATATATATATATATATATATATATATATATATATATATATATATATAGGCTCCCGATTCCATTGAGATGTTTTATTTTGAGAAGATTGAGAAATCTTTGTTTGAGCAAATTGATTCATGTTTGATTTGATTCAAAGTAAACATCATTTTACAATCGAATTTATAAATTACAAATTTGATTCACAAATTATTGTTAAAATCAAGTTATGATGATGATTCATTAAATTTGCAGATGATGATTCGTAATCTACATATATTGCAAAATCCGGAGATTTTAACATTGATTCAAAATTTTTTACACATTTGAATTTTAATCACATTAAAATGAGTTTTACGCTGAAAACATGAATCAAAGTTAAAATCTATCGCTTTTAAAACCTTCATAATCTTCTCAAAATAAAAACCTACCAATCGATCCATTCTATTCTATATATATATATATATATATATATATATATATATATATATATATATATATATATATACTTCAACATTTTTTATAAAATCGCACATACGCTAAAGGCATATTGATATTGAGCTCGTTTTGTTCGTAATCCAGAGCTGTCATAAGAACGATATATTTTTATTAAGCGAATTCAGATATTTGACGAATGAAGTTTGTTATATAAAGAAGTTGTAAATATACAAAAGTTCAAGGGTGATTTTGCACTCTTTTATTTTCATGATTTTCCTCTTTTGTAAAATTGCATGTCTTTGGCCCATGTGATTTAAGAGTGTGTTTTGAAAGTGTTTATTAAAAAATATAACAAACTTCAACATTTTCTATTAAAACGACGTCGACAGCATGTCGATATCGATAGCCGTTTTGTTCGTAATCCGCAGCTCTTGAAGCAGATATTTTTATTAATGACTCTATATATATTCTTAAATATTTGACGAATAAAGTTTGTTGTATAAAAAATTAGTAAATATACAAAAGTTTAAGGGTGATTTTGCACTTTTTTTATATTCTTTTCATTAAATTTAAAGTAGTCGGTTTCATTTTTGTTTTTTGTAGTGAAAAATTATTTGGTCTGGAACTATAAATCGCGACTTATAAGGTGGATTTGGTATTTGTTTATTTATTTTGGTTGTAGCTTTCTTAAGAAACGATACGCGTTGATTTGGTTGGTCTTGATACAAGCTTCGCGACCAATATGTCCATATAGGTAAATGAGAAAAAGTTGGTCATCTGCAAGACGTATAGTGGAGGATAATGTCATCTAATGTAATTTTCGATTTTTTTTTTATGTCTTTTTGGCAAAAGCGAATTTTATATTAAGTGAAGTTCAAGTTACAATAGAGCGAGGCCAGATCTCTTGTTATAGTTGAAACCTTTACATCTACTAAACTTCAAGGTTACATGAAAAAACCGAAACTACTTAAAACTTTGTATGAATCTAAACTTGAGTAGACTGAACTTGAGACTTGCTGTTTGATCTTGTTTATGATCTTTACCTGAACTTAAATGTATCTGAAAAATAGCATGTAAGTAACTTACTGCAAGGATGCCATTACCAACTTTACGTGATCACCCTTTGATAAAGTGATACCCGCACAATAAAGACACAACATAAAACGTATTTTGGTGGGCCCTCCATATATATTTTAATACAATAGGTGGCGGTTCTACTATAATAGCCAATGACCTCTACTTTATTATAAAATTATTATTATTATTTAGTCTCAAAAGATATTTTAATCTCACTTATTTTATTTCATTGTAACACGTTCTAATTTTAAATCTTTAGTAGTATATATAGGTGTAGTGGGATGTCCCAACTAAGTTGCTTACAAAACATTCTATAGATACTCAGAGAGAGTTGCAAGAAAAGAAAAAAAAGATGGTGAAAACACCAATTTTTGACAAAAATGGAGTGAAAAAAGGTGCATGGAGTGAAGATGAGGATAACAAGCTTAGAGCTTACGTACAAAGATATGGTCACTGGAACTGGCGTTTACTCCCCAAGTTTGCTGGTATGGCGCAGCTCCAAGTTCCATAGAGTTTATATAATTTAGATTTGGATTCTTCTTTATAAGTTACATTAATGAAACTTTGTATGTATTATACTTCATTCATGATGATATATAGAGAAGATTTAAGATCATAATTACAAGCAAACTGACTAAAAGATGAATAACATTTTAAGTCTATGTTAAGCAAACAGTTGCATATAATATATCTATCTTTTTTTATACGTTATCATCTTATTGTACGTTTTCGGATTATTCTTTAGGTTTGTCTAGAAGTGGGAAGAGTTGCAGGCTGAGATGGGTGAATTATCTTCGCCCGGATATAAAACATGGGAATTTTACAAAAGAAGAAGAAGACGTCATCATCGAATTACATAAGAAGATTGGTAACAAGTAAGTACTAATATTCTTTTTTTCATTAGAGTGAATATCCTAATACCTTAAGTGCATATTTATTTATTTTGCACTTGAATTGTCAGATGGTCAGAAATGGCGGCATATTTGCCTGGTAGAAGTGACAATGAAATAAAAAATCGTTGGCACACACATTTAAAGAAACGTGCTCAAAAAGACCAGCCCGTCTTAGAAGATGAGCACGTTGGAACCATCGAACCTGATCATGCTAACACTACAAATAATCTTGTCCAAAACTCAGATATAGAACTTCAGCAGGACTTTGAAGCATTACTTGCTGAATCACCATTATCTTCTTCAGGCACAAACTTATCATCATATTGGTTTAATGGCTTCGATTCAGCAGGTTCAAGTGACGATATGCCACAACTAGCTGATTACACACCAATTGATAATTTCTGGACCGAAACATTTTTAGCAAATAATGATGGCAATATATCATCAAGTGATAGCTTATTTTCTTCTTCGGATTTAGTCATCCCAGATTCGTGCAACGATAAGATCATGCCTGAGGAGCTATTATGGTCATCGATTGATTCATATCATGATTATGGTGACGAATTCTTTATTTGATGACCATGCCTTGTTAATTAGCGACTTTTTTTTTCATCAAAACTGTTTATCTCGCCATGGTTGTTGAGTTCATTAGCAAAGGGGTGTTACTTGATTTAGACCCCTAAAATGTATTTTCTTTCAGCTCATGATCACATCTATAATATGAGGATGCATGTAACTAGGCTCATCGTATGTGAAGTATTTGCATACCATAATAAATATATTAACACGTAAGAACCCATATGATGGGTCAATTGTGGTTTATTGTTAAAGCATATGGACTTTTTCTATGGCTGCATCATATATTTTATTGAGAGGGGATTAGTAAAAAAGTAACAAAACAAAAAGGCCTAGTGCATGTTCATAGAATTTAGAATATTGCTTTTCAAAAGTGAAAAGGATTAAGATTTTTTTATTTTATGCAACGACACACACACACATATATATATATATATATATATATATATATATATATATATATATATATATATATATATATATATATATATAAAAACACGAATATTAGGAAAAGATAAAAGATTTTTTTTTAAAGTTCTCGAAAAATTCCTAAAAATTCATCACGATCGGCATCGATGATAGATGAAAAAGTTGTGAAAATCTTTTTTTAAAAGTGATATTTTTTCCGAAAATAAATTATGAAAAATTGCGTCAAGAAAGATTTTTGCATCAAAAGCGGTTTTTGCACCCAATTCTTTTGACTTTTCATCAAAATAACATTGCACGATCTAACCAAGACAAGTTGTTTTTGTGCATCAAAGTTAGTTTTTTGCATAAAAAAAGCGTATCAAACTCAAAATTATAAAAAATATTTTCACAAAGTTTTATGCAACAACATACCCGATCTTTGGAATTTTTTTGTAATTTTTGGAGATTTTTTTAAAAAAATTTTATTCTTTTTACGGATATTTGTCTTTTATTTTAACTTTATCATATATATATATATATATATATATATATATATATATATATATATATATATATATATATATATATATATATATATATATATATATGTGAAAGCATTAAAATAAAAAGACAAATATCCGTAAAAAGAATAAAAAGATTTAATTTTTTTAAATTCTCCAAAATTCCACAAGATCTGTTGGTGCAAGACAAAACTTTTGTGAAAACATTTTAATTTTGAGTTTGATCGCTTTTTAATGCACTAAAAACTAATTTTGATGCTAAAAAAATTTTGATGCACAAAATTTTCAACTTGTTTTAGTTAAATTGTAATGTTATTTTGAGGAAAAAGTTAAAGTTGGTGCAAAACCAATTTTGATGCACAAAACGATTTAATGCGCAAACGTATTTTTTCATAAATCTTTTCGGAAAAATATCCAATTTCGAAAAAAGTTTTTACTAACTTTTCATGTACCATCTTACCCTTGTGATTGTGGAATTTTTGGGAATTTTCAGAAATGTTTTTGAAAAAAATCGTTTTATCTTTTACTTGATATTGTCTTTTTATTTGATCTTTATATATATATATATATATATATATATATATATATATATATATATATATATATATATATATATATATATATATATATATATATATATATATAGTTAGGATCAAATAAGAAGATTAATTAAATAAGAAGGAATAAGAAGAACTATAACCGAAAATCCGAGATGCACTTACCTAAATTAGATGCATCCCTATAATCTTATATGCATTATAACGCACCATAGTGTGTGTGTGTGTGTGTATCGTTGCATAAAATAAAAAAACTTAATCCTTTTCACTTTTGAAAAGCAATATTCTAAATTCTATGAACACATTTCAAATAAGATGGAGAACTTTAAAGGGAGATGCATCTATTTTTATACACGCATCTTAAATGAGTGATTGTGATTTCTTTTTATCATTCTTATTTTAATTTTTCTTTTTATTTGATCATAACACACACTCTCTCTCTCTCTCTCTATATATACACACACACACACACACACACACACACACACACACTTAGGATCAAATGAGAAAAATAAAATTAAAATGAGAATGATAAGAAGAAACCACAACTAAGATTGAATTCGGGATGTATCTACAAAATAGATCGTCTCTCTTAAAATTCACCATTCTATTTGAAATATGTGGTTAAAAATCATTCTTATTCTTCCGATTTGTTTTTTTCTTCTACATCCCTTTCCCATATATATATATATATATATATATATATATATATATATATATATATATATATATATATATATATATATATATATATATATATATATATATATATATATATATATATATATATATATATATATATATATATATATACACACTAATTTGTATTAATATTTTATTTTTGTGTATCATTGCTAAAATGATTATTTAACAATGTTTTTAATAGTTGTGTAAATTCGTTCTCATTTTAACAACTTTGAGAGAGTTCTAACATTATCTTTTTCATGAGCCGCCCGATGGACGGGCTACTTTCATGATATTATGTGTTTTCATTATGTTGTGTTATATGTAAAGTGTTATAGTATCTTTTATATTGCATGGTAATAATGTATGGACCAACACAAAATAGTACATTTTTTTAATGTGTTAAGTTGTGTATTTTGTATTTCTAAGACAATCATAATAAAGATAAGTTCGGTTCAAATCCAACATCTAAATATTTATGGTTTATTATTCTTTCAGGTTGAGTGTGATGGAGGGAGAAATTTGTTATGACATATTATCATTTGCATATGTCTTAAATGTGAAACGTATGATTTCTAATTTGCATATGGTTTATTATTGTTTCATGTTGACACATTATCACAAATATGAAGCTTACTTATTGTGGCCAAATGACCAATGTACTACACCTTGACTCAAGCCATGAATTAAAACTTAAAGGTTGACATTAACTTTTAATAATGAATAACGAAAAATATGTTAAAAGAAAAATAATAAGTACGACAACAAATCTAGAACATTATGGTTATGTATATACAAAATAAAACTTCTTTGTACACAACATTTGTTGTGCAGTTAGTGTATTAGACATTTTGTCACAATAAATAACCTTCAAACATTTCTTCGTCTTTTAACTTGATATAACCATATGTACTTGTCCGTGTGTGAATACAGTCTTTTGTAGAAATATGCAAACTTGCAACAATGTTTGACCTAGACTTTTATTAATTGTCATAGCAAAACAAACTTGAACAGGGAAGTGTCTCCGATTTAATTTGAATGACATCTTGTTGTTAGTTTTATTTTGCTTTTGATATATTCCCGTTACAAATGCATGAGTTGCATGCACATATATTACTGTATATTTTGATGGAATATTTAGGGTCCGTTTGGTTTGTAGACGGGTTTAGGATTTTGATTTGGATTTGGATTAGGATTTAGATTTGGATTTGGATTTGGATTTGATGTATGAGAGAGAAAATAATATTTAATAATATATATTATATATTAAAAAATATTTATGTTAAGAATTAGAAGAGAGATAAAGTTTTTTGTTTATAAGATTAATAAAAAGGAAAAGACAAAAAAAAGATAGGAAGAAAAGAATCGCTGGTCACACATGTCATAAAACCTGTACACTACCCACTTTTCTACATGCCTAATATTTAGGCTACAACTCCAAACCCGAATTTCAAAAACACAACCAAACATCTTATTTGCATTTATTGTCCCAAACCCACATAAACCCCACATACCAAACGGGCCCTTAGTTTATTTCTATCCAAATTACAAACGATATATATGTGAAATACATTGTATATATTTAGATTGTTTGCATAATCAAACGGAGTAATGATTACATCATATAAAATAGCCAATATTAATTCTAACTACAACACAAATTACCCAAATCATTTATCATATTCGATAAAAAAATATCACACCAACAACTGCTATCTCTACCAAATCAAGGTATCTTCGATCATATAATTTTTTCATCTGAAAACGAATGTTAATATTGATTTACTTTAATAATATGTGTTCGATCTAGTGTGTTTTGGATTTTTATTTGTTATTAGCTCTATTATACGAAGTTATGAACTATGTTAAGTATATTCCATTCGGTTTTGGAATGATCAGAAACTGCTTATGATATTCACATATGTTTAGTTGTATGTTTTTGAGATTGCATGTTGGTTTGATAGTTTGAACAAGTACTTTGATGATGGATTTCAGACTATGTTTTACTATTTATAATAACTCGTCTACCTAAGGTCTACCTTATGCACTAACGGGTAGAGAGGCCGATCGTGTGTAGTATAGTAATCGGTAAAGCCGAGGTTGTCCCAAGAGCTATATCCGCTGATTTATTCTAAGTTCTAATGTTACTAATTATAAAGGAGTGTTTGATTTTATTAGTTATTAAACTAATGAAATGAAATGAAATACAAAACTAAGTTGAAAGATAATCAGTAGGGAGAAATGTGAGTCTCACCCCCTACGAGAAAATCTCGTCCTGAGATTTAGTTGAAAGCAAGAGTGATGGTTGAGATAGATGAACGAGTTTACAATCCGAAGGAAAACTAGAGACTCCATTGTGGGAAGGTAATAAAGAAAGAAATTGTTTCGTACAAACAGATTGGAGGAAAAGTGTTCGTACGAATGCCATATACTTAGGCCCACTTATTTATAATCCGTTACTTACAAACAGAGGCGTCCCAATCCTTGTTAGTAAGAAGTTACAAACTTATGGTTCGGTGGTTTATAATTTCCTATTCAAATGAAGAAGCGTCCTAATTCATTTCAATAAGACGATTTTAAATCATCCTTAAGTAATACCGGCCAAAGTATGGTGTGAAAGTGATGATAAATAGAAAAATGAGTCTCATGATTTCTCCAAAATCATGGGTGAGTTGTACGGGGATGTTTTGAAAGTGCAAGGCAAGTGTTCTGACTCATAATTGAATATAACAGAATCGATGAGATTGACAAAGGAAGTCAAGAAGGAGTTATGAAGAACATTGTGGAACTTACAATGTTTCGAGGGAAAGGTTTAGAAATCGTTGGGACCCGTGGGTTATGGGCCCACTGTCTGATGTCATAGACGATCTCGTGGGAGCCATTCTTGCAATGTTTGCAAGATAGGACGGGATAGGAGTAATATCATAGTCAAACATATTAAGGATTATGAAGATTGAACATAGATATTTTTACAAGTTCTAACTAATAGAGCGTTGCAGTGTGACGGGAGATTGGAAATACAAGTTCTAACATTTTAGAACATTGTAGGATTTAACGGAAGAGTGAGATGCAAGTTCTAATACTTAGAACGTTGTAGGACGTAACTAAAGAGTGAGAAGAGTAGGAAACCTAAAGCCTATAGAAACGGTTATTCTAATATGGATGAGATTCATTAGGTTCCTCAGTAGCTAGTTCCCCACCTAAAGATCTCGGTATGATTCATAAGGATTTATCTAAATAGTCTAATGGCGTAATTGGTCTAACCAATGAAGAAGATCCTATAAATGATGACGGAAATTCATCATAAGTTTCAGTGTTCCTAGATGAAGTCTCTTGCTTAATTTCTTAGTTATAACTATCAATCTTGAGTTCTAAGTCTAAGTATTTAGGACTTAGGGTAGGCTCGGGAAAATCAGGTGGTGTATAATTCATTGTAATTCCTATGATATAGCATATAAGAAATCTTAATACGGGATAGATAACCTATGAAACTAGGTATAGGGGATCTATAACTTCTTTAGATCATAAACAACTCGCCTATATATCTTACAAGGCTATGTACAAAACCGTCAACACTTAGGAATCTAGGCTAGTAAGTTTAGTAGTCTATTAGTTCGATGTTGGTCATTTCTTGTTCTTAAGTTCCTAGGTTGTACCTAAAAGACTCCTTATGTCTAATTGAAAACTAATTTAAATATCCTCAATAATAGAAATCCTAACACGAGCTAGGACAACCATATCCCTCATGTAAGTCAAAAATCTATATATGAGATTTTCTTAGTTCAGTTTCTAACCTATCAAGGTTTCCTTGGGATGATGACTTGACTCTTTCCAAGATCACAAATCTTATTTTCTACTTCCTCAATACGTTCTAGAGGTAACTTATCTAAGTGATTTAGAATAGCTTCTATCGGTTCCTTATGTCTTTCTAAAGGGTATTCTAAAAGAACTACTTCCGAACTCAAATATGAGAGGCTTAGGGGGTATAATATGGATTTTTTACGAGGATGGGAAACTACTTCGGGAACACTGAAGTCTCGGGGATTAAAAGGTGAAGGGGGAACGATAGGAATGTCACCATTATATGCTTGCATATAATCGCTATTATATGTTTGCATATAAAGATCACCCGAGAACGGTTTAGTGTTTCTAGGGAGTGTAGGAAGATAGAGCACATGCAAAGTCGTAATTCATGACATAGGTTAGACGACCATGATGTAATGAAACAACAAGGGATAAAATCACAACCGTATTATGTCATAAATAACTTTTCAAGATTTGACAAGTGTTGTTATTTATCCCATATGTCTCGTAGTTGGATTTGACACAAAAACAGAAAAGATAGGGATTTAGGCTAATTTCATGGTGGGTAAGAGAGAGAACTAACAGGGAAGGAAAAATAGGGAACAGACTTGTTTCTCGGGGCCTATTGGTACTAACTAGGTATCTAATGGATGATTTCCTAAGGTTTCCTTAAAATGATTAAGGTTTATAAACAAATATCTTTATCAGACGATTCTCTATAAGGTTTTGGGTTTGAAATCAAAACCCAAGCGAGTTGAAGAGTAAGAATCTAAGGCATCAAAACTATTCAACCTAGATCCTTAGGGGTTGTAAGTAATACATATCTTTTAGTATTACTTTGTGGTATAGAATGGAATCTAAGATATATTATAACAAGTATCCAACTTGTTAAGTTTCTCGGAAGCTAACTTAATCTCTAAGGGCTGCGATAGGGTTCAGAATGACTTATGATAATCTAATACAATAATGGTCGGGTGATGGTGTACCTAATTTCTAATTGGTAATGTTATCCTTAATAGTGAGATACTAAGAAGTGACAGCAAGGTATAACGAAGTCATAATCTATCTTCTATGTTACATATCCTATATTTCTTACATATCCAAACTCTAACAAGTAATACTATATTTCATATCCTAAGGGGGAAATCCTTAACCAAAAGCTATAAGCGATAGGGATATACTAATTGGTGGTTCCTCCTAATTGATCTTTAAGCCTAAGGGTTGGGGTTAGAAGGGCTTTCTATATCTAATCGACGATGAACCTGGTTACCATCGATCATCTTTTCTAAACTAGAAATCCTAAAGCGGGCAAAGGCAATCTTATGGTGGTGTCTTATTTGGTCTTTCTGAAGTTTAGAAATTTGAGTACGGGTTTGTTGAAGTTCGGTCTTTAATTTACTAAAATCATGTTGTGTGACTATTTGGCTATTACTATGACCTTCTTCTATCTTCTCAATAAGGTCAAGAGAGAGTTCATCTAAGTTATTCAAAGTATCCTCAACCTGATTTTCCTGGTGTTCTAAAGGTATCCTATCTGGATCTTCTCCGACCTCAAATTTCCAAGATGAGGTAGGCAGATTACCTAAGAAAGATAGGGGTGCTAAGGTATAAGGTCGCTTCCGTACTAGGTTAGGCTTATTACTAGGGAAGTGTGATAAAAGAGGGATTGGTTTCCTAGGTAAACATGATCCTCTGGGAATAAGGAATCCTTGGAGATTAAGTTTTGGTGAGGGTAGTAATGGAGGCAAAATAGTGGGTAAAGGGATAGGAGCGGGTGGGGGGAAAAGGTGATGCCTTAGCCTAGGATTATCGAGAAAAGACGAGAAGCTTAGAGAGGCTAGTGAATTTGTACTATTCCTAGAATTTTCCTAAGAGTTAGGAGAGATGTTTTCCGGAGTAACGGGGAAATAGTTCGGTGAAACTAACGTATAGCTAAGGATGTCTGTAGAGGAAAGAGCATCCCCTACATCTAAACTAGAGGGGACGATAATAGGATGGATGGGGGGAGGCAGGACTATATAACAAACCGGTAGAAATAACCTAAGTTATCTATATCTAAAATAAGAGTTATAAAATACCTATTATGCAAATCTTTTGCACATACGGTTTCGGGGTAGGGCAGTGGCACAGAGGACTTTCTTGGGCTTAGGAAAAGTAGTTGTAGTTTAGGTTTTGACCTTGTTCTCTACAACTGAGGCTCTGATACCAATATGTAACACCCCCATTTTCACAGATCGCAGCTGAACTAGATCTGGGGTATTACTTCATGGATCACAATCACAATAATAGAAAATGACTTGAAAAGAGATGTTTTTAGAAATTAAGTTATCATTCATTTATTTATCACAGATTAATAGTAAAAGATATACTTTTACAAAAAGTGAGGTCTCAAAATCTATGTGAAAACATAGAGTTTGAATGATAACAGTTTTGAAAGTTCTCAAGTCCAGTGCCACACCGTGCCATGAATCTATAACCTGCTCAGTTACCTAGGATAACATGCTTAAAGGGGTAAACCTAAAGGTTGAGTGAAATTCATAGGTTTGGGTGAATACAAGCTTCACTGAGGATAGTGGAAAAGTAGTAAAATATAGTGTTATTGCAACTAAGCTCATGACACCCCACATTAACAGTTCGAGTCAATGATGGCACTACAAACCAATCATGACTGGATATAAGTTTAACTTGCCAAGGTTAACCTTTTAGTTCTCAAGTATAGTGCTAGTTGGTACCCGGCTGGGGCAAACCAACGGGAGTTGTCAAACTCCAAATAGATCTATTCACTATACTCACGTTCACTCGCAAGTGATTATGGTTCATGAAATTGGTTAAGTATTATTTGCATAGGAGGTACTCGTTCAATAATCAAAGAAAAGACTTGTATTTGGTTTAAAGCATGTATTCCCCTCACGGGTTTAGAAAGAATTTAAAAATGATGGCTATGAACTCACCTTGGATTAGGGAAATCTAATTGATGTCAAAAGTGACTCAGATTTAGGGAAATATGATTGATGTCAAAAGTGACTCAGATTATAGACGGCTTACTCACGTATTCTAAGATAGTGCGTGTAGAGGTATCTCAAGTCCTAATTGGTTTATCTATGTTCCTTAAGTATGTGTTTCTTAGGTTTTCTAGAATTAGATATAATGTAACACCGTTCGGGCCATTATAATCCAAAGGTATGAAACCCCTCACATAAAGCTCCCTAGTGTTGTGTTACGTTGTTAAGTACTAGATTTATATGTAATGTAACATCGTTCAAGCCATCATAATTCATAGGTTAGGTAGTAAACGTTTGAGGAGCCAGGGCACTTTAAATCGTAAACCCAGCAAACTCATCAAAACGAATACCCAAATGAACCCCTCACATAAAGCCCCTTAGTATTGTGTTACGTTGTTAACTAAAAAGATAATATTTTTAAATTAAAATAAAATATCTTATTTAACCCTTAAGTTTGTAATTTGACACAATATACCCTTAGGTTATACACTTTTCATATCTAGTCTTATATATATATATATATATATATATATATATATATATATATATATATATATATATATATATATATACACACACTAAACCTTTAACTTCTAAAGCTTTCAAAATGGGTCCTTTTACTTATATATTTAGAAAATGACAAAATTTACCCTTATACTTATTAGTTTTCAAAAGTTACAATTTTATACCCTTGATTTCTAAACTTTTACAAAATTAATCTTATATATATATATATATATATATATATATATATATATATATATATATATATATATATATATATATATATATATATATATATATATATATATATCCTTAAAATGACATTTTAGTCCCTCTAGTTATTATTTTCAAAAAGTTACCGTATATACCCCTATGCATGGAAAACTTTGCAAGACTAGTCCAACAACCATGCAAAGTATATTTTTATGAAACTAATGAGTTTTATAGCTTATGGCTTATTAGTATAAGCTTATTTAAGTAACCTAAACTAGCTTATAGCTTATTAAAAGGGCTTATTACCTAAAAACATGAATTTGACATAATTTAGGGTTTTAAAATGAAAATGAGCAAGTTTTCGTAATCAAGGCTCATGCAAGGGTTCTAGTCTGATCTAATACACCTACTAGGGTTTCTTGACTAGAAATGAATTCGACAAGGCTTCAAGGTTTAGCTATCTTGACTTCTTACCTTCCTAGGACTTGTATTCTACTGCTAGAACTAGATTATTGGAGGTGGAGAAGTGGGAAGGGATGGTTTGAATGAAGAGAGGTAATGAGCCACTTATAGTGCTCGTTTGACTTGTTGGCCAAGTTTTTGGTGGTGTGGTGTCGAGAGGTGAAGGGGGTGACTAAGGTCAGATATAGATGACTAATGAAAGCTAGGGGAGGGCTAGGAGGCGGTGTAGGGGCTGTGTGGTGGTGATTTATCCGTGGTAAGTACATAGGTGACAAGTAGGTGACAAAGCTACTTGCAAGATACTTAGGAGGTGTTAGGGTGGTAGCTTGGGGTGAAAAGGAGGAGGGTAAGCTGATAGGGAGGTGGTGAGAAGGTGGTTACAAGGTGATGGGTCATGGAGGTGCTTAGATTTAGGCTTAAGCTAGCTTAGGATTAGTTTAGGTCTTAAACTAGACTAGTGTTTGATTAAGGTCTAGATTAGTGTTTAGTGCCTAGATTAGGATTTATAGGGTGATTAGAGGCTGAGATTAAGGTTTAGGATCATGTACTAAGTAGTGGTAACTTATGCTAAAGAATCGGGAAGGTATAGACTTAGTTTCGGGGCCTAAATGACCTAATTAGGGTTCTGTGCTTAAAGGACTTATATCTAAGCTCTAAGAGGTTCTAATAGGATTTAGGGAGGCTAAGATACTCTAAATTCGCTGAGGTAGCTTATACATAAGCCTTGAACACAATTAAACTAGTTTCGTTTTGAAATTAGGGTTTTAAAGATAACCGTAACCGGATAGGGCTTGTTTTTGTGTTATGATAGATATAGTATACTAGGTTGATAGATTACTTAGTGAAATGATGTTTAGAACTTATACTTGAAATACTAGAAGGTTTATAAGTATATAAACATAAGGATATTTGGCATTGGTGGATACGTGAGCATGTCTAGGGGTTATGTAAGTAGTTGGAATGAAATATAACAAAAATTTACCTGTGAAAATACCTATATAGATATCGTAGCAGAAATAATATTGATGAAAATTACGGGTTGTTATAAGTTACATGGTTTGACCCTTATATTGTTAACACTTGTAATTAGGCTCATATGGGATGTCTTGATTTGATGCATTGAGATTGTGACTTTGTTCCAAACAAGTTTGGTAGGCCAAAAACTAGTAACCTCATATTTTGTAGATCGGATTGTGACTTTGTTCTACCACATGATCACAGAAATAAAAGGATATTATGTTATGAGTAACCGGTATCAGCATATGATTACATTACATAGTGTTCTTCAAGTATTAGAATGATATTATATATAGGTGAATTCAATTGTTAATGTTTAATTTTTAGTTATGAGGATTTGATGAATTATTAATGAAATGCCTTCGGAGCTAACACTTGAGTTTTTAAGTTCACCAAGTTTATCGTGTATCGTTTTTGTTGTTTTCAATGTTTAAGTTTTGTTAATATAGATATTGAATGAGGATTGAATAAATTAATGGTGATGTGTAATCAGACTAAGAGCACATGTTCGTTGGTTTGCTAAACTTAACATTGTTGTGATGTGCTTTGCCGGTCATAGATTAAAATGGGTTAGCTTGGTGGGGCTTGAAAAAGGTTCCACATGCCCATCTATTTCTTTTTAGCGCAATCTTGGTGAATCTATTGCATCAGTTGCAAAGAATTCTTAAACAAACATTGTTGCCGTTGCAGTTCACTTAATATGCATATCATGTTGCTGTGGAGTTAAGAAATGTTAGGATCAGGATACTACAAAAAGTAGGATAAGGTGTGTTAGGATTAGGCTGTTACTCACATGATCACTCTAAGCATGCATGATTTAAGAATGCATTACCTATCACTATCAATAAAAACATTTATGAACATTTGTTCAATATAGTCATGGAAGACTACAACCCTTAATCTTGCTGCTTGAGTTTGGTTTTCTGTGTTAAACAAATAAATTATGTTTTCTGTTAATACAAATAAACCGTAAAAACATTTTTTTTATATTTAGCGATGTCGTTAAGTTTTGTTGATAACAAATATAAAGTTATCATAAGTAAAATTTTAAGAATACATGTTGTTTTGCAAAGTATATACATTTGGTCATTTACATAAATGTTGTAATAATAATATGTTGTAATAAAATATGTAATAGGTTGGGTAATATCCATGACCCATGACCTATACCCATGGAGCTAAATCCATAATCCATGACCCAAGACCCATGACCCTTTGTCTAGATACATTGTATCTTGTTGGGTACCCATGACCCAAAGTCCATGACCCATAGTTCATAACCCATAACCCAGATAGCCGGATCCCTGGAATTGCACTGGCCGGATCCCTTGTGTGAGGGATCCGCTGAAACCGAGGAACAGAAGACATTTTTTCCTATAAATAGTGAGCCATTTCTTCATTGTTTCTCACCCTTATTCTTACAACTCTCTCATATATTATCTCACTCTCCTAACCTCTGATCATTTGATCATTCTTGTAGTTCTTCTCTCTTTTGTTGTGATTCTGTTTTAGGTCCTTCACGAAGGCCAGATCACGCTACTCTAAAAGTCATCCAAGCAAAGAGTCCTTGATTGATTTGTCCATTCACAATATTTCAGTAGCATATCTTGTATTTCATCTTGTATTTCATATTTCACATAGTTGTGTGAAGGTTTAGTTTTACCTCGTGGAAGAACTCGATATTTAGATTTCTACCGAAAAAAGTGTAACCGACGTTTTGAGGCTTCTCCGCCAATTTGAAGGAGCTTGTTGACATAATGCTTCAACTCTTGAGTGGGGTACTCGGGGAGTGGAGTAGGGCAAGGAAGGTGTCCTTGTAGCCGAACCACTATAAATCACTTGTGTCGCTACTTTCTATCCTTTACTCTACTTGCATTCTTTACTTACTTTATTTATTATTTGGTACTATCTATTCATCCACAAGAATTTACATAAGATTGAATCTAAATGTTTGAAACTTAAATTAAAATCGGTAAAACTATTCAACACCCCTTCTAGTTTTCCACAATTGGTATCAGAGCAAGGTTTTCAAAAAGTTTTAAAAGTAAATTGTATTTTAAAAACTTTTCAAACAAAATGAATTTTGAAAACTATACTTGAAACTAATAGTTTTATTTATTGGAAAAATAGATTTGAAACTTATGTGAAATCTAAAGATATTGATCTTTGGTATATTATTGTTGAAGGTGATTTTCAAACAATCGTAAAAGATGATAAAACCAGTAAAGAAGAAAATATTTCTCATGATCGTCTCACTGACAACCAAAAGAAAAAGCTTTACAAAAATAGTGAGGTAAAAATGGTTTTATACAGTGCCTTACCCAAAAAGGAATTTGAAACAATCTTTATGCATAAAACCGCTAAAGAAATTTGTAATTCTTTGGTTGTAACACACCAAGGAAACCAACAAGTGAAAAATAATAAAATTGATTTATTTGTTTAATAGTATGAACAATTTTCAATATTGGATGATGATAGTATTGATATACTATTATTACTTCACTACAAGCACTTGATGAGTCTTTTTTCTAGTCGTAATCATGTCAGGAGATTTCTAAGGGCGCTTCCATCAAAGTGGATACTGAAGGTAACGGCCATTGAAGAATCCAAAGACTTGTCGATCCTCACTCTCAATAAACTCATAGGCAACCTAAAAGTATATGAGCTCGTACTCGATAAATACTTTGCGGTCTCGAAGGAAAAGAAAGAGAAACATAAATCTCTTGTTTTAAAAGCCAAGAAAGTCTCTAGTGATGAAGAAAATTCATCCTCGGAAAGTGAAGATGAGGAGTATGCAATGGCGGTACGAGAGTTCAAGAAATTCTTTTGGAGAAAAGGAAGATATGTCAAGCAACCCTATGATGACAAGAAAGGTTTGCGGAAAAGCAAAGACGACAAGAAAGTGAAGGATGAGCGCAAATGTTTTAAATGCGAGGATCCAAATCACTTTATTAGTGAATGTCCCAAACACGAAGAACAAAAGGCGTTCGTAAGCAGATCATGGGGAATGAGTGAAGAAGAGACGGAATAAATTTGTCTTATGGCCAAGGACTCCAACGAGGTATGTTACGACTCTCTATATTATAGTAGTTCATCTCTAGATGATGAATCATTACATCTAGAATATAACAAGCTTTGCAAAATTAGTCTCAAGGTAATAAACAAAAAAAACTTTTGAAAAATAAAAATGAACTTTTAGAAAAATAAAATTTTGAACTAAAAGAAAACTTAAAGAGACTAGAAAAGGGAAGGGAAGTAAGTGGTGAATGCAAGCTTTGGGTAGAACTTCAAACTTTGGTTGATCACATTGATTCTAAAATTGCTAGACTAACCACTAATTACCTTGATACAATACTTGATAGTGTTAAAACGGGTAATAATCAAAAGGGTCTAGGTATTCAGGAACATATTGCGTCAACTAGCGAAGTTAAGAAAATACAATTCGTTAAAGCAAATGAAAAAACAGATACTGATGTGCCAGATTCGGCGAATCCCTTGAAAAGGGATCCGACTAGTGAAAAGAAGGGATCTGGGCATCTGCAGCAGTAAAAACTAAAAATAACGCAACCATCTCTTCTAGAACCGAATTTGTTGTCGTTAACAAAAAGAAACCACCCCATGTTACTATTATGAATGTCAAACAACCACCCTCCTTAAAACAAGGTCAAGGTTTAATGAAAAGCAGAACCTCATTGTTCTTTAAACCTAACAAAACGATAAGAAGGCTAAACAATGTTTTTCCTAGAAGTAACCACCATCAAATAGGCTGGAATCCTAACTCACAAAATGGTTTTCCATTCCAAAACTATGTACCTTGGAATGCTTTTACACCATTTTCATATATGCCTCATATGAATGAATTGTATAACACCAGTGGACCCATGAACAAATGGGGGGACAAACTTTTGAGTTGTTTGTTTTCTTAGGTGTGCCTAAAGGTTGACTTAGATCCAGACAAATGGATCAAGGATAATGGGTGCACGAGGCATATGACCGGTTATAAAGCATTGTTCTGCACATACGAATCCTTTAATGGACGAAAAGGAGCAAAAACATGAAGAAAATGGCAAAGTCAAGATCAAAGGCCATTCAGTGCACCCGAAGGCGTCCTAATCAAAGGGCGACGCCGTCCTTATATAGAAGTTTTGATTAGAATACAAGTGACGACTCAGAACAAATTTTGGTTGTACAACCTGATGGCATCACACCTAAACTCAGAAGGCCACCTCAACTTCCACACTGCATCATAGGAATTAGAAATTCGTGTATTAAAGAGTCGGTCACCTCAGTATATGTAATCGATAGAAAGCTCGTAGTCGATTACATTAAGGTTAAGTAGTATTTAGTTGGCAACACCGTGGAGGACGGACGGTCTTTACCCACCGTATGCACGATCCATAGCCCGATGTGTGGCGTTTATGTAAGACTATAAATACTCTACCTCCCAGGTAGAGAGTGGAGCTCATAATAATATCTTTCACTTTCTCTCACTAAGTTCCCTAAACCTCTAACTTTCTCTCTAGAATTCCATTCATACGCCACTTTGTGTTATGGTTTGATGTATGTGAAAACTAATATCTTTCAATTGGTATCAAGAGCCATGGTTAGATCATATCTTGCACATCTTTGGATTTTAGTGGTTTTAGGTGGTTTTGAGTTTGAAAAAGTTTAGTGGTTTGTGCATCATTTGGTTGATTTCTTGTGTTAAAGCTTGGATTTTGTTAGTACTTTTATGTTTAGAATCATCACAAGTGTTTAAGTTTTCATTTGGTAAGCTTGAATCATCTTGGTTGGGTTATTTTGGATTGAAAAGTGATGTTTATGTGGTTTTCTTGCTAGCGACTTGACATACGGACTTCATTCTTCGAGCGACTTGCTTTGCAATTTTGT